>CM035841.1:133453296-133898296 GCA_020510985.1 Pholidichthys leucotaenia | reverse complement strand
CAGAGTGTGTACATTCCATTCTGCTACACACAAGGTTGCTGTTTTCCTCTTCTTTTGTCTTCCTGCTCCTAGCTTACTTTTCGCTGCCTGTCGGAGTGTGAACAGATCAGCACGGACCTTGTAAGCCCGGGCGGCGTCCGAGCCGGTATGAGTTGCTTTCTGATTGACCATTTCATGAAACTGCTTGCAAAATATTTGAGTACTGCTAGCTTTTGCTGGACTAGCAGCACATTCTTGACAGATAAAGGTAATATCAGTGGCAAGGACAAGCCAAGACAAACTGACTCCAGTATCTGTTGCAGTGACTGACCAGATGATAGGTTTGTTTATCTCTACTCTTTGTGTAGTGCATGTCACAATGCACCAACTGGCACAGTCCACCACAGACCTTGTGACAGATGTGGTTATCTCCCAGGATGTCCAGTCTCACCCTGTGTAACTGGGAGTGGTCCACCACAGACCTGTGACAGATATTGTTTTTAGTTCTGCCAGGATGCCCTGTTTCACCCTCCACGCCCTCGGAAGGGCGGGGATGCCGGTTGAGTCGCCGACGGCCCAACCCATAAGACAGGTAGTACCGGTTTTCATGGTTATCCGGTAACAAGCAAGCCAATGCCTGTATGAACCAGAAAATCAGTACAATGCAGTACAATGCAAACATTCGTCACTTACTGCTGGCGAAGGCGGCTCGCTCGCTTGTACTTTTGCAGCCTTCTGGTCAGTATTTTCTCTTCTGTCGGTCATTTTATTTTTCCCCCTCACATCCAGAAACTGTTATGATTATTCCACCTCAATTTCGCTTTTATTCCGCCGCTATTTATTGTATATGACCGGCGCGATTGTTGTCTAGTCACATGGCGCAGGGCTCGACAGCGGGTGAACATCAGCGAGCTTCGCGCACCCTCTGTTATAACAAAATGTAAACATTTACCTGTATAAGCTAAATAATCTCTTTTTAGAATCATAGTTGGCAAATTCAGGAGCAAATGCTTCCTCAGTCTTGCAATCAAGTAAGATCTAGATTTGTTTACAGACTCTTCTTCTCTGGTGGGGTTTCAGGATGGTTCTATGTCTGCCATAATTCCTCCAAGGCAAGAGCAGTAAGTTATACTGTACATGTCTGCCACCTTGTGAGGTGGAATTGTTTGTACAACTTAAATCAACTGGGGAGTTTTTGGCATTTTTGGCCATGTCATATAACATCATATGACAGGTGCAGTGCTTCGCTGTGCCGGTAGGGAAGCGATCTATCCATGAAATTTTGCCAGTTAGAGTTAGCTGTGCACATGATAATAAAGCATTTGAATCTTGAATCTGTACAGCACTAATGTATAACACGTTTAAACTAAAGTATACTGTATTTTGTAGCAGTAATCTTTATTTTGATTCTGCAAAATAGCTGTAACTGTCAGATTTATGTAACAGTATAAAAGTTATAATACTGACTTCCAACATGAATTGAAATTTAAGTATAAAGGAGTATAAACAGGTAGTACTCAAGTACAAAAACCCTAAAATTTTAAAGAAGTGAGTAGATTTATTTTATTCTCTGCCACTACATGTGATATGGCTTAACCAGCTCATTTTTCTTTGAGCACACTGTATAAAAAACACAAAGATTTGCCAGAGTAATATTTGATCTGTATTGTATTCACATCCCAAATAAGGTAAATGATGTCTCTTAAATAAAATAATCAACTATTCAAAATCAAATCACTCAGAATGGACCACTTTTATTCCCAGCTAAATATGGGAACATGCAGAGCCTTTTTTAAGGTTAATCATGTGACCTTAAACACAAGTAGCAGTTAGATGTCACTTAAAATGAAGACATATTAAACCAAAATAACTTCCACAGAAAAATAACAGTAACGTTTAAGTGGAAAATATGTTTCAATGGAGTGCCTGTTGCTGGCACAATATATCATTCTACCATTATACATTTTTAACCTAAATAAATAAATAAAATTATAGATTAGAGCCGAGCCCTGGCTCAGTCACTAACAACACATCAATAAACCATAAACATGAGTCACAGTCATCAATATGTCTAATGTAAGTTTAAACTGGGGTTAGTTAGGTTTGTTTAAGCATTTAACAAGGAGGCAAATTACTGTTAGAAAGTACTAGCACGCCCTGAAGCACAGTATGTGTTGTAAAACTACACAAGTTAGCTAATACAGTATATTGTGGGGTCGATGAGCTAATTTATGCTAAATGTACTTTAGGTGAGGAACTTTCTTAAGAGTTGTAGCACAGGGAGCTAGCTTTGCTAATGTCAACCTACACTTAACATTAGCTTACCTTTCTCTATATTTCCTTTCAAGGTGCCTGTAGTGTGGTAATATGGCTCTGGGTGTACCCTGGGTGTAGTGGGGGGGACGGCCCCGCCTTTCCGGTCCCACTGTCGCTCCAGGGTATAAAGGGCTGAGGCGGAAGGGATCATTGTGTTTCGCCGTCGACCCCTTGGCCTGTACGGAGCACCTGTATCTCTGTGGTTTGTTATAATAAAGTTACCTGCGGTGACGGTGGACAGCTCAATACCACTGTATGTGGTATTATTGCAAATGTTTTTAGGACCCTGTGGATTCGTAATTTAAACAGGGTTTATAACTTAGGCGGCAAATGAGGGAAGCTTAAGTCTCACTGCAGCTCCCTCTCAACTTTATGCGCATGTTATACAACTCTGCGGGGCTCCGCTCTTTATGTAGGTATGAAATGCTGATTCTGTTAAAAAAAAAAAGAAAAAAAAAAAGATCATTTTCATAAAGCAGCGGCTAAGGTGCGCTCACACCAAACACGAACGGACACATTTTTCGCGCAGCACGATTACATAAAAACTCAATGTAAACACGCAAACAGACATGACTTCCCTTTCTGAGTGAGATGTTGACAGGCGAAGTTGCCTTTATAACTTCTGCAGATGTGTTGAACCTGCTGTGGAAATTCCCAAAATATCATAATCATGCTTCGGTTTACATTATCCGACCGGGGGCTCACCTCATAATGTCATCTCAAGTCTCTGAAACTTCATGGAAGATGAGTTTTCGCTGCTAGCTTGCTACGATGTCCGTAGGTTGTAGGTCCGTAGTTATTTACCATGGGTAAATAACTCCAAAATCTGATTCAGCTGAAGAGTTCCCGGTCCTCCTGTCTCCCAGTGAGTTTCATTTTCTGACAAATTTACTCTGCAATGGTGATCATTTTACTCCGTCTGCTAGCTAGCTGCTAGCGTAGCTAGAAAAATCTCGTTCAAACAAGCTGTTCTCGCAGCTCATACACAGTCAGGAGCATACACACTCCGCTCAGAAGGAAATAACATGCTTTGTGCCCTTTCAATGCTTACTGTTACAGCTGTATTTAACAAGGAGTCCAAACACTTTCACCACTAACTGCCTGCCTTAGCAATTTATTTAGTAATCAATAGGGGCACATAAGTGGACAACGAGATGTAGCCACACACACACACACACAAAAAAAGTGAATACCGCGGTTGCGGTTGGTCGTTCTCCTCTGCGGTAGGCATGTCCATACCACGGTATTACATCATTGTGGTTATCGCGACAGCCCTAGTCTTGATTTAAAATCTCAAGACCGTTTTGTCCGAGACTGAGACAAGACCAAGTAAAAATGACTCCGAGACCAAGACAAGACCTTGAAAAACTGGTCTTGAGACCAAGACAGATCTAGAGAACTACAACACTACTAGGTACACTATACTGACAGTATTTTTGTCCTGTTTGAATTTAGCTGTAAGAAATTAAGATAAGATAAGCTAAGATGAGCCTTTATTAGTTCCACAATGGGGAAATGCCTGGATTACAGCAGCACAGGGATAGCAGCACTCAGAGCAATGGTTAATAAGATAATAAGAACTGGTTAGCCAAAAGCAGTAAATGAATATACATATGTACACAGATATATACACAGTGTAGGAGCATTGCAGCTAGATGGTATAGACAGCATTACATTCAGTTAAGTTACCCTGCAGAATATGAATATGTACCCAGACAGTATATTTTGTATTTGAATCAACAGTGTTGTCACCCTCAGTAATGATTGATATGTCCTAGTTGTATAATGGAGGGGATAATTTATTGTGCAAGGTTGTTAAATTTTGTATATTCAATACGACCTCTCTGAGCAGCCCTGGTTAGGTTATAAAGTCTGACAGCCGTAGGTAGAAGGTCCACCTCTCTGTCGTACACCTAGGATGATACAGCCTACTGCTAAATGAGCTCCTCAGTGCGTTCAGCATGTCCTGCATGGGGTGGGACTCGGACTCCAGCAGAGATGACACCTTAGTCACCATCTCCCTCTCTCCTATCTCTTCCACTGGGTCGAGGCGTCGCTCCAGAACAGAGTTAGCTTTTTTGATCAGTCTGTTCAGTCTCTTCCTGTCGGCTGCCGTGATGCCGCTGCCCAAGCAGACCACTCCAAATGTGATGGCTGATGCCACCACTGAATCGTAGAAGGTCTTCAGGAGTGCCCCTTGCACTCCAAAAGACCTGAGCCTCCTCAGGAGGAACAGCCTGAGCTGCCCCTTCTTGTAGAGCGTGTTGGTGTTGTGTGACCAGTCCAGATTATTGTTCAAATGAACACCCAGGTACTTGTAAGATGTCACCATCTCAATGTCTGCTCCCTGGATGTTTACCGGTGCTGTGAGGGGTTGTCCTCACCTGTGGCAGTCTACCACCAGTTCCTTAGTTTTCCTCGCATTGATCTGGAGGCAGTTCTGTAGGTACCAGTCCATGAAGTCCTGGATAAGTCTTCTGTACTCCGCATCATCTCCATCAGAGATGATGCCGACGATCACAGAGTCATCAGAGAACTTCTGTAGATGGCAGTATGGTGTGTTGTGTGTAAAGTCAGCAGTATAGAGGGTGAACAGGAAGGGAGCTAGAACTGTTCCCTGGGGGCCCCCGTACTGCAGATGATGGTGTCAGACACACAGTCCTGGATTCTCACAAACTGTGGTCAGTTTGTGAGGTAGTCCAGGATCCACGATGACAGGTGCTGGCTGGTCCACTTCGGTGCACAGTAACTTGTCCTTCAGGATCACTGGTTGGATGGTGTTGAAAGCACTGGAGAAATCAAAGAACATGATCCTCACAGTGCTCCCAGGCTTCTCCAGGTGAGACGGGGAATGGCGTAAGAGGAAGATCACTGCATCCTCCACCCCAGTGCCATGCTGGTAGGTGAACTGGAGTGGCTCCATCGCTGGGCATGGGGCAGCCTCTCCAGGGTCTTCATCAGGTGTGATGTGAAGGCCATTGGTCTGCAGCTGTTCAGGTCCTTGGGGTGAGGGGTCTTTGGTACGGGTACCACACAGGATGTTTTCCACAGCTGTGGTACCCTCCCCAGCTTCAGGCTCAGGCTGAAGATGTGCTCCACGATCCCACACAGCTGGTCTGCACAGGACTTGAGGAACTTCGAGCTGAGGCCGTCCAGACCCACAGCCTTCCTCACCTTGATCTTCCTCAGCTCCGCTTTCACCTGGGTCTTTGTGAGGGTCAAGTTGGGACAGGGGAGCTGTGTGCTGGGAGTGGGGGGTGTTAGGGGGAGGCCATGAACAGCTGGACTAGATGAAGGTGAAGGCAGCAGGGGTTGGTGGGCAGGCGGAGAAGAGGGCGGTTGGTCAAACCTGTTAAAAAAACAGATTCAGGTTGTTCACCCACTCCCTACCCTCCATAGCCTGGGAGGAGGTATTCTGGTTCCCAGAGATGGTTTTGAGGCTTCTCCAGACACCGCTGATGTCACTCTGTTGCAGCTTGTCTTCTATCTTCTTCCTGTAGCTGTCCTTCCCTTCTCTGATCTTCCTCCTTAGCTCCCTATGTACGGACTTCAACTCCTCCTTGTTTCCTGACCTGAAGATCCTTTTCTTCTTCTTCAGCAGTGACTTTATCTCAGGGTTGATCCAGGGTTTGTTGTTTGAGAAACACCGTGTGGTCTTGGTGGGTACAGTGTTGTCCACACAGAAGTTGATGTAGTCTGTGATGGTGTGTGTGAGGCCATCGATGTCCTCACCATGTGGATCACAAAGCTGCGCCCATACAGTGGATTCAGAACAGTCCTTCAGAGCGTCCACTGCCTTCTCGGACCATATTTTCACTGTGCAGGTAACAGGAGGTTGTCTGTGTACCAGGGATTTGTACACAGGCAGGAGGTGAACCAAGTTGTGGTCCGACCTCCCGGGGGGGGTGGGGGGGGGTGGGAGTGGCAATGAGGTTTGAGCCTCCGTAGTGTTTGCATAAAATAAGTCCAATGTTTTATTGTCTCTGGTGTGGCACGTGACATACTGGGTGAACGTGGGCAGAATGGAGGACAGTGAAGTTTGGTTAAAGTCACCCGAGATGAGGAGAAGAGCATTTGGGTGCTGTGTCTGCAGACTGCTAGTGACTGAGTGGATGATGTCACACGCTGCCTCAGCGCTTGTGGAGGGGGATACATAAATAACAATGCCGATGACATGAAAATTCCTTGGGGAGGGATGCTGGTTACATGCTAACAGCTAGCAACTCAGTGTCCTTCCTGCAATGTTGTTCTTTAATCGTGGTGTGCCCAGGATTACACCATCTGTTGTTCACATACATTATCAGCCCCCCACCTCTGCTCTTCCCACTGTCTGATGTCCGATCTGCCCATATTGCGTGGAAACCCTCCAGATCGATGTTAGCACCTGTTGCTAGTTCTGTTAGCCACGTCTCAGTAAACAACATAATGCTAATCTCTCTGAAGACACTGTCATACCGAGACATAGCCGCCAGTTCATCAGTCTTGTTAAGCAGCGATCTCACATTTCCCATAATAACGGATGGAAGGACAGGTCTGTACCTTGTTTTCTTCCCACGTCGCTTCAGTCCAGCTCGACAACCATGTCGTTTTCTCTTGATTTCTCTTAGTATGTAGAGTTTTTGCGTTAGCACCGTGGGACAGCCTAATACTAACAGCTGGCTTCTACTGTAAACAATTGCTCCTCCACTCACCGGGTCAGGAGGCATTTGCGATGTGAGCCGAAAGATGATTAATATCAGCACCATTGCGGCGATCTGTGTGTCCTTGGCATCTGTAATGGATACGGGGTTGCAGGATCATAAAGTTGTGGCAAGAAAAAAAAGACAGATAGTAAATAAAAACAAGAAATAAACTCAGAATTGAGCTGCTGCTGCTGCAAAAAGGCAGCCGACTCCTGTGACACCGGAAACTGGTCAAATTAAAGGTCAGCTAGATTCGAAAGGCCCTCATTTATCAATAGTGCGTAGAATTGGTGCACATCCAGGTGCACAAGTGATCGTAGGACAAATTCCATGTTTTCTTTAAGACCTGTGTGTGTGTGTGTGTGTTCCTCAAATATCTCTGAAACCATTCATCAGACTGGCCTCAGATTTTACAAGTGTTTTGCTGAGGTTACGAGGGTGTGCATTCCTAAGTATGGAGTTGCTCAGTCAAAATATGTAATTTTTATCAATAAAAGTTTTGTCACTGCTCTATTTCCTCATGCTCTGGCTTGTAGAAGTGTGGGCGGGGTTTTGGATTGACTCTATACTGATTGGATAATACACGGCATCACGACTAGCCACCAGAGTGCTCTGTAAACAAAACAACAGGGATGGCAATTTTCCGCCGATCTGCGGATTTCCGCCGATTTATTTTCAAATTGATCATTTTTGTGAATCGTCTAAATCCGTTGAGAAAATTTTAGGGGGGGTAAGGTACCTTATTGTCACCGATGTTACCGATTTTAGCGAAAATCAACACGATTACATAAGCGCTTGGCGCTTCCCCGGGTCAAGTCTCCCGCGATAACCCGGATGTTTTGTACTCAAGCTACTACTGTATTGTAAACGGCCCTGCGATTGGATAGTTGCAAATGATTGGACCAATCAAATGGCTCGTTGTATGCTTTGTCAAAAATTCATGGCGGCGTGTTCGTGTTGGAATTCTGAGCTTTCGGTATCGTTTTCAGCGGAATTATGAGATTTTTATCGAAGGATCAGGAGTCATCAGTGCTAGAAATAGACAAAAGTGGCCCACCCCCCGTGGGCTGCACGGTGGCGCAGTGGTTTAGCACTGTGGCAGCACAGTTTTACCCTCGGCCGGGGGATCGCGGGGATCATGAGATCGTGGGTTCGATCCCAGCCCCCGACCAACAGTGAGCTGTGTGGAGTTTGCATGTTCTCCCCGTGTTGCGCGGGTTTACTCCGGGATTTCTCCGGTTTCCTCCCGCACACCAAAAAACATGTAGGTTTAGGGCGCTCGCGCACGCAGCGACCAGCAGCCGGTGGCTTGTCACCAGACTGCAAACCAAGTCTACCTACGGGTACAAATAAGTAACAAAAAAAAAAAAAAAAAAGTGTCAAAAATAAGTTCCGATGGAATTGGCTTGAGAGAAAAGTGACAGTAAAGGTGAAAATTGGCTCAAAGTTTGATGAGGTAATAGAAACACTCGGAAAATTTCTTTAGAAACCAGATGTGGCCGGAAAAGCTTTTTGTGTGTATTGTAAAGACTTGATTAACTATGGATCAAAAGTGAAGAAACTCTTATAAAACTGTTAAATATGTTGGACTAAAGACAGTGAGACAACATTGAAGAAAAAGTAAGTTAACTTTTCATTAAATATAATGATTTATCTAAGTCTAGTATTTCATTTTTTTTAATCATTTTTTTCAGTCTAAATTACTTCAGTTTTATGAAAACCTCTCAGCTTCAGGGGGGCTGTGCCCCCCTGGCCCCCCCCATAAGTCAATCGACCAAATTAGATTTCACCTGAATTTCCTGTTGCCATCCCTGAAACAAGGAAGTGAAAAGCGACAAATTTGACCAGAAAAAGAGAATACTGAAGATTTAATGCTTAAAAAAGTATACTGTAGAGGGTAAAGGAAAGGATGTGAGGCGAGGCACGAGCATAGGATGACACAAAATCTTTATTATCCCTCTAACAACATGTACAGCCATGGACCCCAGCGCAGCTGCTCTGGGGGCTAAGAACCTTCTCCAATTTCTATGCGTTCTGCCTTTATAGCTTTATTAATCCTGTATAGAAACTGGGGCTGGTGCATTATGCATCGTGTATATACAAAGGAATTGCGTGATGCAATTATCATAACACTTGTTACATAAACTACAGTACATTTGCCACCTGCGTGTTCAAGCGCCTGTTTGTTGCTGCAGGTAGCGAAAGGCGCATCTTTGTCTAGTTGACTCCATGTTAATTTTCCTTTCCCCGAGAGGTGTCTAAACTCTGCCCAGTCTGAACCTCCCGGTGAGCTCCCTCCTGCAGTCCATTGTCCTCGTGTTTCCTCCTGCCTCTCTGGGTGTGAGAGAATTGTAGACCTGTGTATTGTGCCCACCACAATACTATAATGTTGCCGTGATTGCGTAGCTCTAAAGGATAATTCAGCATATGTGGAGAACACGAGGTGTGTGTGTGGGGGGGGGGGGAACAGCCGTACCGCCTTACCACAGTCCTTCACAGGGAGCCAAGCCCAGTCTGCTCGGTTAACGGGAGTCTCGGCTGCTGCTTCACCCGTGTGCCACTGCTGTCCTTTGTGGCACCGCAGGTTCAACATGGTGCTCCCCCAGGTGCTGGTGTGCTTGCATGGCTATCTAAAAATTGAAAGTTACTAATAATACCACCATGATTGTGGAGTGGAATCGCCAGATCAATTGCATATCATATGCGGACACATATGCACGCTTTGACTAAATGATGACCGTGACAAAAAAAACGCCCAAATAACGAAATACATCATTTTTATTTACTGACAAATGGGCAACGCTGATGCAACAGTTGCAGCCAACGGGTCATTCTGCAGTGTATAATAATGTTCTGTGTTTTTGTACTTATAATATTGCTAAAATATAAAAGGATGCACTAGAATGGGTCTCAATTATTGGTGAATGTGTCCTATTATAGTACTGCATGAGTTTATTGGTGATAGACTTTAAACTACACATATAAACTAAAATAACTATAATGGTGACTGAACAGCTCCCATTCCCCAAAGTGCAGGATACGCTCTTATTAATATGTCATAAAAGATCACACAAATAAGGCTGACAAGCAAATAAACAAGGGTTCTTAAACAGTCGCTAATATTGGATGTCCCATTCATTTTCAATAATTCTGTAATTAATATTCACACAATCAAATAAATCTTAGTCCCTTTTATATTTGTCAAAGTCTAACTTGTGATTGCCTACATATAGGCTCTTTGTATTCCACTTTTAAACACAGCCTACATTTGGGCCTTCCATCCATCCATCCATCTTCTTCCGCTTAATCCTTTTCGGGTCGCGGGGGGGCTGGAGCCTATCCCAGAATCTCTGGGCGAGAGCCAGGGTACACCCTGGTCAGCTCGTCAGTCCATCGCAGGGCCAACACAGAGAGACAGACAACCATTCACTCTGACCCTAAGGACAATTTAGAATTCCCAGTTTGATGCCAATTAACCTAACTTGCATGTTTTTGGCATGTGGGAGGAAACCGGAGAAATCGGGGCTACCTGTTTTCAGACAAGAATACTTGCTTTCTGCAGGCATATGATTGGTCATTGACATCTGCTGGCTGGAAACAATAATCATTTTATGATCATTATTGACATTATTATAAGAAGTGAAAAAGCAGTGATGTGTGGCAACTAGTGGTCTGCGATATGACCAGAAAATAATATCACAGTATTTCTGTGCATAAATTCAACTTGAAACGGCTGAACCAAAATAAACCTCCACTCACTGGCAACTTTGTACTGGAGGGGTGTTGTTGAAGTGTGCAAAAATTTGCAGGCAGATTATCCACACTGCCACACCATTTTTTAAAACATTGTAGCAGTCTGAAACAGCCTTAAAATAGGGCTGGGTGATACACCAAAAATATTTGTTACATTGATACATTCTACTGTGCGCGATACATAAATTGCCTTTATTGCAGATATCGAGCATAAATTGTCGCAGCAGTGTAAGCTGTCAGCATTTATTTGTCCGGTTGAAGTTCTGTTTCCATCTCAAAACTCCTCTCACACACAGCTACACTGTCGCTTAGTCGCTACCCCATCCCCCCCCCCCACCTCCCCACGCCATGTTGCATGTAAGGGTCGTTGCCAGGTCTGTTTTTTTTCCTGCAATTTTTTTCTTTAGAAATTCCTTTTGAACCTGTTTCCGTGGAACAGAGACACTCGTTTTTTATGCACAGTCTGGCAGCACTGGTAGAGTACGGGGAGAGGGAAAAATAGGTGAAGTGACACACACAGACACACACACACACACCGGCTGCAGTGGAAGCAGACGTGAACAAAATAATTCCAAGGAGAGAAAAGTATGGGCTCTGTTGTCTGACAGTGGTTCGGAGAAGGTAGAAACTGAACAAAATACAGTTTTGCGCAAATTATGATGCAAAGCCGTTTTCTTTAAAGGTAGCAGTACCACTAATTTGTTTCACCATTTGAGATGTCATCCATTACAATATGAAGAATGCATTAAAATCTGCTCTCAACATCCACGGTAGCCCCTTCAAAAAAATGAAAGGAACCAGCCCTAAGAAAATGACTATGCCTTCTTCGTTTGGAAAATTCATACCATACAACAAAAGTGCAAAATGGACAGAGATCACAACTGCAGTCACAAATTATACTGCCAAAGACATGGCCCCTATTGTTAAAAACATGACCAAACAGAAAAAGTGGGCTTTATATGGTTTTAAAGTATTTTTCTGTAGAATTCTTGCTTAATGCACTTTTTATTATGTTGAGTCTTTTTTGGGGGGGGTTATTAGTTTTATTACAGGCCATAATAGGAAGGCCTACCATTATTTATTCTGATTTTGTTATGATTCCCCGTGCGCTATTACGCCGCGCATGGAGGAAGAAATGACAAATCCAATTGCAGGAGTAGATTTGTGCGTTTTATTGACATAAACCCCAAAATAAGTCCAGCAATGGCCACGCTAATTAACAGAGGGTTGGAATGATGAGCTTGAGGCCACCAGACATACAGGGACGCCACCTGGATGTTCCGCAACCTGAGGGAGGGAATGCCTAGTGCCGCAGAGCTGCTGTCAGCACGAAGAGAAAGGCAAACATGAACTTACGGCTGGAACGATCTGGGGCTGTCCGTGTAGGCCGGTGGATGAGGGTAAACAGAAACAGCCGCTAACACCAAAGAGGTACACAATCCTGCAGTGTTAGAGAGGACAGCGACGTCAGGGTGAAGATTAACGTAGGTAGTGGTAACAAACATACATGGAGGAACACGCTGCAGTGTATGAAGATCAACGCTCCGACGGTCTCTTCCTACTAACACAGCGTTTAAGTAATAATAATACTAACGAGGGAAGAGACCGCCAGTGTGAGGATGCGTGGGCTGAACATAATTAATCCCATGTGTGCATGAGTGAGTGCTGAACGTGTGACTGGGAATGAATGGAGTGTGTGTGTGCATGTGTGTGAAAACACCCAATAATGAGACACAGCTGATGGCACTGACAGGTAGAGGGGGCGTGCCCGAGCTGTCAGGGAGCGAAGGATTCAAAGGGCTCCCAGAAGCACCTGATGGAAAATGAATAGGGAGACGGGCCAAAATAGCCACGGGTCTGAACTGGGTTTGGGACCAACAAACCCAGGTTCATGACAGATTTGTTGCAAATTTATGAGTGAGGTTGCCTGACTGGTTCAATAAAGTTTGCTAAATTTAACTTGACTCCCCCCCCCTTTTGTATGCAATTTTAAAAAAATGCAATACATGGGTCTGTTTCTATTATCATGCTACTATCATTTTATGCAAAGGTTTTACATTTACACATTGGTTCTGAGGAGATCTCAAGATATCACGATAAAACCCTAAATGCATCACAATACATATTAAAAGCCATATCACCCAGCCCTACCTTGAAAACAAAATTTTTCCACACAAGTAGATCTGGTTTTAGGCAACTCCAACCATGGAGTGGCTGTTTTCTTCCCCCACCATGTTTGTTTTGCCATAATGTCTGTCATGTAGCTGGACAGGGAGCCAAAGGCGCGAGAGTTCAGCCAGCCCAAAGACCGTTTACATTTTGTGTTTCACAGACGTAAAAGCATTATATTAAAAGATCAAGCTGCAGATTTTGTGGATCGATATCAGCTCAGTCAAACGTGAATTGATTTGAATCAAAGAATCGATCTTTTGAACCCACCCCTAATGGCAACACACTCCTTGATGCTGGTGCCCAAGTCAGCACTGCCTGGGCCAAGTGGTGGCAGGTGACTGGTGTCCCCTATGACACCAGTGCACCTCAAGGCAAACATGAGCAAACGCTCCACAGAATAGAGATGCATATGCTGCACTGGAGCCTCGGCCTGACCCTGCACGACCATGTGAGGAATGAGGATGTGCAAACGCATGGGAGTAGCAACAATCACTGGGAAGATGTAAAAGGTATGGCTGCAATGGTACAGACAGGTTGTCCACAGTGAAGGGAACTCAGTGGCAAGGACAGCCCTGCACCTCAGCCCAAGTGCGAAGAAGCCACGAGGACATCCAAAGAAACGATGGCTTGACCGGATCAAGGAAGACTTGAGGACTCTGAACATCACCCCCGAGGACACCCTTGATTGAGCCAAGTGGAGAGGGGCTTGCAACTCCACGGACCCTGCGGCTATACAGGATTAACAGAAGGATGAAGAAGTGCATTTATTTTTTGCAGTTTTTCTATTACTAACATTTTTATCTCCTTGTCTTTCCAGATGGTCCACAGCTACATGGCTGTAAGGAGGAGGAGGTTTTCACTCTCCAGCAACTCTGTAACCAGGAGAGGAACTCCAGTCTGGACCAAGAGGAACAAGATGCTGCACAGGTTAAAGAGGAAGAACTCTGTTCCAGTCGGGAGGAAGAACACTTTGGAATGAAACAAGAGACTGATACCATCTTGGTGTCTCCTACTGATAAGGACAATGACAACAGTGAAACTGAACCAAACTGTGAGCAGCTCCGCTCTCACAACTCTCATGATACTGAGAGCCAAGACCAGGGAGCAGGTAAAAATGTAAACCCAGGATCAAGTAAATATGAAGAGCCAAAGAAGAGACGTCACAGAAACAGAAGTGACTGCAACAGTATAGACAACTTCCTATCAGAGAATCTGTATGATACTGACACAAGTGAAAAGTCTGTACAATGTTCTGATAATAAAGACTGTAAGAATGCGTCCCAAAAGAAGAAATATCACACAGTGGATAAGACACATGATTGCAAGACATATGATAAAAGATTCAGTCATAGGGGAAATTTATCAGTTAAAACTGGTGAGAAGCCATATTCTTGTGAAAAATTTGGGCAAAGATTTAGTCAGTATGATAATTTGAAAAGACACATGAGAATTCACACAGGTATTAGGCCATTTTCTTGTGGAGTGTGTGGCAAAAGTTTTATTCGACGCGATCATTTGAAAATTCACATGAGAATTCACACAGGTGAAAGGCCATTTTCTTGTGAAATATGTGGAAAAAGTTTCACTTTAAATGATTCTTTGAAAAAACACTTACGAATTCACACAGGTGAGAAGCCATTTTCTTGTGAAACCTGTGGGCAAAGTTTTAATCAACGTACTAATATGAAGCAACATATGAGAATTCACACAGGTGAGAAGCCATATTCTTGTAAAATATGTGGAAAATGCTTCACTCATTATGCTAGTTTGAATTACCACATGAGAACTCACAGATGTGGCTCTGTAGTTTAGTAAAATCTGTAGATTTCTGTTTTCAGGTTTAAGTCTGTTCTGTACATTGTTGAAGCTGTAATGTATGTACTGTAAATATAAATCAGTTTGGTAAGCGAAACCATCATCAGATTATCTGCATAACAGTCTGCTTTGGCTCCTCAGACCCCTGACCTTCAATGGACTGATTGTGTCTGTAGTGGTTTTTATTATTAATCTGGATTATTTTAAGATACTGCATGTTACTTGTTGCTTTTAAGTATTAGTTTCCATGGGGGAAAACATGCATAGTGATGTGTGAATCACTGTGACTGCTTCTGTCTTTGTCCTTCAGCTCAAAACACAAGATCAGACCATTGTCGGCATTCTCAATGTAACATGTTGTAAATAACTCTTAGATGTAGAACAGAATTTATGTGACTGCAGGGCTTAAAGTTTTCCGGCACTGTGCCGGATTTCCAACGTGTGCTGTTTTTTGTTTGTTTTGGGGGTTGGTTTTTTTTGGCTGTTGGGAAATTTACTTCCTATTTCTGTACGCAGAAACACTTTTTGTCCAACCGATCTGCAATGGTGGATGAATAATGCTCAAAATAAACAGTCAGTTCTGCATAGCTTGGAGTTCTTTTAAGATATTTAGAGCAGTGAATATAGTATTTGGGATGGCGGAACGTACTAAGCTTGCACCGCTTCCACTGATCTCACCATAGCTCAGTCGGGGGGGCCCCCATTAGTGAGTACAGAGACAAGTGAAGCCACCTGGCTGCCATATCAGGGAGGGAATCGAGTTGACATTATGCTTAGCGGCCGTCGATTTCTATAGTTCACCAGTTGCGCAAGATTATAAGTTGTGTGGGTGCGAAAATAGCATGCCATTAGCTCGACCACGTCCTCAAATGTGTCTCAACTCACCAAGTGTGCTTAGTGATGGCGCTAGCCCTTTGATTCCCTAATTGTGGCACCAGGACTGCACGTGCCCTGCAGCTTGTCTGTCTCAACCCAGGTTGTGCGCCACAACGTAGTCTCGAAGGGCCGCAAACCAAGTCTCGGCCGAGGTGGATGGGTGGGCTCGCCATAGAGCTTCAAGGAAGGGCCGAATCAGAGAAATGCAGCACTTCCATACTGTATGCCACATGTGCCAAAAAATGTTATATCTGAAAATATCCCAATGACGAGGCCAGGTGCACAGTTGAACTTAACTTTATTATGCTACGTTGTCCACAATATAGCCGCTAGGCAGGGGCGTTGGCAAAGAGGCCGAACCCTTTTGCCCACTGCTATTTATAAAGACGGTGCAGTAGCAGAAACAGAAGTGGCCACCACTACACTGCACTTCACAAATAGAAGCATAAAACATCATATAACAGTATGCCACAACACCGTGCTTGGCTGTTGTCTGTCATTGTGTGGCAGATGCCACAACATTGTGCTTGGCTGTCCTGGTACGCTACCGTTCAAAAGTTTGGGGTCACCCAGACAATTATTTTGTGTTTTCCATGAAAAGTCACACTTATTTACCACCGATGAGTTGTAAAATGATATAGGAAAATATAGTCAAGACATTGACAAGGTTAGAAAATAATGATTTGTATTTGAAATAATTTTTTCCTTCAAACTTTGCTTTTCGTCAAAGAATTCCTCCATTTGCAGCAATTACAGCATTGCAGACCTAACATGATTGCACAAGGGTTTTCTAATCATCCATTAGCCGTCCTGAGCGCAATGAGCAAACACATTGTACCATTAGAACACTGGAGTGATAGTTTGCTGGGAAATGGGGCCCGCTATACACCTATGTAGATATTGCACCAAAAACCAGACATTTGCAGCTAGAATAGTCATTTACCACATTAGCAATGTAATAGAGTGTATTTCTGATTAGTTTAAAGTTATCTTCATTGAAAAAAGTGCTTTTCTTTCAAAAATAAGGAAATTTCTAAGTGACCCCAAACTTTTGAACGGTAGTGTATATGCAGACAGCTGCAGCTGTTAGTTTTACCCCAAATTAAAATGCTCATGCTGCTGTCATGCCATGAATGCTTGTTATTTAACTTAATACATACAGACCTTTTCTGACAGTTCAAAATTTTATTGATCTATATTTTGTGATAATTTAAAAATTAATGCATGCTGAAGCTGCTAGTCCATATTGTTCCAAGGCAGTGCAACGAATGCAACCCCCCCACCCCGAAAAAAACCCAACTATTTGATATCTTTCTTAATTCGTTAAGCCTTAGGAAGCAAACGGTTATCATTTTTTGTAGCCTTCATTCTGGTGACATATATAACACATAAATGCCAGATCTGTAACATTCATACAAGTGAAAACATACCTGGTGCTCTTGTGTCTGTACCACTGATCACACCAACAGTCCTTGTTAGTTTTCAGTGCATGATCTACACATTGCCAGTGAGAAGCCTCCATTTACACAGTCTATGGCACAACCACGAACACCAGCAACAAGTACCAGAACTATGCCAAAACATTCAAAAAATACAAAAACTACAAGAGTTGAAATTAGCTGCCACTTGAGTGCAAAACGCATATGTGGACTATACATTAAAATGAATTTATAAAACTTTTAACCTCTTGCACTCCGGTGTGCGGTCACGTCTCTGCGTCCTAGGGCGCACGAGGGCGCCCTACTGTGCGTCCTAGTGCGCACTGAAAAAAAAAAAAAGCTGCATTTCCGTTCTTACACTACAGACACAGCCGTGAACAGAAAGCCAAAGGAGTGCTTTGATTGGTTTAGATGTGATTGACCTCTCATTCGACTAATAAGAGCCTTGAATTGGGTTTCTGAAACCTTGAAGAACCAATGACTGAAAACCTAGCAAGAAGGACCCGCCTACCAACGGCTGCGAATACAGCGAGCCAATTGAAGCACAGAAGCTCGAAAGCGTGCGTCCCTTGCGTAAAATCTGTTTTGTGTAAGCCGCTGGGTGACACACACGCGTTCGCCAGTCTTTTTTTCTTACTACTGTTCTTATTTGTTTTGAAAAATCGTTCGCCAAAACCACAATCATGGAAGCGCAAAACCGCAATAATGGAATTATGGTTTGACCGGGTCGCGTGACCAGAACCACGAGTCCGTAACAAGCAGACCAGCGTCATGTTCGTCTGACAATGAGGAAGAGAAGTTCGCCAGCGACACTGCTGTTGTGGACAGGTAAGTGTTATAAGCTAAATTATTCTTTATCCCTGAAAATTGTAATCAAAATGACTTTTGACCGATAGGTAAATTACAACTGTGTGTCATCGCAACATGACAGACCCAGACCGCTCTGGTCCGGTCCGGACGGTGCACGGACCGTGTCCAGTCCGTGCGCCGCATCCGGACCCTGAAGGCCCCCCCCCCCTCCCGCTACTCTTCTGTAGAGGATTGCAGATATTATTGCAGATATTTTAGTACAACTGTGCGTAGTAGACCACGGCGCACGGCCGCGATCCATCATGTGTCGATGGACGATGTCTGTCCTCTGTAGCGGGAAGGGGGGGGGGGTGTTATCCTCTACATTACAGATATTTTAGTATAATTTTTATTGCACTGTAGGTTATTTTTTCTTGTAAAAAAAAAAACGCCACACATTTTTTACGTGGCATGCTTCTTTGTGTGTGGGGGCTTGTTCATTCATTCATTCATGAATGAATAAACACCCCCCCCCACACACACACACACAGCCCTTCACCTTTCATTAGAGCCCAAGATGAAGCTTCTATATTGAATCATTCAAAAGTTACAGACGTTTTTCCAAACTGTGCCATTTGGCACAGTTCAAAAATGCCTGGGAATAATCTAAGAAAAAAGCTGTGTATTATATTAATTTTTTGTGGTATTGTTACAGAATTTTGACCTCAGCTGGATAACACTTGGTTCTACATTTCTGTTGCATTTTCCAGCCCGGATCTGACAGCTGTGTGTTATTTGCTTGTATCCAAAAAAACACCCAGGCAAAATTTATTTTCTTCAAGTTCAGTATGTTTAGATGACTGTTACTCAGTGGCAGGAGCACTTAGAGAGATTATGACTGTTTTGCCAAAAAATTCAAAGTGTTTTCTTTTAAATGAGACCAACCCCATGAAGATGCTGCAAAGGGTTGAAGAACAGCTTTTGATTTACTTTGGGTACGTTATTTTTTGGCATTTTTAGGGAAATTGACCAGAGTGCAAGGGGTTAAAAAAACACTATTTTAAATGCCCCTGCTACCCCACTCTTGCTGACTGATTTAACACTACCTCAGCTGAAACCAGAAGTTCCGCCCATAATCGTTCCTACAGCGGCACCCCCAGGAATAAGGTGGATTAAAACAAAAAAGAGAGAAAAATAATATTGCTATTTTTAGCATAACATGGCTGCAGTAATCAAGGAGAAAAAAATATTGTGGATTTATTTAACCTGGAAAGACATGACTAGAAAAAAAATTGTAAGCCTACTGTTGTTAACAGTATTGTTCATATAGGCAGTGTCCTGTAGTGAATTACACAGGGTTACAAAAATAATGTTTTTGTAAGTTGTCTCTGTTTTTTCAACTGATTTAAGACAATTTTGCACCGCTGAATCTGAAAATGACATCCGTTTCTCTCGATCAGGTGCTAAGTAAAAACCTGTACTTACTTAGTACTTACTGAGTACATGTAAATTGAATGGTACGTCATCATTGTTCAAAATTCAGAGAATTTCAAGACATTAAAAAGAATTTTGCATCATATAAAGTGAAAATACCTATACATTTAAACAAAAATGTATAAAACAACATGTGGCCATAATTCAAAAAGTTGACCTGATTGAGCAAAACCAATGTGATTTTTGGATTCAGCACATCAAAATTGTCCTAAACCAGCTAAAAAAACTTAGACAATAAATTTGGTGTTGACCAGTGTTATGATATGGAATCGTATTTGTTTAATTTACTCACTCACAAAGGAAACTAAGATGCAATCTCTTTGGATGACTTCTTGACGAATGCCATGGCTTCCTCTGGCGATGTAAACTCTCACTGCTGGCCTCTGTATGTCATGCGCAACTGGGCAGGATATAGCAAACCAAATGTGACTCCCTCGATCTGGCGTAGCTGGGGGCAAACATCAATGGAGGCTGTGCGGGCCCGCACCGTCTTGGGGGTGTGATCTGGGAAGACGGAGATGGTCATATGGAGTTTTATTTACTGCAGCTCTTTGGCTCTCCTGAGAATGTCGGCACAGTCCGTGGAGTAGTGAAACTTCTCCACTGTAGTGCCGTTCTCCAGCCCTGTGTTCAGTTGACAAAACCATTTGCAACTGTTCGGAATTGTTTGTCAGTTTCTGTAACTGAACGACACGGTCGCCGCAAACCATTTTGTCACTGGTCAAACTCCTCCAGGAGGTGACTTGCATAACGAACAAAGATGGCAGCTAGGTAAGATAGTTTGTGATGTCCTTCTTGTTTTCTTTTCTTTTCGGAGCAATTCCATCAATTTAAGAGTAGAGGTTATGTCATTTAAGTAAAACAATACCACACATAAAATATTGTTTTTGGTGGGGCATTGTTATATTGTGGGAGCATGGTGTGGGGATTCTCCACCCAGAGTGAGGAGCCAGGGGGAAGAGGGAACAATGCGCTGAAGGAGGAAGTGCTTCCAGGGGTCTCAGACAGGACAGAAAAGACTATTCGCCCCCCAGGGAGTTCAGGAAGTGCTAGAGCCGCCAGAGGGGAAGAAGGTGTGAGAAGTGGTTCTGGTGCTTTGTGTTGCTAATGTGCCACGCATGTCTTTGTTCCATACATTGTATGATTGTCGCAACTCCTTGGTCTTAATGCACAGAATTAAAGGTTATAAAAGGAAGGTGCGTGAAGACCCAGGAGATTTGACTGTACTGAATGTTGGAGAAGGAATAAAGTTTGTGTGTTGTTCAGCTTGTTGCCTTGCCTGCTTCCTTTCTCCACAATATAGTTATTTATATGTTCTGTGTTCTGTTTGTGTGGCACGGGGTGGTGGCTCTGCCTTTCGGTCATGCCACCACCCGTGAGTATAAAAGGGTTGTATGCAGGAGGGGTGGTCTCTTGGCCGTCTCTCTGCACAGCGGTTTGTGTGAGATTAGGTGCACTGTGCCCTGTTAATAAACATGTGTTCAGTTCATCACCTGGCCTCATTCTTTGGCTCCAACCGTTGACATAACATTTGGCAACGAGGACGAATGTGGATAAATTTGAAGGTATGTGTCAGAAAATTGTACATACATGCTTAATCATTTTATGTTTGTTTAATCATTTTATAATTGTTTATCATTTTATAATTACTATTACTAACATTATTATTATCATTGCATAACCATCTTATATGATTAAAATGTATACTGCATGCATCGTCTATGAGTTTACAGCATACTGTATTATTTCTGGGTAATAAGTGGACCTACTGAGTGTCCTTCATTAAGATGTGCTTAGAAGTCAAAGTGTCTCACCAGACCAGACTATGTGTATGATAAGGGGTCTGGGAGTGAGGGAGAATTAATCTTGTTTTCTTATAAAGTGCTGTGACTATGATTTACTCGGAGTCTGGGACACACCTGCAAGGCCATGTTGTTTTCAGTTCAGGCCAATGTTTTGTATACTCATATTATGACTGTGAATTGTATCCAGCAGATGTTTTTGTGTTTGTATGACTGACTATGTATAAAAGCTTCCTGATTGTTTTTTTATTGCCAGTGCTGGATTTTGCTGTTAAAGGTGTTGCACTCCTGTGCAGTAAAGAGCTCATATGAGGAATGCACTTGTGTCATGAATCTTATTTGAGGTAACGAACCAACATACGATCACTCTGAGTTTCCAGATTCTGACATACTTGGTGCCGTGACCCGGATGGGCAATATCTGGACGGCGGATAGAGGCGACGCGCTCTCCAGGTTGGAAATCCATGCGCATGGTCTGACTGCATACAGTCAGTATTGGACTCCCCATTGAGGAAATCTGGACGGTGCGGGACTCTAGACGTCGTCTAGTGAAGCCCATCCTCCTCGATAAAAAGAAAGAAAAGTAAGTGACGTCTTTTTTATTATTTACTATATGTGCGTTTAGAAGATTCTCTAAAATCCAGCCTTGAGTGAGTAATGTAAAATAGAATTCTTAAATATGTTACAAGAATCTCCAAATCCAACTACGAGTGACTAACGCGATAAGTAAATAAAGTAAATAAAGTGCGCGGAAGTAGTTGCAACAAGGTAAAAAGTTTGGGTTGAAATCCCCGGTCAGGGACAAAAATAAGTTTTGGGCTGAAATTCCCGAGTTTGGAACTAAAAATAAATATCAGGTCGCGGTTATGATGTAATGGTAGTGTGACGGCGCTTCACACTTTTCCTGGTAAAGCATTTTAATTCCTGCGGAATTACCAAGGGGTTTAAAAAATAATAAAGACAGCAAAAAAGGAAAAAATGGGTAACTGTGTGGGGAAAAAAGAGAATAAGCAAAAAACTAAACAGCAGAAAAGAGAACAGACAGCGCGTCGGACAGTTAAAAATTACAATGACCGGTTAAAAGAAAAAGAGCAGATAAAGGATCCTGAAAAATATCTGAACAAATGGGAAAAGGACTATTCCTTCAAACCCACATTACATGTGGATGAGTGCGCAGTTTTGGCGTCAACGGTAAAATTAATAACCAAAGGAGATAAGAGAAAGCCAAATTTGGAACTTAAATGTGCAAATCTTTGGATGGCAGCAGCTGCAGATGCCCGAATAAAAGCCAGCCAAGGGTGCGAAAATAGTAAGAAAGGAGTGGATCAGAAAAAACCATGTGAGAATCAAAACAGTGAAAACTCCCTGTCACAGCTGGACAGAGAAAAACCGAGCGCTCCCCCCCTTATCCTGTAACAGATCCTAAGGAGGGTCAATATTCTAAATTGCTGAAAGAGGCAAAACAGGTGGAAAAACAATTTCTGAAACCTCAGGCAAAGAATTATCCATTTATTGAAAAGCCTTGCCTTAGGCCCGTAAAAAAGGAAGAAGAAGATGAGGAAGAGGAAGATGAGGAAGAAGGGGCCTCACAAACTAGTAGGGGGACGTCAAAAGCGGCACCCCAGGAGTTAGAGGGAGCCACCATCCGAATTTTTAAACCATGGACTCTTGTTGAAATGCATGGGATTGCCAGAGCTGTTCCAAAGCCTGATGTAGACATAAATGGTTGTGTGGAGGAATTGAACAGCATTATGGATTTGTATAATCCCAGCCCAGCAGAAATGTTGAAGATTTTTAGGATAGTGTTTGGAAAAAAGGAAAAGTTCTTTACTGATGAATTGATTGAGCCTGCTTGGGTAGATAGCTATGACCCAGATAAGCACCAGCTGGGCTGGGAAAGAGCTGTTGAGAAGGTGCTAAAAAGGGCTACAGAGCATTATGGGCTCCCTAAGTCTATGACTGATGTGGCTATGCTGCGAATGAAGCCTGATGAAAACATTGTTGACTACTGGGTACGCTTTAAAGAAGTGTTTGATATAGTCTTTGGAGGTTATATCAATTTGAATGCAGATGCAAAGGAATGCCTGCTGTTTAAGCATACTGTAGAGGATGCCTTTCACAAACGAGACTGAGTTTATTTCTCAGGGTTGGTTTATTGAGAGGTCACATCCTCCAACAAGAACAGAATCTCAGAAAAGAGGTAGAACAATCATCCTTCACAGTTCTTATACCCCAACATCAAATAACACACCCCCAACCCACAGTCCTTGAGTAAACATACAGGCCCCGAGGCTCCTTGGCGTCTCCATTGTCTCTCTCATCCTTCTAGCCTCCGGGGCTGCTGCTGGTACATTCTCTCCCACTTCCCGTCTCCTAAAAGATCAACTTCACACCTCTCGTAGGTCTCTGCAGGGTCAGGTCCTCTTTGGCCATTTAGACGTGAAGCTTCCAGAATATGCACCGTCATGCCTACTAGGTATATGTGGGTGAATATGAATGCCATATATGAGCCCTAAATATGCGCCATATAACCCCCCCCAAACGTCTACATAAGGACAAAGTACACCCCAAAATGCATAGAAACATGTCATATCACACAGAACAGCAAAATGGCACAACATATCATACTTCCAACTGCTTGGGCTTCAACCTCCTGCCATATCTGCTATGGGCAGGTTTCGATCTGCCTGTAGCTGTTTCTTGCATCTGTGGATCAGAGTCATTAGCACATCCTTGTGAAAGCTTAGAAGAGTGTCTCCCCGGTGGCCTGCCGCGACGGGGAGCCCTGGCTAACTGCATTTGTTCATCAGTCAACACAAAAGCAGGTTTGAGTCTGTTAATGCAGACTAATTCTCTCCTGTCACCCAAATCGAGCAAAAAATGTTTTTCCCCAGTTTCCAACACTCTGAACGGTCCATCATAAGGCGGCCTTAAACCTGGCCTCTGAGCGTTGTGTCTGACAAAGACAAATTCTGCGTTCTTTAAGGCTTTAGGCACAAAAGCGCGTGGGAAACTGTGATGAACTGGGCCGGGGAGGGTGTTTGATCCCGTGTCGCTCTGCCGCAGCTGAGCGGGTGGGCGATTTGGTGCGGGGTTCTCTGGAAGGAATTCGCCCGGTAACCGGAGGGGTTGGGCAAAAACTAGCTCAGCCGGAGAGGCTTGCAAATCTTCCTTAGGTGCTGAACGCAACCCTAATAAAACCCATGGAAGTTTATCAACCCAATTTGTGTCCGTGAGAGCCGCTCTGAGGGCTGCTTTCAATGACTGGTGAAAGCGTTCGCACAAACCATTGGCCTGAGGGTTATAAGCGGTAGTGCGGTGAATTTTCACCCCCAGACTGAGGGCCATGGATGACCAGAGCTCGGAAACGAATTGGGGACCCCTGTCAGACATAACGTCTGACAGGACTCCAAAACGCGCGACCCAAGCCGTTAAAAATGCACGCGCCACGTCTGCTGCTGTAGTTGACGCCAGTGGGACCGCTTCTGGCCAGCGCGTTGTGCGGTCTACCATGGTTAGAAGGTGTGTGAAACCCTGCGACAGCGGGAGGGGTCCCACCAAGTCGATATGCACGTGGTTGAAGCGTTTGGCCGGGATGTGAAAAGGTTCTAAGGGGGCCCGCGTGTGCTTGTGTATCTTTGCTCTTTCACATGCTGCGCAGGCTGCGGCCCACTCTTTGACCTGTTTACGCAGCCCCGGCCAAACGAATTTTTCTCCCACCATTTTGATCGAAGCGTGAACTCCCGGATGTGCCAGCGAATGGATTAAATCAAAAACGCAGTGGCGCCATGCAGCTGGGACCACGGGGCGGGGGCGCCCCGTGGAGATATCGCAGATTAGAGGAGGCATACCTGTCTGATGCACCCTGTGCTCCAGCCTTAGCCCTGTTGGCCCAGACTGGAGCGCGCGCACATCCGCATCACTAACCTGCTCGGTGGCCATGGCTGCATAATCTAAGCCTACGCAGACCGGGGCTGCGAGCGCTTCCGCGCCGCAAGCCTGGCCCACGTCCACGGCCACCGTGTCTGCCCCCTGGGGGCCTGGCGTTGCAACTGTGCGCGAGAGGCAATCTGCCACTACATTGTGTTTGCCCGCCACATGTTGAATGTCGATGGTAAACTCTGAAATCGCGGCCAGCTGTCTCTGCTGTCGGCCCGACCACGGCTCTGAAATTTTGGCCATTGCAAATGTTAATGGTTTGTGGTCTACAAACGCGGTGAAACGGCGCCCTTCCAGCCAGAACTGGAAGTGGCGGATGGCCAGATGCAGGGCTAAAAGCTCCCTATAGAACGCGCTGTATTTCTGCTCGTTATCGCGCAATGTTTTGCTGAAAAACGCAAGCGGTTGCCAGCTCCCTGCTACCAGTTGCTCGACAACCGCCCCCACTGCTACGTCGGAAGCGTCCGTGGTTAGTGCCATGCGAGCTGCTGGCACGGGGTGTGCCAACAGCACAGCGTTTGCCAGGGCCGACTTGACCTGGGAGAAAGCGCGCTCCCGTTCCGGGGACCACTCAACCTTATTTGCAGGTTTTTGTTTCTTTAGTGCAGCGTACAGTGGGTGCATGAGCTGTGCCGCGCTGGGGAGGAAACGGTTATAAAAATTGACCATCCCCAAAAATTCTTGCAATGCTTTAACTGTCTGCGGTTGGGGAAACTCCGTTATCGCGCGTACTTTATCGGGCAGCGGGACCGCTCCTTCTGGAGAAACGCGGTGGCCCAAAAAATCGATTTGCGCTACCCCGAATTGACATTTCGCTGGGTTAATTATCAGCCCATGCTCTGTCAGCCTCTGAAAAACCGCTGTGAGGTGGTGTTCGTGTTCGACTTCGGATGCGCTGGCTACCAAAATATCATCCAAATAGGCGAACACGAAAGGGAGGCCACGCAACACCGCATCCATCATGCGTTGGGATGATGGATGCGGCATTCGACAATATGTACTTATAAATATGGTTCTCTAACCGGCTGGCAAAGACCATATAAGATCTACATAACTACAGAATGTGTGAGCCAAACAGAAAAACTGTTCACCGAGAACTGCCCATTCATTTAGGTTAGTTTGCCTTGCAAACTATGTTCGGCGAACTGTTTTGTGAACTGAACTCGCGTCAGGCTTTGGCTTTGGCATAACAGACCGGTGGGCACAATCCACAAGTGGCTCCTCATCCAAACCGAAAGTCTCCCTCAGTAGTTTGGATACACTGGCCACGGACAGGGGAATGGGGTCATCCTCGGGACACCATCATCCTAGCAGTCTGTTGGGGGTGACAATGACTGTTTCATTTAGGTCTGATCAGATTCCTCCACGCAGCTCTGTCCTTCGCGCTTCGCTGCCAGGAACTCCTGACCTTGTTAACCCAGGCAACGTCCGAGCCGGTATGAGTTGCTTTCTGACTGACCATTTCATGAAACTGCTTGCAAAGTGTTTGAGTACCGCTAGCTTTTGCTGGACTAGTGGCACATTCTTGGCATTTGTCGGCCTCCGTCGGTCTATGATGACCATGGAAGAGAATCCTAAACGTCTACTGGAACAGCACCGCCTGTGGCTGAACAGGCCGATGCGCGAATGGCAGTCCCTGTCACACAGGTCGCACTTGTGGGTGGTCTCCGTGCTGCTGGGTCTGTGGCGGTTCTTCCTGCGGGTCCTTTTTTCATCTGCTGCAGCAGTCAGTCTCTCTTCACCCGCCTTGAGCTGTCTGGTCAGGGTGCCTCTCCATTTGGAGCGGTCCGTTGCAAGGTCCTCCCAGCACTCTGTGTTGATCTCCAGGGTCTTCATGTCTCTCTTGCAGGCGTCTCTAAAGCACAGCTGTGGGCCAACGTCTCTCCTGCCAGTCGCCAGTTCTCCGTAGAGAACGTCTTTGGGGATTCTGCCATGCTCCATACGGTGAACGTGGCCTAGCCAGCCGAGCCTGCGCTGCTTGAGTAGAGTGAACATGGAGGGAAGGCCGGCGCGGGACAGAACTTCTGTGTTGGGCACTTTGTCCTGCCAGGATATGTCCAGGATGTGGTGAATGCAGCGCAAGTGGAAGGAGTTCAGTCTCTTTTCCTGCCGGGCGTATGTTGTCCACGTCTCACTCCCATAGAGCAGTGTGCTGATGACGCAGGCGTTGTACACTAGCATCTTCGTCTTGACAGAGAGTTTGGGATTCTTCCACACTCGTGTGGTGAGGCGAGCAAGTGTGAAGGCTGATTTTCCAATCCTCTTGTCGATCTCTGTATCAAGGGAGAGGTTGTTGCTGATCGTGGACCCCAGGTACGTGAACTGATTCACGACCTCCAGCTCGTAGTCGTCGATGGTGATGGTTGGTGGTGCTTCCGTGCCTTGCGCCAAGACGTTAGTCTTCTTCAGGCTGATGGTAAGCCCGAAGTCCTTGCATGCCTGGGAGAAGCGGTCCATCAGGGTCTGAAGCTCCTGCTGTGTGTGGGTTGTGACTGCAGCGTCGTCTGCGAACAGCATGTCTCTGATTAGAGCCTCGCGTGCTTTGGTTCTGGCTTTCAGGCGGGCGAGGTTGAAAAGCCTGCCGTCAGATCTTGTGTGCGGGTAGATTCCCTCTGTTGCTGTGCTGAAGTCATGCCTCAGGAGCATAGCAAAGAAAATCCCAAAGAGGGTTGGCGCAAGTACACAGCCCTGTTTCACTCCGCTGCATATGTTGAATGGCTCTGAGACATTGCCGTCGTGCTGCACTATCCCCTGCATGTTGGTATGAAACGATTCGATGAGGCTTTGCAACTTTGGTGGGCATCCTATCTTTGGCAGGATCTTGAAAAGGCCCTCTCTGCTGACCAGATCGAACGCTTTGGTGAGGTCGATGAAGGCGACGTACAGGGGCATGTTCTGTTCTCTGCATTTCTACAACGCTGAGGAGGGAGATGCCCCTGTAGTTGTTGCAGTCGCTTCTCTCCCCTTTGTTTTTGTAGAGGGTGATGATCTTGGCGTCCCTCATGTCCTGTGGTACGGAACCTTCCTTCCAGCACTGGCAGAGGACGTCATGCAATGGCAGCAGTAGGGCGGTCTTGCAGTGCTTGATCAGGTCGGGGGGTATGCCGTCATTGCCGGGTACCTTGCCAGCGGCCAAGCTATCAATGGCCTTGCTGAGTTCGTCGATGGTTGGCTCGGTGTCAAGTTCGCCCATGGATGGCAGGCAGTCGATGGCATCGAGGGCTGACTGTGTCACGGTGTTCTGTCTGGAGTAGAGGTCGGAGTAGTGTTCCACCCATCTCTCCATCTGCTTGTTCTTTTCTGTGATTATCTCCCCAGTGGAGTGATCATCTCCCCAGATCATCTCCCCAGTGGAGGATTTGAGGGGGGCCGTCTTGCTCTGAGCCGGACCAAGTGCTTTCTTGATGCCATCGTACATACCACGGATGTTCCCTGTTATGGCAGCGGTTTGAATGTCTTGGCTGAGCTGAGTCCAGTACTCATTGGCACAGCGCCAAGCAGTCTGCTGAACTTTGCTTCTCGCAGCCCTGAGAATCTGGAGATTCTTCTCGTTTGGGTACTTCTTGTACTCAGCAAGTGCTGAGCGCTTGGCTTCAATGACGGGGGTCATCTCGGTCAACTTGGCATCAAACCAGTCCTGTGACTTCGAGGTCTTCCTCCCAAAGGTAGTCAAGGCTGTGCGGTGGATGGTGTTTCGCAGCTCTTCCCACTTCTGCTTTGCAGATTCTCCTTCTTGTGGTACACCAAGTTCCTTCTCAAAGGTGGAGGCAAACTGCTCAACAAGTTCTGGTTGGGCCATCTTGCTGGTGTCAATCCGTGCCTTTCCAGGCTGTCTAGCACGATGGAATTTCTTCAGCTGCAGCTTGACCTTGCAACACACCAATGAATGGTCTGTGTCACAATCTGCACTCTGGAACGAATGGGTGATTAGCACGTTCTTCAGTGAGGTGCGCCTGGTCAGGATCAAGTCCAGCTGGTGCCAGTGCTTTGAGCGCGGATGTCGCCAGGAAACCTTGTGTTGGGGCTTGGTCTTGAAGAACGAGTTTGTGATGCACAGATCGTGATATGTGCAGAACTTGAGCAGCCGCTGTCCGTTGTCGTTCATTCTGCCCACGCCAAATGGTCCAAGACAGGAGGGCCAGGAGTCGTGGTCAGCACCCACTCTGGCATTGAAGTCTCCAAGGAGAATAAGTTGTTCAGAGTTGGGGATGATCCTGACAGTTGTTGCAAGATTCTCGTAGAACTCGTCTTTTGCCTCTGGTGTGGCTGTCAGTGTTGGGGCATACACACTGACAAGGATGACTGGGCCTTGAGTGGTGTTGAGGCGGAGGGTGAGGAGTCGTGCAGAGCCAGTGCTGCCCGGTTCTACCATCTTCAACAAGGTGTTCTTCACTGCGAAGCCCACTCCGTGTTCCCTGTGTTCGTCACTGCCCTTTCCCTGCCGGTAGAACGTGTAGTCCTTCTCTCTCAGTGTGCCTGCGTCAACCAACCGTGTTTCCTGGAGAGTGATGATATCCACTCCCAGTCTCTTCAGCTCATTATTGATGATGGCAGTCTTCCTGGTGTCGTTGATGTCCTTGAGGTTAGCAGTGAGTCCTGTCATCATAGTGCGGACGTTCCAAGTTCCCAGTTTTAGAGTTGGTCTCTTTTGTTTTCTTGTCTTGCCTGGTGCGAAGGTTCTCCGCCTGCTGTTCGGACTTCTCCTCATCCCCACGCACCCAATGAGGAAAGCAGGCTGTGGCGGGACAACACCTTATTGGCTGGGGGCTGCCCAGCTTGAGGCAGGCAGTAGCTGTCCAGTGAGATCCGATGATCCCTCCCACCGTCGGGAACAACCCCTGGCGCCGCGCTCTACCCCAATTGAGCGGTGGCTTATAACCGGTAACTGTCATTCCCCGTGTTTTGTCTACGCCAAAGGCGAAGCTGGAGTGTCCTCTCCAGTGAGCCGGTGTTCTACCTTCCAGCGTTGGGCGTTGGTAGGATTCAAACCTGGGCAGGAAGATATGGAGGACAAGATGTTGCCCATGCAGCATGTCCCCCCTCTCCACGTCACTGATGAATCCAAAGGAACAGCAGGGCTGCTACAGTTTGGCACCAGCACCATCGCAGGAGCTGCCAGAACGATGTTGAGAACAACAGAGAACTGCCTTAGGGGCTCCGACTCTGGATTTTTCCTCAGGGTTGACTCCCGAAGCCTTTCCCGTGACCGGGTGTGCCGCAAGGCAGCGGAGGATTGAAATCAGGGTTTACCTTCCCCTAGATGGGCTACCTTCCCAGGTTGACGAGCCACCATCTACCTGAAGCATCTGGTTTTAAGGCGCCAGAGATCCGCCCTCGCCCCTTCTCCTATTAGTAAAAGCAGTTCTGCTGGGCTTAGAGACTAAACCACACAGGCAGGCTAGGAGTTGGACTTAGTTGTCAGAGGCTTTTCGAGACGCACGCCATAAGGAGCATTTTATGAGCACTGGGAGCTTAACCCCAGTGCCGCTCCTGGCTATGACAACCTTGGAACATTCTTGGCAGATAGAGGTATTATCAGTGGCACTGACAGGCCAAGACAAACTGACTCCAGTATCTGTTGCAGTGACTGACCAGATGATAGGTTTGTTTATCTCTGCTCTTTGTGTAGTGCATGTCATGATGCACCGACTAGCAAAAGTCCACCACAGACCTTGTGACAGATGTGCTTATCTGCCAGGATGTCCAGTCTCACTCCGTCTAACTGGGAGTGGTCCACCACAGACCTATGACAGATATTGTTTTTAGTTCTGCCAGGATGCCCAGTTTCACCCTCCACACCCTCGGAAGTGCGGGGTTGCCGGTTGAGTCACCGATGGCCCAACCCATGAGACAGGTAGTACCAGTTTTCATGGTTATTTGGTAGCAAGCAAACCAATGCCTGACCTGACATGACCTTGGGACACCAATAATCCTTATATTCTGACAACAAGCTCTCGACTCCAGATCTTCACATTTATTCTCCAGCCTCATGCATTCTTTAAATAGATGTTCCACTTTATGCTGGAGAGCAACAATGTCATCGGGGCATGTGGAGAGAGAGTGCTTCATCTCAGTAAATGTAACTTTAAGCTTGGCGACATCCAACTTCATGGAGGAAATACTTCTAGACAGTTCTGTTTTCAGAGTGAGCAGTTCGGGCTTGATAGACGTTAAATTGCCACTCAGTGCTGCTTGAAGCTTGGTCTTAAATATAGCTGCAACCTCATTATGAAGGTCGGAGGGAATTTCTGTTTTGAGCGCAGTGATGTCTGCAGTCAGAGGTGGCATGTTGCAGGTGTCAGCAGGTGGAGCAGAATCACTGTGTGGGTGGTGACGCTGCATGCGCAACAGGCCGCAGGCTAGGCTGAGAGATGTTTCCTGCCTTATGATGTTTTGGAGGCATTTTTGCGATAAAAAGCCAAGGTGACCAAGTCAAAAAAGGTGTTAGTACAAGCTTAAGCTGTAGAAGTGATGTAAATGGTGCTGTTTGATAGGAAAAATAAATTAGCTCTGCAGCAGCTCCTTCACACACGTCTCACTCCATGTTCACTGACCAAAAAAAGAAGATTTAAAAAATATTGCTAAGTCTAATATATTATCTCTGGATATGCAGACATTTAACATATTTTTGTTGGACAGATGTTCCTATTTTAATCACACACACCAGATAATTACTATGTTGACAAATGATTCAATAATGGATATTACCAAATATGGTTATCTCGGCCTTAGAGCAACTTTTAAAGCCATTTTTGCAGTAGACGGTCAGCCCCTCTTCAAAAACAGCAGTCTGGTCATGATGTCAGCAGAACCAACTAGAAGCCCACCCCACTGTCACTAATGAAAATCTGCAGTACTTTATCTTCTGTGTACATATGAAGAACCACAGTTGTAAGATTATGAACCTGTTAGACATCATAGAGATTAGAAGGAAAAGAGGATGAGGATAAATATTGGCCACCAGTGAGAAATTAATCTATGGTGTGAGGAATACCAGTGGAGACCCACATAGCTATTACGGTGAGGTTTTTGGCTTACATTCATTTTTGGCTTTGATAGTTGATATCAGGGCTTGACATTAACACCTGCCAACCCCCCCAATGGCGGGTGAATTTCACCAGTGACCAGTAAGACAGCCACTCCAACTAACCACTTTGGCGGGTTGTAGTTTTCTCAAGCGACATCTAAATAATAAGCCTATTGCAATGTGAGACTATGAAACTACAACTACCATAAACACCATTTTCACACACAGTGTATTGTCATTGGTCCACTGTCACCGTGGATGCAGTCCAGCTCCACTGCCAGCCCGGTACACAGGCGAAGTCACGGATGGCTTGCTCCGTGGGTAGGTTCACTTTGTGACCAGTGTGGAGAAATGGTGACGAATTCACAGCAGCCAGCAGAACACACCTGTCCCCGCTTTCAGCGATCGGATCACCAGGGCTACTGCCCTGATCCCCCATTGTCCCAGTGGTGAGTAGCTAATAACATGTGCTCTTCTTCTTCTTCTTCTTCTTCTTCTTCTTCTTCTTCTCTTGGCTGCTGCCTTTAGGGGTCACTACAGCAGATCATCCGCCTCCATCTCACTTTATCCCTTGCATCTTCCTCTGTAACACCAACCCTCTCCATGTCCTCCTTCACTACATCCATGAATCTTCTCTGTGGTCTTCCTCTTTTCCTCCTGCCTGGAAGCTCCATCTTCAACATCCTTTGTCCAATATATCTACTATCCCTCCCCTGCACATGTCCAAACCATCTCAGCCTTGCCTCTCTTACTTTGTCTCCAAACAGCTCAACCTGAGCTGTCCCTCTGATACACTCATTTCTAATCCTGTCCCTCCTAATAACTCCCAATGAAAATATTACCATCTTCAACTCTGCCACCTCCAGCTCCACCTCTTGTGCCACCGTCTCTGAACCATACGTCATAGCAGGACTCACTACCATCTTGTATATCCTCCCTTTGACTCTTGCTGCTACCCTTCTGTCACAAATCACCCCTGACACTCTTCTCCACCCACTCCACCCTGCCTGCACTCTCTTCACCTCTCTTGTGCATTTTCCATTGCTTTGGGTGGTTGACCCCAGGTATTTAAACTCATCTACTTTCACCACCTCTACTTGCATCTTCACTGTTACACCTGCCTCCCACTCATTCACACATGTTCTGTCTTGCTTCTACTGACTTTCATTCCTCTTCTCTCCAGAGCATACCTCCACCTCTCCAGGTTTTCTTCCACCTGCTCCTTACTCACTGCAGATCACAATGTCATCTGCAAACATCATGGTCCACGGAGATTCCTGCCTGACCTCGTCTGTCAGCCTGTCCATCACCATGGCAAACAAGAAGGGGCTCAGAGCCAATCCCTGATGTAATCCCACCCCTACCTTGAATCCATCCGTTACTCCTACAGCGCGCTTCATCACTGTCATGCTTCCTCATGCATGTCTTGCACCACCCTCACATACTTCTCTGCCACTCCTGACTTTCTCATACAGTACCACACTTCCTCTCTTGGCACCCTATCATATCCTTTCTCTAGATCCACAGACAGTGCAACTCCTCCTGACCTTCTCTATACTTCTCCATCAGCACTCTTGGATCAAACATTGCATCTGTAGTACTCTTTCTTGGTATGAAACCGTACTGCTGCTCACTGATTGTCACCTCTCCTCTTAACCTGACTTCAACAACTCTTTTCCATAGCTTCATAGTGTGGCTGATCAATTTTATGCCTCTGTAGTTACTACAGCTCTGAGCATCACCCTTGTTCTTGAAAATTGGTACCAAAACATTTGTTCTCCACTCCTCAGGCATCCTCTCACTCTCCACGTTTGTGTTAAACAGTCTGGTTAAAAAGTCCACTGTCATCTCTCCTAAACATCTCCATACCTCCACAGGTATGTTATCTGGACCAACTGCCTTTCCATTCTTCATCCTCTTCAAAGCTGTCCTCATTTCTGTCTTGCTAATCCTCGGGACTTCCTTGTTCACCATCTTTTCTTCACCCATCCTCATCTTTCTCTCATTTTCTTTATTCATCAGCTCTTCAAAGTACCCCCTTCCACCTTCTCAGCACACTCATCATTTGTTAGTACATTAAAATTTCTGTCCTTGCTCATGTCAGATCTCTTTGGGAAGTGGATTTTGGAGAATCATTCTCATCTGATATATGGAATGAGGTGTGATCAGGTAGTGTAAATTATCTACTTACTAACAAAGCTAGAGAGTTACAAGTCAAGATCATACACAGGCTCCACATCACTCCAGTGAAACGCAATGTTTAACCCTCTACTCTCCAAATTTTGTAATAAGTGTAAGATATCTGAAGGCTCATATTTCCACTGTTTATTTGAATGCCCTCTTATTAATGACTTCTGGGTAAAAATATGTAAAGAAATTGATATTATATTCAAGAAAAAACTAGCCCTCACTCCTCTCGGCTGCATTCTAGGAGTAAATCCTACCCCACTGAATCTCCACTCCTCTGCAGTCAAACTGCTGTAGGTGCTTCTCTTCAGTGCAAGAAGATGTGTTCTTCTTTTATAGTTACACACAGTTACACATTGGATTTGGGGTGTGATGGAACTCATCCATCAAAAAAAAAACAAAAAACAAAACATATTAGCTTCTGGCTATTAGCTTCTGGCTCAAAGACAAACCTTTTCACTTTTTTGATATATGGGACCCCTTTTTGGACTATATAGGAGGAGATGGAGCCCAGGCCCTCTAGAGTGGCCTCTATGGTCTTGCATGGACTGAGATCTCAAAGTGCATTGCCAAATAGAGCACCATTGTCTTTGATTGTGTCCTAAAGATGCAAACCTTCTGCTTCTGACAAATCTGTATTGTTGTATTTATTATTTTTCATGTGTTTGTTTTTTGTTTGTTTTGTTTTTTCCCTTTTGTGGTGTACGAATTTATAGTTACAGTATTAGGTACAAAGATTATTTAATTTATATATATATGTCTGTGTGTGTGTGTGGTAATGAGGTTTCACTTCATTACCACACACAAGCACCAGTCCAAAAGAATGGACACTTATTAATTACTAATCTTTGTACCTGTTATAAATCAGCCTCAAACATTTGTGAATTCTTCTGTGTGACTCGAGAGAACAGACACAATATCAAGCAAAAACATCAATGTACCGTTAACAGTTTAATGATCCATCTCAGCTTAGATAAAGCATTACATTCAAATGACTTGTAGGGCAAGGTGAAATGATCAAGTATAAAGCATCACATTAAACTGTCTAAGCTTTCCTGCATAATGTGCTTTATTAAGCATTTGTGGAGCCAAGGACAACCATAGCTCAATATAGAACTGTGATGGAAAATGAAAAGCTGTAAAGTAACTGTAACAGTAGGGTGAGGAAAATTGGACGCAATTTTATGAAGAAAATGATAAAAGCTGATTTATATGAAAAAGGAAGATTTGGGTTACTCTATACAGGAACGGAGGTTAATGAGAAGATGGCTATTACTTTTCCTCAATTTTATAACTCTGGTCAGAGTCTATGACCTCGATCTCAACATGAGAAATTTTGACATACTTCAGTTGGGTTGGACATCGTATGTAGCCCAGAAGATATAGAAAATGAGTCTTGCTTGCGTGATCAGTTGATTGGGTTGACTTCAGCTGGATCCTTTGCTGATCGTCAGATGGCATGGAAATTATCTGCCAGCAGATAATTTCTTTCCAAAATTCAACCGTTTAAGCAGAGACCTGAAAACGCTGATGAGGCTGCTGGCTCCGCTGATTTGGGTGTCATTCGAATGGGACCAAAACACGGGATTTCAGCGAATTTTTCCCTGGGTCCTTGGAGTTTGTAGGTCGTTCAAAGTTTGATCAAAGTCACAAACTTGAAGAAAAGAATAAAAATATTTAGGCCATGAAATCCGAGTTCTTCCAATGTCGTGGTAATTGAGTGAGAGTAAGCTTCTAGTGAAATGTTAGAAAATCAAGATCAGTCCACTTTGACACGGTGATTTAAGAAAAAAAATTAGAGAAAGTCTAACAAATGACTAAAATAGGTCTGAGGAGAGAAGGGCGGAGTTTTACTCCAGGCAATAAAGGAGAATTGAGCTCAAAAGAAGGAAGGAAAAAATGGTCTCTCCTCAGAGAAAAAGATGCAGACAGAACAAACTGAGACAAGAACTTCTTTGAACAGAATAGAAATCCGGGAAAACCTGGGCATTCCCTACTTTTAAAGCATGTGCTTTTCAGAAGAAAAAACTTGACTGGCAGGAACAAGGACCAATTACCTTTTAGAGCAGGAGACTAGAATGGACTCTTGTCTAATTAGGAAGAGTCTCTTTGTCTGAAACTGACCAATAGGATGCAGGAGGCGTCACACAAACAAGACTAGTTGGTGATTGGCTGATGCAAGTCAGATGGTTTGTGTGAGCTTATGAAAGGAAAAAACTGATTAAACTGGGATTCACATTATATATGAGCTAAACTAAACTTCAGTGATTCATGACTATTTTTCAGTATTACTACAGTAAGCATGCATTTCCATATTAACATGCATTCAATAAAGTTTGTTTAACATACTTTCAAACATACATTTAAATCAATGATTAATGAAATGAAAAATGAAAAATAAAAAAAGACCTGCGATGGACTGGCGATCTGTCCAGGGTATACCCTGCCTCTCGCCCAAAGATGCTGGGATAGGCTCCAGCCCCCCCGCGACCCGAAAAGGATTAAGCAGAAGAAAATGAATGAAAAAAAGGATTAATGAAACTTCAAACCAGAATTGTATGTCAGAATCAACTCTTGACCTTCCAGTGTGTCCTGAAAAATATCTTCTGAAAAATGAGTCTTGTGAAGAGATAAGGGTTTTTTTTTTTGTTCAAAATTCACATTTCAACTGCAGAGATAATAATAATTCTGTTATCCATTGGAGGGCAGTGTTGGACTTTTGAGTTTCAATTAGGAACCTGAGGAGCCTGAGGAAGGAATATGTGTATCTGGTCAGTGTCACGTAGCTATTAAAACCTCCAACTGTCTCTTGGGGAATAAACTTCAGGCAATTTATGAGAGGAAGTCCCAGCATTCCTGGCACTGAGAGTGATTTTTTAAGAGTCAATTTACCAGTGGAATGTGGCTTCAAAGCTGTGGTCTTTAGGTAAAAGGTAAGAGAAGTGGGCCTTAGCTCTCCTCCAAAGAAGAGATGAGTTTTTCCTTAATTCTAACCAGCTGGTCAAGCTACAGTGGAGATGGGGTGAGAGTTTGGGGGCTGAAAAAGAGGGCTCTTTTCTTCATTTCTTATTTGCTATTTTGTACTGCTTCTGACCCTCAAAAGTTCAATAAACATATTTATTAAAAAAAATTCTGTCCTTAATCAACATAACCTGCTGTACATCCTTTCTAGCTCGAGCTCTCTGTGTAGCCAATCGATACAAGTCCTTTTCTCCTTCCTTTGTGTTTAGCCTCTCATACAGTTGTATGAGATATGCCTTTTCCTTTGCCACCTCCTTCTTTGTCATGCACCTACATTCCAAATACTCCTGTCTACTTTCTTCATCTCCCTGACTATCCCACTTTTTTTTGCTAACTTCTTCCTTTGAATACATTCCTGCACCTCCTCATTCCACCACCAAGTCTCCTTCTTTTCCTTCCTCTGTCCACTGGATACACCACATACCTTTCTACCCATTTCCCTCAACGCTTTTGCTGTACTTTTCCAGTCATCTGGTGATTCTTCCCTACCACCCAGAGCCTGTATCAACTCCATCCTGAACTCTGTGCAACCTTCTTCCTTCTGTAACTTCTCCCACTTCATCTTTGGCTCTGCCTTCACTCTCTTCCTCTTCTTGCTTTCCAAAGTCATCCTACAGACTACCATCCAATGTTGTCTAGCTACATTCTCCGCTGCCACCACCTTGCAGTCTCCTATCTCTTTCAGATTTCTCCTTCTGCATAAGATGTAGTCCACCTGTGTGCACCTTTCTCTACTCTTGTAAGTCACCCTATGTTCATCTCTCTTCTTGAAGTATGTGTTCACCACAGCCATTTCCATCCTTTCAGTAAAATCCATAACCATCTGTCCTTCCACATTTCTCTCCTTAAGACCATACTTACCCAGAACCTCCTCATCACCTCTGTTCCCTTCACCTACATGTCCATTAAAGTCCACTTCAATCGCCAGTCTCTCCCCCCTGGGAAAACTCTCTACCACTTCATCCAACTTAATCCCTGTCTCTCTCCCACCTGATATCCAACTTGTGGGGCATACACACTGACATTCAACATCACACCTTTGACTTCTAGCTTCAAACTCATTATTCTGTCCGACTACCTCCTTATCTCCTGAACACTCTTCACATACTCTTCCGTCAACATTACTCCTACTCAATTTCTCTTCCTATCTACAGTACACCATAGAACAGTTTAAATACACCTCCAGTGCTCCTAGCCTTGCTTCCCTTCCATCTGGTTCCTTGAACACAGTATATCAACTTTTCTTCTCTCCATCATATCAGCCAACTCTGCCTTTACCAGTCATAGTCCCTACATTTAATGTCCCTACTCTCACCTCCACACTTCTACCTTTCCTTTTCTCTCTCTCCCTTCTAACAAGCCTTCCCCCTCTTCTCCTCCTTGATCTCCGACCAACAGTAGCCCAATTTCCACCGGCACCCTATTGGCTAACAGTATCGGTAACAGTAACAGTTATTTTTTAATCCGGGCCTCGACCGATCCGGTATGAAAGTCATTCGTCATGATCTGCACGTTTGATTTGGCAAAGGTTTTACGTCGGTTGCCCTTCCTGACACAACTCTCCCCATTTACCCGGGCTTGGGCCCAGCACTAGAAGTACACTGGCTTGTACACCCCCCTGTGACTGGCTTCAGAGCTCCTACCTCTATGGTTAAATATGATTATTTTTACAGCAAGAAGCTCCTGTTAACTGTTCACAGTTGTGCAAATTTAAGTTTTCATATGACAGACAAAAAATGATTAAACTTTGTTGCTGTAAAGAACAAATGATGCTTCTTCTGAGGTGAACTTTCCTTTATCTGTGATTATCTATTACAGTGGGGCAAAAAAGTATTTAGTCAGCCACCAATTGTGCAAGTTCTCCCACTTAAAAGATGAGAGAGGTCTCCAATTTTCATCATAGGTATACCTCAACTATGAGAGACAAAATGAGAAAAAAAAATCCAGAAAATCACATTGAAGGATTTTTAATGAATTAATTGGTAAATTCCTTGGTAAAATAAGTATTTGGTCACCTACAAACAAGCAAGACTTCTGGCTCTCACAGACCTGTAACTTCTTCTTTAAGAGGCTCCTCTGTCCTCCACTCGTTACCTGTATTAATGGCACCTGTTTGAACTCATTATCAGTATAAAAGACACCTGTCCACAACCTCAAACAGTCAGACTCCAAACTCCACTATGGCCAAGACCAAAGAGCTGTCAAAGGACACCAGAAACAAAATTGTAGACCTGCACCAGGCTGGGAAGACTGAATCTGCAATAGGTATGCAGCTTGGTGTGAAGAAATCAACTGTGGGAGCAATTATTAGAAAATGGAAGACATACAAGACCACTGATAATCTCCCTCGATCTGGGGCTCCACGCAAGATCTCACCCCGTGAGGTCAAAATGATCACGAGAACAGTGAGCAAAAATCCCAGAACCACACGGGGGGACCTAGTGAATGACCTGCAGAGAGCTGGGACCAAAGTAACAAAGGCTACATCAGTAACTCACTACGCTGCCAGGGACTCAAATCCTGCAGTGCCAGACGTGTCCCCCTGCTTAAGCCAGTACATGTCCAGGCCTGTCTGAAGTTTGCTAGAGAGCATCTGAATGATCCAGAAGAGGATTGGGAGAATGTCATATGGTCAGATGAAACCAAAATAGAACTTTTTGGGAAAAACTCAACTTGTCGTGTTTGGAGGAGAAAGAACACCATACCTACTGTGAAGCATGGGAGTGGAAACATCATACTTTGGGGCTGTTTTTCTGCAAAGGGACCAGGACGACTGATCCGTGTAAAGGAAAGAATGAATGGGGCCATGTATCGTGAGATTTTGAGTGAAAACCTCCTTCCATCAGCAAGGGCATTGAAGATGAAACGTGGCTGGGTCTTTCAGCATGACAATGATCCCAAAAACACTGCCCGGGCAACGAAGGAGTGGCTTCGTAAGAAGCATTTCAAGGTCCTGGAGTGGCCTAGCCAGTCTCCAGATCTCAACCCCATAGAAAATCTTTGGAGGGAGTTGAAAGTCCGTGTTGCCCAGCGACAGCCCCAAAACATCACTGTTCTAGAGGAGATCTGCATGGAGGAATGGGCCAAAATACCAGCAACAGTGTGTGAAAACCTTGTGAGACTTACAGAAAACGTTTGACCTCTGTCATTGCCAGAAAAGGGTATATAACAAAGTATTAAGATGAACTTTTGTTATTGACCAAATACTTATTTTACTGAGGAATTTACCAATTCATTAAAAATCCTTCAATGTGATTTTCTGGATTTTTTTTTTTTTTTTTCTCATTTTGTCTCTCATAGTTGAGGTATACCCATGATGAAAATTGGAGACCTCTCTCATCTTTTAAGTGGGAGAACTTGCACAACTGGTGGCTGACTAAATACTTTTTTCCCTCCACTGTATATCTGTGATATGCAGCTAATTCATGAAAGTAAAACCGCTATGTATTTTTAATGTGCTGGTTCAGGAGTGTCAAACATATGGCCCGTGGGCCAAAACTGGGTTGACAAGGGGTCCAAGTTTTTCTCTGAATTTACAGCTTTCTCTCCAGTAAATCTGACTTTGTACCTCTTAGAATTGTTTATGTAAACAATTGTTTTCCGGTTCCGGCTCTGCCGGACCGGCGGCGCCACACGAGTCGGCTGCCTGTTGCAACAGCCTTTTTTTTTTTTTTTATCTTCCTTCTTCTTTCTACACCTTTCACTCTGTATATATATCACGGACGCACGGATCGCCCCGGGGGTCTCCCGGGTCGGCGGACGGAGCCACGGTTTGCAGCGGGAGACGTTACAGCGGGGAGGAGCTAGTGCTAGCTAGCACTTGGCCGCCGCCCGGTGCTAATGGGAAACTCGACATACCGGGAGCTGTAGCGAAAACGAAGCGGGTGCCGGGCTGGAGTTTAGGCGGCGTGAAAGAAATATAAGACAGAATAATAAAGAGCGATGGCAAGAACCAAGCAGACCGCCCGTAAAATCTACTGGAGGAAGAAGCCCCCCAGGAGACAGCTAGCCACCAGGGCTGCTCGGAGAGGCGCTCTGGCCACCGGCAGAGTGAAGAGGCCTCGCCGTCACAGGTCCGTGGCTCTGAGAGAGATCCGTCGCTACCAGAAATCCACGGAGCTGCTCATCCGTAAGCTGCCCGTCCAGCGCCTGGTGAGGGAGATCGCTCAGGACTTCAAGACCGTCCTGCGTTTCCTGAGTTTCGCCGTCATGGCTCTGCAGGAGACCAGCGAGACCACCAGGTGGTCTCTTCTTCGCTAAGGGGGTCACCATCATGCCCAAAGACTTCCAGCTGGCCCGCTGCATCCGCGGAGAGAGAGCTTAGACTTTCTGCTGCACATCCACCAGCCATAATGCTCTGCACTGTGTGTCTATATATATACATTTATAGTAATATGGACATATGTTTGCTAGATGTTGTTTTTTCTTGCCTTCTGATTGTTGCTCTGAGTGTTGCTGTCCCTGTGCTGTTGCAATCCTGGAATTTCCCCATTGTGGGACTAATAAAGGCTTATCTTATCTTATCTTATCTTAAATTTGAGACATTTTTTTCTTAAGATGAGACTTCTTTTCTCACCAGTTTTTTCTTTTTTCTGGTGGAAACAGGTAGTGTCAATTTAGATTAAATCCATCAGCAACTACTACTAATGCCGTGCAGCTCTGAATGGGTGTCCCAATTCATAGGTGTAATTTTCAACCCCTTGTAATCAAGGGCCAAAGTAGGCAAAGGGGAAGGGGTACGGACACAAATGAGAACTGAGACAGACCTCAAATCTACCTGTATTTCACTCTCACTTTGCAAATATTTTTTCTCAACTGTTTTACAGTATTTATTTCCATTAATAAAAAAATTCAACAGCAGTGTTTCTCTTGCCATTTTTATGTACAGTGGGGCAAAAAAGTATTTAGTCAGCCACCAATTGTGCAAGTTCTCCCACTTAAAAGATGAGAGAGGTCTCCAATTTTCATCATAGGTATACCTAAACTATGAGAGACAGAATGAGGAAAAAAAAATCCAGAAAATCACATTGTCTGATTTTTAAAGAATTTATTTGCAAATTATGGTGAAAAATAAGTATTTGGTCACCTACAAACAAGCAAGATTTCTGGCTCTCACAGACCTGTAACTTCTTCTTTAAGAGGCTCCTCTGTCCTCCACTCGTTACCTGTATTAATGGCACCTGTTTGAACTCATTATCAGTATAAAAGACACCTGTCCACAACCTCAAACAGTCAGACTCCAAACTCCACTATGGCCAAGACCAAAGAGCTGTCAAAGGACACCAGAAACAAAATTGTAGACCTGCACCAAGCTGGGAAGACTGAATCTGCAATAGGTAAGCAGCATGGTGTGAAAAAATCAACTGTGGGAGCAATTATTAGAAAATGGAAGACATATAGGACCACTGATAATCTCCCTCGATCTGGGGCTCCACGCAAGATCTCACCCCGTGGGGTCAAAATGATCACGAGAACGGTGAGCAAAAATCCCAGAACCACACGGGGGGACCTAGTGAATGACCTGCAGAGAGCTGGGACCAAAGTAACAAAGGCTACCATCAGTAACACACTACGCCGCCAGGGACTCAAATCCTGCAGTGCCAGACGTGTCCCCCTGCTTAAGCCAGTACATGTCCAGGCCCGTCTGAAGTTTGCTAGAGAGCATTTGGATGATCCAGAAGAGGACTGGGAGAATGTCATATGGTCAGATGAAACCAAAATAGAACTTTTTGGTAAAAACTCAACTTGTCGTGTTTGGAGGAGAAAGAACACCATACCTACTGTGAAGCATGGGGGTGGAAACGTCGTGCTTTGGGGCTGTTTTTCTGCAAAGAGACCAGGACGACTGATCCGTGTAAAGGAAAGAATGAATGGGGCCATGTATCGTGAGATTTTGAGTGAAAACCTCCTTCCATCAGCAAGGGCATTGAAGATGAAACGTGGCTGGGTCTTTCAGCATGACAATGATCCCAAACATACCGCCCGGGCAACGAAGGAGTGGCTTCGTAAGAAGCATTTTAAGGTCCTGAAGTGGCCTAGCCAGTCTCCAGATCTCAACCCCATAGAAAATCTTTGGAGGGAGTTGAAAGTCCGTGTTGCCCAGCGACAGCCTCAAAACATCACTGTTCTAGAGGAGATCTGCATGGAGGAATGGGCCAAAATACCAGCAACAGTGTGTGAAAACCTTGTGAAGACTTACAGAAAACGTTTGACCTCTGTCATTGCCAACAAAGGGTATATAACAAAGTACTGAGATGAACTTTTGTTATTGACCAAATACTTATTTTTCACCATAACTTACAAATAAATTCTTTAAAAATCAGACAATGTGATTTTCTGGATTTTTTTTTCTCATTTTGTCTCTCATAGTTGAGGTATACCTATGATGAAAATTGGAGACCTCTCTCATCTTTTAAGTGGGAGAACGTGCACAATTGGTGGCTGACTAAATACTTTTTTACCCCACTGTATGTATAAGGGTCAATTAACTCCGCCATTGCCTGGTCCCAAGCCTAGGATGCGAAAGGAGGAGGGTTGTGCGTTGGGTTAGCAGCCCACCACATAAAAATCGCTTGCTACAGAAACGCCAACAAGATCAACAAAAACTCATCAAACCTTGGGCGACAAGCTGAGGACTGAGGCAGCAATGTCTTATATGAAGAGCAGGGATGAAAGCTGAAAGGAAGTTTCTGTTCTGATGGAGTCCTTGGCGAAACCCAAAGAACGCGTGAGAGTGGGAGCATGGAATGTTCGAACGATGTACGAAACTGGAAAAACAGCACAGGTTGTGAAAGAGATGAAGAGATACAACATCAACATTCTTGGAATCAGTGAAATGAGATGGACAGACTCGGGAACCATGACCCTGAACACAGGAGAGACGGTGTACTACTCGGGAAGAACAGACGGCCAACACCAGGGCGGAGTGGGCATCATTTTAGACAAGAATGCCAAGAGAGCTTCCTGGGCTGGGAGCCGGTCAATGCTCGGATCATTAGAGCGAGGTTTTTCTCAAAGTACGTGAAGACCACCATCATCCAGTGCTATGCACCAACAGAACCATCATCAGATGAAGAGAAGGACCTTTTCTATACAAACCTCCAAGAGCAAATAGACAAGACACCACGGCATGATATCCTCATTGTGATGGAGGACTTTAATGCCCAGGTTGGTGCAGGAAATGTGGGATACGAATCATGCATGGGAACCCAAGGAACAGGTGTGAGAAATGACAACGGTCAGAGATTTGTGGACAAAGAGGTGCTGGTTCAGGTTCAGGTTCCTTTATTTGTACCCGTAGGTAGATTTGTTTTGCAGTCTGGTGACATCCATATTTACAAGCCACTAATTACATTCAACATAGACACAAACACAGGCACACATGAAGCTGACTATAAACATGATAAAAATACTCAAGGCTCCATCAATCAGGGTATAAAAAGACAAAGAGATGAGGGAGAAACCAGAGGTAAGAGAGAAGGGTCATATTAAAAGTTAAAAACTAGTCAAAGAGGTTAAAAAACTCAAAGGTCCAAAACCCAATAAAATATTTAGAACCCAGGTGACATCCTACAAAAATAAGTAAATATAAAATGAAGTTAATAAATAGGTACCTAAATTATGTACAATATATTTTTACAGCTTGTTCAACTCTTTGACAGCAGCAGGGACAAAGCTGTTTTTGTAGCGCTGGGTTCTACTTTTTGGGACAGCAAACCTCCGTCTTGAGGGAAGAAGCTGAATGGGCCACAGGAAAAGAGAGAGGAAAGAATGGATCTCTGAAAGCACCTGGCAACTCATCGAGGAGAGAAGGGCAACAAAACAGTGCATGCTAGGGGGAAGCATGGAAGAGAGGGAAGCAGCTGCTGAACCATACAGACAGAAGAACAACGATGTCAAGAAGAGTGTCCGCAAAGACAAGAGAGAGTACGCGGACAGCCTGGCTCAGGAGGCACAGTCAGCAGCAGAAAGGGGAGACACAAGAACGGTCTACAAAATCACCAAAACCCTCACAGGAGGTTTCACCAGCAAGTCAACGGTGGTTAAGGACAAAGACGGGAAAGTTCTCATGAAGGAAGAGGACCAACTTAGTAGATGGGTGGAGCACTTCAGAGAGACTCTGAATACACCAGACCCTGAGGAAGAAGCAGTGATAGAAGACACAGGCTTTCACATAGAAATGAAGCGGGGGCGCATCACCCAGCAGGAGATAGAAGAGGCCATTAAGCAGACAAAAGGAAACAGGGCACCTGGCGAAGACAGGATTACTGCAGACATGCTAAAAGCAGATCCAAAGGCAAGTGCAAAAGCTCTGACAGAACTTTTCAACAAAGTGTGGGAAGAAGAAAAAGTCCCTGTTACTTGGAAGAAAGGCATCATAGTCAAGCTGCCGAAGAAAGGCGACCTGTCAGCATGCGGGAACTGGAGAGGCGTCAACCTTCTGTCTGTGCCTGGGAAAATCTTCTGCAGAGTTCTGTTGATGCGGGTGAGGCAAGCCATAGAGAGGGTCCTGAGGGAGGAACAGGCAGGATTCAGAAGCGGTAGGGGCTGCATAGACCAAATCTTTGTCCTGCGTACCATAGTCGAACAATCACTGGAATGGAACTCCTCACTGTACATAAACTACATTGACTTTGAAAAGGCCTTTGACAGTATCCACCACCCATCCCTCTGGAAGATTCTGACAGCTTATGGATTTCCAACAAAAGTAGTCAACATCCTGAAGGACATGTATGCTGACAATCAGTGCTGCGTACGCCACAATGGCCAGGAGAGCGAGTGGTTCCATGTGAAGACCGGGGTCAGACAAGGCTGCGTGAGGCTCACCGATCCTGTTCCTGGTCGCCATTGACTGGGTGATGAGGAGAGCCACAGGAGACCGACCTAGGGGACTTGTCTGGGGACTAACGGCCAGACTGGAAGACTGCGACTTTGCAGACGACATCGCTCTGCTATCACATACACAGAGAGACATCCAGGAAAAGACAGACAGAGTTGACCAGACAGCAAGAACTATTGGGCTCAAGATTCACCCCAACAGAACAAAAGTGATGAAACTGAAAAACAAGAACACAGAAAACAAAGGTACAGGGCGAAGATCTTGAGGAAGTACATGACTCCAAATACCTGGGAAGCTACATCTCAGCTGACAGCAACATCGAGAGAGAGATCTCCACAAGAATCGGTCTTGCGGCACAGGCTTTCAACAGACTGTGAAATGTATGGAAATCGTCAGTCCTGCAGAACAGTACCAAACTGAAGATCTACAAATCAAACGTTCGCTCAGTCCTCTTGTATGCCTCAGAGACTTGGAGAACAAACAAGAAAATTGAAAGCCGCCTCAGAGGTTTCGAAGGACGGTGTCTACGTCGAATCCTCAGAATCCACTGGGAGCAGCGCGTCACCAACAAGGAAGTCAGCAGATGCACAGGCATCAACAACATCGTGAACGAGGTGAAGCAGAGACGCTGGAGGTGGCTGGGCCATGTTCTGCGCATGAACAAAGCCAGGCATCCACACGCAGCACTCAGATGGGCACCACCGGGGAAAAAGAGGAGAGGCAGACCTCAGGACACCTGGAGGAGGACAGTGGAAGAGGAAATGAAAGCGGAGGGCAAGACCTGAGAACGAAGTCAGCTGGCTCGCCCAGGACCGAGATGGCTGGAGGAGACTCGTTGGCGCCTTATGCCCCAGCTGGGACGAAGAGGATTAAGTAAGTAAGTAATAAGGGTCAATTACATTTAAAACAACTGTAAATTTAGTTCAAGTAAAATTTAGCATGTCATAGTCAAATTTCAAATATTAAACATAATTTTCCAACCACAAAATTGTGGCTAGCGAAAAGGCTGAGTGGCTAGTAACTTTGGAAAATCACTAGCCACAGTGGCCGGTGAGCAAAAAAGTTAATGTCAAGCCCTGGTTGATATTGTGAAAAAGCCCGTCACAAGTCTAACCATAGTTTAGGCACTAGCAAGACAGAAAGCACACTTTCCTAGCCTTTACCATTGAGCTCATTTTGGAAAAAATTATATGGGTGTAACAGTTTTTGATTTATTCAAGTTTGTTTAGAGGGTGTGCTTCAGTGAATTCTCTGCTGTAGAGATGTAGAGTGACACTCAAACTGGATAACTAGAATTCTGTAACCATAGTCCTCAGAAATACTAGTGGAGAGGTGGGGGTTGGAATGGAGGGAAGAGGGGATAGAAGGAATGGGGTATGGTAATGTTTGCCAATTTTAATCTATTTAGCCTTTATTATTTTCAAGATAAGGCTATTTAGTTTTTAAACTAGCTTTTTAAAGTTTTGAGCTTTTATTTAGCATTTTTAAACTAACCCTCTTCAACCTTAGGGTATTTATAGGTTATTGATTTTTTCCCCCAAAAACAATCTACCAGGATTTAAATGCCATTTGCTGATGTTTTTCCACATCTTTGGGGCGTTTTCCCCGTTGGTCTTCAAAAGCAACAACAGTAATGCCTGCTAATGGTTTCTAAAGGCCACCCTCTTCAGTTTAAGGCTATTTGAGCCTGTAAAGACAGGTTTACCTCTGGTTCAAACCTGCAGTGTAGCCGATGGCTGCCTCCTTGTACTCTGACGTCATCTACATCAGGGATGATCCTTGTGGACGACTGGTGTGGATATTAAAGATAAAAAAAATGTTCCAGTAAATTAATCCATTCATCTTCTACCACTTAATCCTTTTGGGGTTGCGGGAGGGCTGGAGCATATCCCAGCATCTTTGGACGAGAAGCAGGGCACACCCTAGACACACCCTGGGCAGGGCATACCCTGGACAGATCAGTTTTCCTAAATAAATTATTTAGGAAAATGTGTCAAACACAATCAGTACTGTCTTCAATAAATATATGGACTATATGATTTTGTAATATTAACTGGAGAAGAATTTTGACTCAATAAATACTGTATTACCAACAAAGTTACAGAGGTTTCTTTTAAGATTTTGTGTTTAATTCTTTAGATACTTTATTGATCCTGTGAGGGAAAGGCAGCAGAAAACCATGCAAAAGGCATAGACAACAATACAATATAATATTAAGTTGCAATTAAAATGAAATGGAGAATAAAAAAGCTTAAAATTCTAGCAGCTCTGTTGTGTGCCATGGAGGGGGTGGGATGGCTTGTCCATGATGCAGAGCAGTTTTTTTTTTTTTTTTTTTTTTTTGTTACTTATTTGTACCCGTAGGTAGACTTGGTTTGCAGTCTGGTGACAAGCCACCGGCCGCTGGTCGCTGCGTGCGCGAGCGTGCGCTGCGTGTGCGAGCAGTTTGTTCAGTGCCATTCTGTCCCTCACTGATTCAAACATCTCCAGGTTCTACCCAATGATTTTACCAGCCTTGTGAATGAGTGTATTGTGTCTGTTGGGATCTCTGGCACTGATGGTGCTCCTCCAGCAGACCACAGCAAAGTAGATGACACTTGCTACCACAAACTGGGAGATCTCCAACAGCTTACTGCACACATTAAAGAATCTGAGCTTCCTCAGAAAATAGTTTACTCAGCCAGTTCTTGTATACAGCGTCACTGTTGGGCCTTCAGGCCAGTCTTGTTTCGGTGTAAGTGGATTAAAGTTGTACTTTAAGTAAATGCAATGGTGAATCTATAATCTTTATATGACTATGTTCAGTTTTTTGGATGGACAAAAAGAAAATCAGTATAGATAATAAGGATGTCGTCTTGTAGGTTAAAAAAACTATTATACAATACTGTAAGAATCAAAGTCTCAGACCAAAGTTAAGATGATTGTCCATTCATTTATTCAGGAGAATTCTGAACAGCATCAACGTCATTTATACACTCATCAGTTACATCCTACTTGATAAGAGACAGAAGATCTGGTTGAGGACTGGTCAAAACTGGATCCCCTTATCTCAAGGGCACCAGCCTTTGGACACTCAGGAAAGAGAGGAAAAAAATATTTTTATGAAGGAAAAAGGAACAGAATAACCCAAACTATATGTAATCTTTAACCCCTTAAAGCCCAAGTATATTTACAATTACATATAATTTTTTTTTCTGTCAAGGACACCAAATTAAATGGACATCGCTAATATAAATATACAGTGGTGTGAAAAACTGCCCCTTCCTGATTTCTTTTTTTTTTTTGTATGTTTGTCACACTTAAATGTTTCAGATCATCAAACAAATTTAAATATTAGACAAAGATAACACAGATAAACACAAAATGCACTTTTTTAAATGAAGGTTTTTATTATTAAGGGTAAAAAAACAGTCCAAACCTACATGACCCTGTGTGGATAAAGTGATTGCCCCCATCCTGTTAAAACATACAAATTAACTATGGTTTATCACATCTTTGGAAAGCTGACTTCAATTTCTCTAGCCACACCCAGGCCTGATTACTGCCACACCTGTTCTCAATCAAGAAATCACTTAAAAGCCAAATGTCACGTAACAGGGTACTTTAAATATCTTGAAACTAGATATAAAAGGGAACCGATCCGTTCGGGTCTTGGTGCATATGCTTCAGTAACAACGGAATATTCGTTAATTTAAAACTGCCGCGCTTGGCCTGACACGGCCCCTGGAATCGCCTGGGGAAGAAGGCGGAAGTGACGAAATCGATTGTACCCTAGTTTGATGCTTGGGGTATTTCAATTGATTGTTTATATGGAGACTGGAAGGTTGAAGTGAGCAACAAGAAAGAAAAAATTGGATATTTCACCCATACCTTAAAACGGGACTATCAGGGACAGCTGGGTAATAAGGGACACTTCTCTGGGAAATGTTTTCATACCTGTCAAGTGAGACGTTTTCGCCGTACTTCAACACCGTAAAAAGCGGCTATAAGGAACGGCGGAGCAACAAGGGACACCTCTCTGGGATCTCTGTCTGTTCCGCAACCGCTGCACAGCTCAATGTGTTAAACCACTGTCCTAATGACTTCTCATTGTAGTGAGAATAGCTCAAGCTGAGCGATCAGCCCGCCCAGACAATTAAACTAATGAGTGACTCCACACTTCTCATGGTAGTGCGAATAGCTCACGCTGAGCGATCAGCCCGCCCAGACAATTAAACTAATGAGTGACTCCACACTTCTCATGGTAGTGCGAATAGCTGACGCTGAGCGATCTGCCATCACCAGCTGTGGCTGATCACACACAGGAGTGCTCCGCAAAACACTCAATTTTTTTTCCAGTATATTTTTCCTTTTGGGCGTACAGAAATGGCAATACGCCCGTTTTTGCTAAAATTGCATTTTCCCCGTATTTTCCTTAAAATATTTGACAATAACAACACGAACTACATTTAAAACATTTCCCAGAAAAGTGTCCACCACCACTCCGCCCACCAAAATACGGCGAAAACGTCTCACTTGACAGGTATGCGCCTCCATTTTCATATTGATCTGGTCAATTTCTTGACAGCAGCGGCTCTCCTCCACTGTAATAATAATGGCTTCCGAAAAATCAATATTTATGGGGCGCCCTCGACAGACCCCCTTCGGCTTCGCAATTCTGGAGGCGATTAATGTCCAGTTCAATGACATTTTCCACTGGTTCTGCTTTCTGGTCATCGGTGGAACTGTTGTCATCAGACAAAGCATCTGATTCCGTCTCGGACGGCTCGAACCTGTAAGGTTCTATGCCTCTGTCACTGTCTGAACCACTGACAAAAAAAAGACAAAAAAAAAAAAAGACAAAACTAAACTAATTTGTTCACAATCGCTGTCACTTTCCGTCATGATTGTCCAATGTTGATAAGTGTGAATGTGGGTAGGCAGGGCAGCCAGGGTACAACTGGTGATGTCAAAAACATGGGCGTGGTCTGGACTGGCTGTCACAAGCCAGCAAGCAAGGTGGGGCCTTCACCTGGTGTATTTTGTGCAATTATGTAAATACAGGTGGGTGATATGGTCTCCGGTATGAATATTTGGTTTAAGCTATGTGTATTTTATCTAAATTCGTTGTCATTTAGAAAAAAAAATTACGTGACATTTGGACTTTAAATAAGACCTGCCTGATAAAGTGAAGTAGAACAAAAGATCCTCAAAGGCTAGACATCATGGTGCGATCCAAAGAAATTCAGGAACAAATGAGAAAAAGTAATTGAGATCTATCAGTCTGGAAAAGGTTATAAAGCCATTTCTAAAGCTTTGGGACTCCAGCAAACCACAGTGAGAGCCATTATCCACAAATGGCGAAAACATGGAACAGCGGTGAACCTTCCCTGGAGTGGCCAGCCGACCAAAATTACCCCAAGAGTGCAGTGACGAATCATCCAAGAGGTCACAAAAGACACCACAACAACATCCAAACAACTGCTGGTCTCACTTGCCTCAGTTAAGGTCAGTGTTCATGACTCCACCATAAGAAAGAGACTGGGAAAAAATGGCCTGCATGGCACAGTTCCAAGATGAAAACCACTGCTGAGCAAAAAGAACAAAGACTCATCTCAGTTTTGCCAGAAAACATCTTGAATCTTGACTTTTGGGAAAACACTCTGTGGACTGACGAGACAAAAGTTGAACTTTTTGGAAGGTGTGTGTCCCATTACATCCAGTGTAAAAGAAACAGTATTTCAGAAAAGGAACATCATACCAACAGTAAAATATGGTGGTGGTAGTGTGAGGGTCTGGGGCTGTTTTGTTGCTTCAGGACCTGGAAGACTTGCTGTGGTAAATGGAACCATGAATTCTGCTGTCTACCCAAAAATCCTGAAGGAGAATGTCTGACCATCTGTTCGTGACCTCAAGCTGAAGCGCACTTGGGTTCTGCAGCAGGACAATGATCCAAAACACACTAGCAAGTCCACCTCTGAATAGATTAAGAAAAACAAAATGAAGACTTTGGAGTGGCTTAGTCAAAGTCCTGACCTGAATCCGATTGAAATGCTGTGGCATGACCTTAAAAAGGCAGTTCATGCTCAAAAACCCTCCAATGTGGCTGAATTACAATAATTCTGCAAAGATGAATGGGTCAAAATTCCTCCACAGTGCTGTAAAAGACTCATTGTCAGTTATCGCAAAGGCTTGATCGCAGTTGTTGCTGCCAAGGATGGCCCAACCAGTTGTTAGGTTTAGGGGGCAATCGCTTTTTCACACAGGGCCATGTAGATTTGGATTTTTTTCCCCTTAATAATAAACACCTTCATTTAAAAACTGCATTTTGTGTTTACTTGTGTTATCTTTGTCTGATATTTAAATTTGTTCAAGGATCTGAAACATTTCAGTGTGACAAACATACAAAAAAATGAGAACTCAGGAAGGGGGCAAACACTTTTTCCACATCATTGTATGGTGGACTCTCTGTTAAGTAGTGTGTTGAAGTGTTCTGCCCAATGTGCAATAATGTTAGCCTTCACTGTCAGCAACACCGTATTGTTTCCCCTCAACCCCTAACAGAGATTTTAAACCTGAAAATAAAACTTTATAAATTTTACTGGACTACATCACCTTAACTTTGAGTTCTCATGTGGTAATTAAAACTAGACCAATGAGTGTAAAGCTGAATTTATGCTCCTTTTTTGTGTTCTGCGTCACAGAAGTGGACTAGCCCGGTGCACACTTGGTTGTATATGTTTCTCTTGGTCTGCCAGGCCAAGTGGTTGATGCTGAAGTTTCACCCTGGCTCGACAGGAAGCACCAAAGAGCAGACATGGTAGTTTGCTTGCCAGCTATACAGGAGACAAAGTTGCTCTTTTAAAGAGGAATCCAATTCTATGGGTTTGCTAATCGCTATTACTGTGCTTTTTTTCTGGTCATGCTGCTTCTACTACTACAACCACAGACACAACTACTGTGTCCTCCTGTTCATGCACTTCCTCTTTCCCTTTTTCATATTTTTTTAATGTCATTTCAGTGCACTGCCATTTCGACTGGAGGTTGACTCTTGCGCATGTATAGTAAGCACACACAGGCAACACAGTCACAAAATTTGGACTGCATGTGCCCAGCCACGGAGGAGCCCCACGACTGGAGATGACAAAATTTTTGTCACTGAAGCCTCATGGTTGAGCAGACACAGAGCATGGAGGTGTAGCATAAATCCAATTTAAGATTACTCACATATTTTATGAGAATACAGCTTCTCACCCTTGAGAATTCTCATTTTTTTAAATGAACATGTTGACTAAAACTTTGCCCATGTTTCAGAAGAATGCTACTTCTCACCAGTATGAATTCTCATATGTTTTCTCAAATTTCCATGTAAAGTGAAACTTTTCCCACATGTTGTACAAAAAAATGACTTCTCACCAGTGTGGATTCTTATATGCTGCTTCAGATTAGCACGTTGACTAAATTTTCGCCCACAGGTTTCACAAGAAAATGGCTTCTCACCAGTGTGAATTCTCATGTGAATTTTTAGATGATCACGTCGATTAAAACTTTGTCCACATATCTGACAAGAAAATGGCTTTTCACCTGTGTGCATACTCATGTGGTTTTTTAAATGACCACGTTGACTAAAACTTTGCCCACATATTTCACAAGAATATGGCTTCTCACCAGTGTGAATTTTCATGTGACTTTTCAAAGTACTGCTCTGATTAAAACTTTGCCCACATGTATCACAAGAAAATGGCTTCTCAAGAGTGTGAATTCGCTTATGTTGTTTCAGGTTAGCATGTTGATTAAATCTTTGCCCACATGTTTCACAAGAATACGGCTTCTCACCAGTGTGAATTCTGACATGTTCCTTTAGATGAGAAAGTTGATTAAATCTTTGCCCACAGGTTTCACAAGAAAATGGCTTCTCACCAGTGTGAATTTTTATGTGAGTTTTCAAATTATCATGTCGATTAAAACTTTGCCTGCATGTTTCACAAGAATAAGGCTTGTCACCAATGTGAATTCTCATGTGTCTTCTCAAATGAGCATGTTCAGTGAAACCTTTTTCACATGCTTCACAAGAAAATGGCTTCTCATCAGTGTGAATTCTCTCAAGAACTGATAAACCACACCTCTGACTGCATGCTTCTCCACATGCACTGCAAAGAAGTGGCTTATCTACTGTGTGATGCTTCCTCATTTGGGACTCATTCTTCAAGTCTCTGTCATTATCACAACATTCTATAAACGTTTCACCCATGTCAGTATCACACTGATTGTCTGACATGGGGGTGTTGTTTTCACCGTTACCGTCACTTCTGTTTCTGCTAAGTCTCTTCATTGGCTTTTGTTCCTCATCTTTACTTGATCCCAGATTTACATTCTTACCTGCTCCCTGGCCTTGGGTCTCAGTGTCAGAAGAGCTGTGAGAAAAGAGCTGTTCACTGATTGGTTGAGTTTCACTGTTCTCATTGTCCTCATCGGTAGAAGTCACCACGAAGGTATCAGTCTCTTGTTTCAGTCCAAAGTGTTCTTCCTCCTGACTTATACAGAGTTTTTTCTCTTCTTCTTCAACCTGTGTAACATGTTGTTCCTTCTGGTTGAGACTGGAGTTTATCCCCTGGTTACAGAGCTGATGGCCAGTGATAACCTCCTCCTCCTTACAGTTATGTAGCTCTAGAACATCTGGAGGGACAAAGAGATACAAAAAAAAAAGTTACTAACAGAAAAACTGCAAAGAATAAATGCAAAACGTCGCCAAAAAAGTCACCACCCGGTAACAGAGTTCTTTCCCTTCCCTTCTTATTATACAAGATGGCAGCGCCTTATTCAGCAGCAACTGCATGAGCTCAGGACATTGGACCATTTTTGTGTGAAACCTCAGAATAGAGAGTTTTGTGGATAATTTGGAGTACAATGTTGGTAAACTTTTATATGATCAACATAGAGCTGCTCACTCTAAAATGTAGACCGTTTTACCCGAACAGGGAATTTACCATTGTTTTGATCATGGCTGTGCACATTAAGATAAGATAAGCCTTCATTAGTCCCACAATGGGGAAATTCCAGGATTGCAACAGCACAGGGACAGCAACACTCAGAGCAATAATCAGAAGGCAAGAAAAAACAACATCTACTAAACATATGTCCATATTACTATAAATATATATATATAGACACACAGTGCAGAGCATTATGGTTGGTTGGTGAATGTGCAGCAGAAAGTCTAAGCTCTCTCTCCGCGGATGCAGCGGGCCAGCTGGAAGTCTTTGGGCATGATGGTGACCCCCTTAGCAAAGAAGAGACCACCAGGTGGGCCTCGCTGGTCTCCTGCAGAGCCATGACGGCGAAGCTCAGGAAACGCGGGACGGTCTTGAAGTCCTGAGCGATCTCCCTCACCAGGCGCTGGACGGGCAGCTTACGGATGAGCAGCTCCGTGGATTTCTGGCAGCGACGGATCTCTCTCAGAGCCACGGGCCTGTGGCGGCGAGGCCTCTTCACTCTGCCGGTGGCCGGAGCGCCTCTCCGAGCAGCCCTGGTGGCTAGCTGTCTCCTGGGGGGCTTCTTCCTCCAGTAGATTTTACGGGCGGTCTGCTTGGTTCTTGCCATCGCTCTTTATTATTCTGTCTTATATTTCTTGTACGCCTCCTAAACTCCAGCCCGGCACCCGCGTCGTTTTCGCTACAGCTCCCGGTATGTCGAGTTTCCCATTAGCTCCGGGCGGCGGCCAAGTGCTAGCTAGCACTAGCTCCTCCCCGCTGTAGCGTCTCCCGCTGCAAACCGTGGCTCCGTCCGCCGACCCGGGAGACCCTCGGGGCGATCCGTGCGTCCGTGATATATATACAGAGTGAAAGGTGTAGAAAGAAGAAGGAAGATTAAAAAAAAGGCTGTTGCAACAGGCAGCCGACTCGTGTGGCGCCGCCGGTCCGGCGGAACCGGAACATTCTCCCCAGTGCAAACAGCAAGCAGAACCTGAGTGTTCTTTATCAGACCATCAATGAGTTGCAAGCCACACATCAAGAGGGCATTTTCATTGTAGCAGGAGATTTTAATCAGGTGAATGAAAACAGTTCTCCCCCATTTCCAACAATAGGTGGACTTTGCAACTAGGGGACTGAACACATTGGACTTGGCCTAAAGAAACACTTTCAGAGCTGTCCCCCACCCCCATCTTGGCTCCTCAGTCTTTCCACGATTCAAATACCGGCATGCAGGCCCCTGCTGACCAGAGAAAAACCCACAATGAGGCAGGTGACAGTTTGGCCTGAGGAAGCAAAGGAAACCTTACTGGACTGTTTTGAGAGCACAGATTGGGACATGTTCAGAGCCGCTTCCACTGACAATCAGCACACCACTGTAGAGGAATATGCCATATACATCAAAAAATATTCACAAGATGTCTGTAATGAAGAACATCTCCACCAGGGCACATGAGAAGCCATGGATGATGCAGGAGGTACACAGAAAGCTAAAAGTACAGAACACCGCTCTCAGATTTGGTAATGAGGTTGCGCTCAGAACAGTGAGAGCCAACCTCAACTGTACCATATTAACAGCAAAGCATGCCCATGCTAGAAAAATTCAAAATTTCTTCCGTGTTTTCGTAAATAACTAACATAACAAAACTTGTGTCAGTGTCCAAATATACATGAACCAAACTGTAGCTTTAGATTCACTTTTATGTCTTTAGTTTTAGATTTATCTTTTTTATAAGTCTAATGGTGAGCTAATGCATCGAAATTTCATTTGAAATGTACACTAACTGGTGTATGTTCTGAATAACAAAATAACTGTTCTATTCAGTGTGAAAATGACTACAGTAATTAATCTGTTTCATCTTCAAGAAGTTATTTAAAAGTGATATGCTCAGAGTATGCAAGGAATACCTGAATGTCAAGGATGTAATGTCAGAGGAAAGATTTTTTTTTCCAAGATGAAAACTAAATAAAATATAATATAGACAGCAGAATTCATGGTTCCATTTACCACAGCAAGTCTTCCAGGTCCTGAAGCAGCAAAACAGCCCCAGACCCTCACACTACCACCACCATATTTTACTGTTGGTATGATGTTCCTTTTCTGAAATGCTGTGTTACTTTTACGCTAGATGTAATGGGACACACACCTTCCAAAAAGTTCAACTTTTGTCTCGTCAGTCCATAGAGTATTTTCCCAAAAGTCTTGGGGGTCATCAAGATGTTTTCTGGCAAAACTCTTATGGTGAAGTTATGAACACTGACCTTAACTGAAGCAAGTGAGGTCTGTAGTTCTTTGGATGTTGTTGTGGTGTCTTTTGTGACCTCTTGGATGGGTCGTCGCTGTGCTCTTGGGGTAATTTTGGTCGGCTGGCCACTCCAGGGAAGGTTCACCACCGTTCCATGTTTTCACCATTTGTGGATAATGGCTCTCACTGTGATTTGCTGGAGTCCCAAAGCTTTAGAAATGGCTTTATAACCTTTTCCAGACTGATGAATCTCAATTACTTTCTCATTTGGATCGCAGCATGATGTCTAGCTTTTGAAGATCTTTTGGTCTACTTCACTTTGTCAGGCAGGTCCTATTTAAGTGATTTCTTGATTGAGAACTGGTGTGGCAGTAATCAGGCCTGGGTGTAGCTAGAGAAATTGCATTCAGCTTTCCAAAGATGCAATAAACCACAATTAATTTGTTTTAACAGGGTGGGGGCAATCACTTTTTCACACAGGGCCATGTAGATTTGGATTTTTTTTACCCTTAATAATAAACACCTTCATTTAACAACTACATTTTGTGTTTACTTGTGTTTGTCTAATATTTAAATTTGTTTGATGATCTGAAACATTTAAGTATGACAAACATACAAAAAAAAAGAAATCAGGAAGGGGGGCAAACACTTTTTCACACCACTGTAGCTAAATCTGTAAAGCACTTTGGTCATCTCCAGATGAGAAAAAGCACTATATAGATGAATGCCATTTACCATTTTAACTTCTCATAAAACCTGTCTAAACATTAGACTGACAGAGTGAGCACTCTTGCTGTAATGAAAAACTATGTTCCAGATCAGCTAGTGCTAAACAGCCATCCATCTTCTACCACTTTTCCAGAGGTCTGGGTTGCGGAGGCAGCAGTTCAAGCAGAGAAGCCCAGACTTCCCTCTCCCCAGCCACCTGCTCCAGCTCTTCAGAGAGGATCCCAAAGCGTTCCCAGACCAACTGGGAGATGTAGTCTCTCCAGCGAGTCCTGGGACTGCCCTGGGGTCTCCTTCCAATGGGACGTGCCCAAAACACTCCAAGTGGGAGGTGTCCACGAGGCAGCCTGATCAGATGCCCAAACCACCTCAACTGGCTCCTTTTGATGTGGAAGAGCAGCGGTTCTACTCTGAGCCTCTCCCGGATAACTGAGCTCCTCACCCTATCTCTAAGGGTGAGTCCAGCAATCCTACGAAGAAAGCTCATTTCAGCTGCTTGTATCCACAATCTCATTCTTTCAGCCATTACCCAAAATTCATGACCATAGGTGAGGGTAGGAACATAGACTGACTGGTAAATCGACAGCTTTGCCTTAGAGCTTAGCTCCCTCTTCACCACAACGGACCGGTACAACGTCTGCATCACTGCAGATGCTGCTCTGATCCATCTGTCAATCTCTTGCTCCATTCTCCCCTCACTCGTGAATAAGACCCTGAGATATTTAAACTCCTCCACTTGGGGCAGGAGTTTGTCTCCAACCCAGAGAGGACAATCCACCTTTTACCGGCTGAAGACCATGGATTTGGAGGTGCTGATTCCCATCCCAGCCGCTTCACACTCAGCGGCAAACCGTCCCAGTAAGACCTGTAGGTCATTGCTGGATGAAGCCAACAAGACAATATCATCTGCAAACAACAGAGATGAGATCCTGTGGTCACCAAGCTGCACCTAAAAATCCTGTCCATAAAAATTATGAAGAGGATCGGTGACAAAGGGCAGCCCTGGTAGAGAGTGCTAAACAGGCGGACTAAAAATGCTGTAAAAACAGCATGGGGTACTTTAGAGAAAGATGGATCACTGGAGAGTTTTTCCAAATATAAGTGATAAATTTGGTTTAGACAAGAACAAATTATTTCGCTACCTGCAACTAAGGGACTATTACAGAAAAGAAATCAAGCTGCCATAGAAGTTAACCTTGTGGTGCGATTTATTTTGACTTCATATAAAGGAACTAAAAGTAAAACCATATCCATGCTATACAAAAAGTTCATAGCAAATAAAAATTCAACGATATATATAAAAGAAAAATGGGAAAAAGGGACCAATTCCTAAATTTCAGAAGAGGATTGGCAAGAAATGTGGAAAGAACATCAAACTACCATGAATTCACAGATAGAGGGAATTTGCTTGGAAAAACTTGACCCGTTTTTTTGTCAACCTAAGATTAAAAGCAAATATTCGAACACAAAGCTAGTATGTTGGAGGAACTGTGGTGTAACAGATGCTGATTATGTACATAGGAGGGCTGCAAATGATTACTTGAATAATTCGAACCGTTCAATTACAAAAATTCCTCAATTCAAAATCTATGCTTCGACGTGTTGTTTGATGTAGCACTTCCAGTCTATATGACCTTCTTCCAGTCACGCTACATAAACAGGACGCGTCTTTGTTTAATGGTGCCATATCAGAGTGAGTGACAGCAAAAAGGAAGAAAGTCAGAAAAAACAACAAAAGTATCTTAAGTCTGGGATCATTTCAAGCTCATATTAAAGGAAAACATTGTACAATGTGTACATGGTAAAGCAGAGCGGCATGCTAGCATCCTACAACGTCGATGTTGCAGTGTCTCGGCAGAAAGCATCCCACATCATGCACAGCCAGTGCACCCGAAACAAGGTACATGATTGAGATTTTAAATTAAGATGAAGAGAATGTAGTCAGCTACGCTAATTATACTTATATGACCAAAGAACATATAGCCACCACCGCTAGCAGATCCCAGCGGCTAGCAAACGTAACTTTATGGTGTAATGTAATGTCTAAAATTACGTTCAATGCAATAAACATTGCAATAAATGTGTACCTGTGTTATTGAGTGTTAGGTACAATTAGTACTGCTCTTTAGGAAAGAAAATTCCACACATGCTGGTCAATGCAAGTTTCTTTAAAAAAGTATCCGATTACTCGAGTAATCGTCAATTAGAGTGGTCGATTACCCAAGCCATAAAATAGTCATTAGCTGCAGCCCTAATACATAGTTTTTGGAAATGTCATAAATAATAGAATTTTGGACATCTGTACATGGGACAATACAAAAGATAATTGGATACAAGATCATAATGAACTACAATTCATTATTAAATACAAATAAGTATTGAACACATCAACATTTATCTCAAACATACTTCCGATGGAGCCATTGACCTGAGATTTTCACCAGTTATCGGTAACAACCCAAGTAATCCAAATACAATCCAAATACAAAGACGTCAAGGCAACTGTGTTCACAAAACAAGTTACATTTAATAAAGTGGAATGACACAGTGACTAAGCATTGAACACATGTAGAAAAAGAGGTGCAAAAAGGCATAGAAAGCCAAGAAACCAGCTGAAATCCTTCAGAATTTAGGAGGCCATCCCATCCCCCAACAGTGCAAATTAATTTCAGCTGGTTAAGTCCTGACTAATAGCCTTTAAAAAGGTAGGTGAATATTAGATTGTCACACCACAAAGAACTCATGATGGGTAGAAGCAAAGAGCTCTCTCTAGACCAGGGGTGTCCAATCATGTGCCATGGAGGGCCAAGACCCTGCAGGTTTTCTCTTCTACCCAGTCTCTTCAGCAGGTGTTTTCATTTTTCAGCAATCAGTGGGAAGAAATTCAGTGGAATCTGCAGTTGAAGACACTGGTTGGAGGTAAAGCCTGCAGGGTCTTGGCCCTCCATGGCACATGATTGGACACCCCTGCTCTAGACTTTCACAACCTTATTGTTGCAAAACATAATGATGGTACTGGTTACAGGCGCATTTCTAAACTGCTGAATGTTCCAGTGAGCACTGTTGAAGCCATCATTCGGAAGTGGAAAGAACATCATTTTACAATAATCTGGGCACGACCAGGAGCTCCTCACAAGATTTCTGACAGAGGAGTCAAAAGAATTATCAGAAGAGTTATCCAACAGCCAAAGACCACTTGTGGAGAACCCCATAAAGAAGAAGTTGGCATGTACTGCTGTTTCAAAGAAAACAATAAGTAATGCACTCAACCGACATGGGCTCTATGCCCGCTCACCTCACAAGATTCCATTGTTGAAGAAAAAGCATGCTGAAGCTCATTTAAAGTTTGCTGCAGAACATTTGGGCAAGCCAGTAAAATACTGGCTTGACTACAGTCTGGTCAGATGAGATCAAAATTGAACTTTTTGGATGCCACAACACAGCATGTTTGGAGGAGAAATGACACTGCACATCAGCCCAAAAACACCATACCAACAGTGAACTTTGGAAGTGGGAGCATCATGGTGTGGGGGTGCTTTTCAGCACATGGTACAGGCAGACTTCATATAATTGAAGGAAAGATGAATGGACAAATGTACAGCGACATCCTTGATAAGAACCTGTTGCCATCTGCCAAGATGCTGAAAATGAAACGAGGGTGAACATTTCAGCAAGACTATGATCCCAAACACACAGCCAAGGAAACTCTTAACTGGCTCCAGAGAAGGAAAATAAAGCTGCTAGAATGGCCCAGTCAGTCACCTGACCTGACCTAAATCCAACTGAAAATCTATGGAACAAACTGAAGATCAGAGTTCATAGAAGACACCCATGAAACCATCAACGTTTGAAGATAGTTTGTGTGGAAGAGTGAGCTAAAATCACTCCTGAGCAATGCCTGGGCCTAGTTTTTCCACACAGAAGGTGTCTGGAAATTGTCATTACCAACAGCGGCTTTTCTACTAAATATTAAATGAATTTCACCAAGTCTGTTCAATACTTATTCCCCGTGTCATTCCATTTTATTAAACATAACTTGCTTTGTGAACACAGTTGCCTTGATTTCTTCGTATGTATGGTTTACTTGGGTTGTTACTGATATCTGGTGAAAATCTCAAGTCAAAGGCTCCATCAGAAATCTATAAGTGCAGCATATCTCTGTCTATGTATGTGGTGTGTCTATCTGTCTGTTCCTCACATATCTCTCAAACCGTTCGTAAGACTAACCTCAGATTTTATAAGTGCTTTGCTGAGGTTAGGAGGGAGTATTTTTATCAATAAAAGTTTAGTCATGCTCCGACTTCTAAAAGTGTGGGCGAGGTTTCGGATCGGCGTCAGTAACCACAGCGCTCCTTGAGCAAAACAAGGAAGTGAAAAGTGACAAATTTGACTAGAAAAAGATAATACTGAATACTGTATTTAATGCTTAATAAACTACACCATAAAGTTGCTGTGATTGCGTAGGTCTAAAGGATAATTTGGCATATGTGGAGAACACGAGGTGTGCTGAGGGGAGGGGGGGTGCCGCATAGGACAGTGATGGCACACGGGTGAAGCAGCAGCTGAGACTCCCGTTAACCGGGAAGGCTGGGCTTGGCTCCCTGTAAAGGACTGCAATCCGCCGGTTCAGCCGCTGCTTCTTCAACACCGGTGTCCGACCGAGCAAACCATGATCCTTTGCAGGGAGTCATGCCCCGCTTGCCCGGTAAGTGGTAGACAAGAGTCCCGACTGCTGCCTCACCTGTGCGGTACCACTGTCCTTCGCAGGGCCACAAGTCTGCCCCTCCCACACGAGTATCTAAAAATTAAAAACTTAATAATCCCGCCATGATTGTAGAGCGGAATGGCCAGGTCAGCTGCATGTCATATACAGACACATATGCACACCTTGACTAAATGATGACTGTGACCAAACAGGACACAAACATGCCCCAATAACGAAATAAATCATTTTTATTTAAATACTGTATTTACTTATTTATTTATGGGCAACACTGATGCAACTGTTGCAGCCAAACGGGTCACTCTGCTGTGTATAATAATGTTGGCTGTTTTGTACTTATAATATTGCTACAACATAAAAGGATGCACTAAAATTGGTCTCAAATATTTGTAAATGTGTTCTGTTATAGTACTGCATGAGTTTATTGATGATACATTACACATACAAACTAAAACAATTATAATGGGGACTACACAACTCCCTTTCCCCAAAGTGGAAGATATACTATAATGAATATGTCAAAAGCTCACATAAATAAGTGATCCTACAAACAAATAAACCAGGGTTCTTAAACAGTCGCTAATATTGGATGTCCCATTCATTTTCAATAATTCTGTAATTAATATTCACACAAATAAATCTCTGTGGTGTTCAGTCCCTTTCATATTTGTCAAACTCTAACATATGGGATTGCCTACATATAGGTTTCAGCTCTTTGTATTTCACTTTCAAACACAGCCTACATTTGGGCCTGTAAAGCCTAATTGATCTACCTGTTTCAGACAGGAATACTTGCTTTCTACGGGCATGCACTAGTCATCATATTATAATGCAAGGATTCTCTGTGTCATTCTGTCTGTTCCTCACATATCTCTCGAACCGTTTGTCAGACTGACCTCAGATTTGATACGTGCTTTGCTGAGGCTATGAGGGTGTGCATCCCCAAATTTCAGCCTCCCTGAATATGTGGAAGTTTAGGAGGGGAAATCTGGAAAAAAAAAATAGTCCATAGGGGAGCTATTGGATGAATACAAAGGAGGAAAAGGTATAACCGCTGGCATCTAGGGGCTGAAAATTTGGATTTACAGCTATAATATCCCAATAACCCCTGTAAATTTCAGCCTCCTCGGATACGTGAAAGTTTAGGAGGGCAAATCTTTAATGAACATCCATAGGGGAGCTATTAAATGAACACAGAGGTAGAAAAGGTATAACTGTTGGGAGTTGGGGGCTGAAATTCATAGGGCAGGCTCTGCAGGCCAGTGGGATAAAATGTTAAAAAACTTGGGCCTGATCCAAGCTCCGGAACCAGTTTTTTCCAGTTCCTCCTCACATGGTTGTGACCATATAAGGAGTTAAGAAACCAGCAGGAACCAGGCACTGCACTAGTATGTTTAATGAGAAAAATGTTGATGTGTTCATTTTCCCCGCTGTATCTCTGTAACTTCAACTCGAAGGAGAAGGTTCATCAAGAAGACAGATATTTAATGAAAATAATGTTGACAACTAGTAAAAAAGCAATCACAAGAAAATGGAGAAAGGTGGAATCTCCTAACCATAACTGGTGGATGGCTTGGGGAATAAAATCTACATCAGGGAAGAAATTACTCATTAACCTCTAGCACTCCGTTGTACCGCGGACGGGCAATTCTCTGCGTCCTAGAGCGCACGAGGGCGCTCTCGTGCGCCCTTGTGCGCTCTACGACGCATGATGGAGATGGTGATGTAGGTGGTGATGGCGTCCAAGCGCGCACTGAAAATAAAAGCTGCAGACACAGCCGCGAACAGATTAGTTCATCTGATTGACCTCTCATTCGACTAATAAGAGCCTTGAATTGGGTTTCTGAAACCTTGAAGAACCAATGACTGAAAACCTAGCAAGAAGGACCCGCCTACCAACGCTGTGAATGCAGTGAGCCAACTGAAGCAGAGAAGTTCGCGAGCTGTTTTTTTTTTAAGGCTGGGTGAAGACTGACTGCTGCAGCGGATCAAAAAAGGACCCGCAGGAAGAACCCCACAGACCCAGCAGCACAGAGACCACCCACAAATGCAACCTGTGTGACAGGGAGTGCCATTCGCGCATTGGCATGTTCGGCCACATGCGGTGCTTATTTTGTTTTTGTTCCAGCAGAGTAGACGTTATGATTTCTTCCATGGTCATCATAGACCGACGGAGGCTGACGACGAAGGCTGAGTGACACACACGCGTTCACCAGTCTTTTTTTAATTACTACTGTTATTTGTTTTGAAAAATCGTTCGCCAAAAACCGCAATCATGGAAGCACAAAACCGCAATAATGGAATTATGTTTTGATCGGGTCGTGAGACCAGAACCACGAGCAGACCAGCGTCGCGTTCGTCTGACAGTGAGGAAGAGAAGTTCGCCAGGAATCTGCTGTGAAGAGGTAAGGTGTTATAAGCTAAATTATCATTTATCCCTGAAAATTGTAATCCAAAATGACTTTTGACCAATCGGTAAATTACAACTCTGCGGCGCACGAAGTCTGAAGTTCGTGCGCCGCGGTACAAGGGGTTGTTCGCCGCGTCCAGACCGTGAACGCCGCCCCCCCCGCTATTCTTCTGTAGCGAGGGGGGGGGGGAAGCCGCGGTGACTGCGCTGCTGTCCCACATCGCCACATGAGGCTAACCCGTTGTGTAGCGATGGCCAATGTCCATCCTCTGTAGGGACAACCCCCCCCCCCCCACACACACACACACACAGAGACACAGCCCTGAGTGTGACCTTTCATTAGAGCCCAAAATGAAGCTTCTACATTGAAGCATTCAAAAGTTACAGACGTTTTTCCAAACTGTGCCATTTGGCACAATTTGGCACAGTTCCAAAACGCCTGGGAACAGCCTGAGGAAAAAGCTGTGTAATATATTCAATTTTTGTGGTATTGTTACAAAATTTGGACCTCAGCTGGATAACACTTGGTTCTACATTTCTGTTGCATTTTCCAGCCCGGATCTGAAGCTGTGTGTTATTTGCAAGCATTTGTATCCAAAAAAACACCCAGGCCAAATTTATTTTCTTCAAGTTCACTATGTTTAGATGACTGTAACTCAGCGGCCGGAGCACTTAGAGAGATCATGATTGTTTTGCCAAAAAATTCAAGTGGACTTCCGGTTATGGCGGCCACGTAAAAGGACACGTATCACTCTGCTCTGCTCCTAGAGAAAAAAAATCGGCAAATAACTCTCTCATTTGGAGCAGAACCTATCCCAGCGTTTGGGCGAGGATATGCCAGCGAAGCCTAAGGCTGGAAAATCAGGTGAAGGAAAAATTGAACCGCCGAAACAGTCCAAATTAACGGACTTTCACGTCCGTGACGCAGCAGATAAAGCTCCAGATATGGCGGAGGAAGCTAGCAGCGGTGCGGTGACTGCGGGCAACGGCACAGGTGCAGTGCTCGCTGCCATTAGTTCAATGAGAGCAGACTTTTCTGCTAAATTTGATGGGATTATGGCAGCGTTGGAAGGAATGAGAAAAGAATTGGGTGACTGTGTGGAACGAGTGGCGCAGGTGGAGCTTCGAGTTTACAGTGCTGAAGATGACGTCGCCGGCCTTCAATTAAAGGTGCGCACTTTGGAAAAAAAAAAATGTCTGGAAGATAATGTCCTGGACTTGGAGTCCCGGTCGAGACGGAACAAACTGAGGCTGGTGGGTCTACCGGAGGGAACCGAGGGTCGGGACCCATGTTCCTTTTTGGAAAAGTGGATTCCAGAAGCGCTGAACAACGCGGAGCTGCAATCATCAGTTGTAGTAGAAAGCGCCCACCGAATTGGACCACAGAGAGATAATAAGGGACCACCGAGGACGCTAATTATGAAGTTCCTCAGCTACAGAGACAGGATGAAGACCTTCGACGCGATGCGAGCCAAAGGAGAAATTAAATACCAGGATCAACAGGTGCAGTTCTACCCAGATTTGGCCACAGGAATTCAACGGTTGAGGAAGCAGTTTGACCCCGTCCGTAAAGAGCTGCGCAACCTTGGGATTCGTCATGGAGTAATTCACCCTGCAAGACTGTTGGTCACGTATGGGGGCGGAACACACATCTTCAAGACCCTTGAGGAGGCGCAGGAGTTCATCGGGAAGATCCAAGAAGAGACTGGTGGGAGCTAAGCATGAACAAAATATAAGGTAGAATATTTAAGCATTTGCACAGGCATCTAACTGATTTGAAGCATATAGCAAGTTTACAAAATATAGAGTTTTTGCGTAGGCTCATAAAATTCACGTGACTCGCGGGGGTAAACATAAACACGCCGTAGGTGCCGCCATCTTGGATGGCAAGAGCAGCAGTTGCACTGTGACAATCCAGGCGTAACTTGTACTGTTTAGCGATCAGAATGAGTGAGGAGAACACACAGTCACAGTCTGACATAATAACATCCCTATCATCCTCTTCAACAACTGACACTGTGGCCTCTGACACACAGCAGACAAGTGTTTTTAATCTTGCTCCCGTGCGCTCCACTGGTGTGCCGAAATGCCTCAGTTGGACAGAGGTGGTGGGTGTGGGGTAACCCCCACAGCCACGGACAAGTAGAGCGCACAGCTGGAGCAATTAGCAGAACAATGACTGCCAGTAATCTGCTCAGCGGGGATGATTTGGGGGCAAACGATGAGATGATATCTTTCACAGACGAAGGGGAGCAGGAGGAAAAGATATCGGAAAACATGTCAGCGGAAAGGAATCTGGATGATGAGAAGTCTTCGCTGGTGAACGAGTCGGACAACAACAGCAGCTCGTCGGACTCGGAGGTGAGTGAAGCGCGCTGCGTGTTGTTTTTTTTTTAAAGGCTCTCCACGGCGCGCCGCGTTAAAACGTACCTGATTTTATGCACATTTACAATAGTTTTCACCCCTTTCATGTGTGCATTGTCCTTTGTAGCAAGCAGAGAGGCACCCCCAAACCAGACCCGACTCAGAAAGATTTTTTTTTTTTTTGTTACTTATTTGTACCCGTAGGTAGATTTGGTTTGCAGTCTGGTGACAAGCCACCGGCTGCTGGTCGCTGCGTGCGCGAGCTAAACCTACATGTTTTTGGTATGCGGGAGGAAACCGGAGAAATCCCGGAGTAAACCCACGCAACACGGGGAGAACATGCAAACTCCACACGGCTCACTGTTGGTCGGGGGCTGTGATCAAGCCCACGGTCTCATGATCCCCGCGATCCCCCGGCCGAGGGTAAACTGTGCTGCCACAGTGCTAAACCACTGCGCCACCGTGCAGCCCGTTATGAGAAAGCGAGAGATTACGTCAGTGAAGGTAATTATTCAAAAATCCACCTTTTTTTTTTTTTTTTTTTGCATTTCACACCGGCCATTTAATTCCCCGCTTATCCCCTTATCAGGGGGAACAACAGGAGTACACCATTTTGCCGAGTTTGTAGGTACACGTGAGCTATGTGGTTTGTTTCACCCTGCTGCTGCTGTTGTTTCTTGCCATCCAATATGGCGGCACACTCTAACGGGCCAGTGCGGCACGCCCCCTGACGTCATACGCAAAAACTCTATAGATTGTATTACATATTAAAAAAAAAAACAAAACAAAAACCTATGATGTACAAAGTTGCTATAAAAATTTGGAGTTAAGTTGGAAAACTACAGAAGAGAGTCAATGTTACGTCATTTAAAGCAGTAGAGTTAGGGTAATTGGGAGGATGAAGAGGGAGTGGCTTTGGCTGGTCCTCGTGGGTGTGGAGCGGTCGATGGCTATATCGGGAGACAGTTTTTTTTTTGATTTTGGGGGGGGATCACCACAAATGTGGGAAGGGGGAATTTGTTTGTGTGTAGTTTGTAGGATGAATGTTCAACCACTCATGTTTTTGCTTCTCTGTGTGAGCATGTTTATATTGCCAGGTAATCCCAAACTCCCCATTGATCATAGACCAAAGCGTTAATCTTAATTTAACTTCATGAAATTGCAGAGGTCTACAAAATTTAAAAAAACTTAAACAAGTTATGAATAAAATAAAAGACATAGGTTCAAAAATTGTGTTTTTACAAGAAACTCATCTAATAGAGGAAGATGTAAAAAGAATCAGGAGTAGATGGCAAGGAAGTGTATTCACCTCATCATTTTCATCCCGAGCCAGGGGAGTTATGACTCTCATACATAAATCAGTCCCATTTCAAGTGAAAAATGTAATTGGAGACAAATTTGGAAGATATCTAATTATTCAAGGATCTTTGCTATTAGAAAATATAAATCTGGTGAACTTATACGGCCCCAATATAGATGATCAAAAGTTCTTTGCTAATTTATTTCTTATCTTATCATCACTTACAGGGCAACATATAATAGCAGGGGATTTTAATTGTACATTGAACCCCGATATAGATAGATCAACAGGACTGGACTGTACGCACAATGGATGCAGGATGATCATTAAGCATTTTATGAAAGAATTGAGATTGCTAGATATATGGAGAGAAATGAAACCACAAGTTAAAGCCTACTCTTGTTATTCTAATACCTATAAGACATTCTCACGTATTGACTATTTTTTGATCACAGAATTAAGGTCCAAGATTCAAAACTGCTTTTATGATAATATTGTGATCTCTGATCATGCACCCTGTTGTCTCATATATGTAGATAAGAAATTGACAACAGAACCAGGTAGGTGGCAATTTCAGCATAAATGGCTTCAGGATGAGGAATTTGTTAAGTACATAGAAAAACAGATAGATGAGTTCTTTGATATCAATACTACACAAACATCAGCATGTATAAAGTGGGAGGCTTTCAAAGCTTTTATTAGGGGACATATTATTAGTTATACAGGTTCAAAATCTAAGAAGACTCGAGAGGAGAGAGTCCAATTGAGATGAGAGATGAGATGAGATTCAACTTTATTGTCATTACACATGTATGAATACAAGGTAACGAAACGTGACTTGGCATTTGGGCACGCTCTGCAGAGCGCATCCAAGGCCGGGGCAGCCGCTAGGCGCCAGTCAATTGGAACATAAACTAAAAATTCTTCAAGAAAAAGTGTATGCAGGAAGTGACCCAAAGTTAGAGAATGAATTACTGATTCTGAGAGCTGAATATGACAAAAAATCAGCGAATAGAGCTGCCTCGAGTCTTCTAAGATTGAAGCAATCTTTTTATGAACAAGGTGAAAAATCAGGAAAATTATTGGCATGGCAGATTAAACAATTAGAATTTAAAACACCAATCACCAGTATTATAAGTAACGGACAGGTAGTTGTAGATCCTTTAGAAATTAATAGAGCCTTTAGAGATTACTATGAAAAATTATATGATACAAAAAATGAAACTGACTTAACAAAACTAAAAGGGTTTTTGGATGGACTATCTATACCGTGTATTCCAAATGAAAACAGGGAGATACTAGAGTCTAAAATTAGTCAAGAAGAAGTTGGGCTAGCCATTGATAATATGAAATCAGGAAAAAGTGCAGGACCAGACGGTCTTCCAGCTGACCTTTATAAAAAATTTAAGAATAAATTAATAAAACCTTTTTTGGAAATGGTTTTAGAAGCATTTCAAAATAGTAATTTACCACCATACATGAATAATGCCTTAATTATACTGTTGCCAAAACCAGGTAAACCCTCTAATAAATGTGAAAATATGAGACCAATAAGTCTATTAAATGCTGACCTTAAGATAATCTGTAAAATTTTAGCAAGACGAATACAAGAAATATTACCAAATATTATTAACCGAGATCAGAATGGCTTTAAAAAGGGAAGACAAGGCTTCCATAATGTAAGAAGACTATTTAATATTATTTATTCTAATAAAGAAGCACTGGATACAGCTCTCCTATCATTGGACGCCGAAAAGGCCTTTGATAGGGTCGAATGGCCCTTTCTTTTTGAAGTCTTACAAAGGTTTGGACTTGGAAATAATTTCATAAAATGGGTTCAGATAATATACAATAATGCTACAGCAGAAATCCTAACAAACAGCAATATCTCAAAATCAATAAAGATCAATAGAGGATGTCGACAAGGCTGTCCACTTTCACCTTTATTGTTTACTATGGCAATTGAACCTTTAGCGATGGCAGTACGTTTACATCCACAAATATATGGAATTAAAGTTGGACCAACAGAACATAAAATCTCCCTGTATGCCGATGACATAATTTTGTTTATGTCGAATCTTAAAAAATCAATCCCGACCTTGTTGAATTTAATAAAGAATTTTGGGGAAATATCAGGATATAAAATAAATAAAACTAAATCTTCAATATTAATGCTAAATGAGACCCAGAGAAATCACCCAGCTTCTGAGGTAAATCAATTTAATGTTGTAAATCAGTTTAAATATTTAGGAATTCAAATTGTGCCTAAGCTAGAATTAGTCGCCAGTGCCAACTATGAAGCCTTAATGACAGACATTAATGAGTTAATTCAGAGATGGATGTCACTACCAATGTCGATGATAGGGAGAATCAATATACTTAAAAGTAATATCTTACCTAAAATACTTTATTTATTTCAATACATTCCTTTGCCACCACCTTCAGATCTATTCTCAAGAATTAAAAAAAAGTTAGTGGAATTTATATGGAACAACAGGAAGGCTAGATTACGTCTGTCCTTACTATGTTTACCATTTGATCGTGGAGGTCTGAACTGTCCAAACTTTATGTTGTATTACTGGTCAGCACAACTGAGGTCTATGACATATTATTTTTCATCAAATGATCTCCCTCACTGGACTGAAATGGAATCATACAATTTACCTTTACCTCTTCCCATATTCATATACTCAAGACTCGGCAAAAAAATTACAGAAACAAGTTAAAAATCCATTTGTAAAGCATATGATCAAAATATGGTGTGAAAATAAAAAATATTTAAAAGAACCACATTTACTGTCACAATTTAGCCCAATATGGGGTAATCAATATTTTAAACCAGGGAGAGCGGATGCTGTATTTAAAGTATGGAATTTAAAAGGGATTCAAAAGATTCAAGATTTATATCTGTCATGTTCAGATAACATAATGTCTTTTGAAGAGCTGAGGATCAAATTTAATCTTAATAGAACACATTTTTTTAAATATCTTCAGCTTAGGAACTTTATTCGATCAAATCAAAACAATGCTGTCACTCGACCTATTTATTCATCCTTGGAAAAAATGATGATGAAAGATAGTAAAAGAAAGGGTATTATTTCAGAGTTTTATAACTCATTGACACTATCTTCAAGTGAAAATTCACTGAAAAGATTAAACTACTGGAAAGAAGATCTGCAAATTGAAATTTCGGAGGAACAATGGGAATTGGCTTGTACAGAAGCTCAAACCAAATCAATAAATGCACGCCTTAAATTGATACATTTCAAATGGTTAATGCGGATGTATGTTACACCGGAGGAATTAAATAGATATAACAAAAACATACCAGATACGTGCACAAAATGTATGGAAAGTAAAGGAACCTTATTTCATTGTGTATGGGAATGTAGGAAAATTAGAGTGTTTTGGGAAGAGGTGAGGGTAACAATTGAAAAAATAATTTCAAAACAAATCATATTGAATCCTAAATTGTTTTTGTTGGGTCTGTATCCAGAAAAGCATAATTTTTTTTTTCCCACAATATCTTTATTGAACCTTTTTTTTTTTTTTTTAACAAACATGATACAAACAATCAAACACTACCGCTAAAGTACTACAAAAAAAAAAAAAAAAAAATGCACTAAAAACACCAACAACCACCAACAAAATCAAGTCTTCAACAATGCTCCTCTGTTTAGTCTAGACAATCCAATACATAAGTATACATATTATGTTCACCAGTTTGGAATTTACAAGGTCCACACACATCATTCACCTTCTTCTTCAAGAGTTATGTTTAAATTTTTTACATAATCAATAAAAGGTCTCCATATATTCTCAAACACAATTTCCTTTGATTTCAGTATATATGTTATTCTTTCTAATGGAAGGTTTGTTAACATCTGTCTTAACCACTGAGTCACATCTGGTCTATGAGTCTTTTTCCATAATAGTGCAATACATTTTTTGGCATTAAGCAAACTGAGGTCTATGAATGTTCTTTCACTTTTATTAAAATTATGCTTTTCTGGGTACAGACCCAACAAAAACAGTTTAGGATTCAGTATGATTTGTTTTGAGATTATTTTTTCAATTGTTACCCTCACCTCTTCCCAAAACATTCTTATTAATCTACATTCCCATAAACAATGAAATAGGGTTCCTTTACTTTCCATGCATTTTGTGCATGTATCTGGTATATTTTTGTTATATCTATTTAACTCCTCCGGTGTAACATACATCCGCATTAACCATTTGAAATGTATCAATTTAAGGCGTGCATTTATTGATTTGGTTTGAGCTTCTGTACAAGCCAATTCCCATTGTTCCTCCGAAATTTCAATTTGCAGATCTTCTTTCCAGTAGTTTAATCTTTTCAGTGAATTTTCACTTGAAGATAGTGTCAATGAGTTATAAAACTCTGAAATAATACCCTTTCTTTTACTATCTTTCATCATCATTTTTTCCAAGGATGAATAAATAGGTCGAGTGAGAGCTTTATTTTGATTTGATCGAATAAAGTTTCTAAGTTGAAGATATTTAAAAAAATGTGTTCTATTGAGATTAAATTTGATCCTCAGCTCTTCAAAAGACATTATGTTGTCTGCACATGGCAAATATAAATCCTGAATCTTTTGTATCCCTTTTAAATTCCATACTTTAAATACAGCGTCCGCTCTCCCTGGTTTAAAATATTGATTACCCCATATTGGACTAAATTGTGACAATAACTGTGGTTCTTTTAAATAGTTTTTAGCTTCACACCATATTTTGATCATATGCTTTACAAATGGATTTTTAACTTGTTTTTGTAATTTTTTTGCCGAATCTGAGTATATGAATATGGGAAGAGGTAAAGGTAAATTGTATGATTCCATTTCAGTCCAGTGAGGGAGATCATTTGATGAAAAATAATATGTCATAGACCTCAGTTGTGCCGACCAATAATACAACATAAAATTTGGACATTTCAGACCTCCACGATCAAATGGTAAATATAATAAAGACAGACGTAATCTAGCCCTCCTGTTGTTCCATATAAATTCCACTAACTTTTTTTTTATTCTTGAGAATAGATCTAAAGGTGGTGATAAGGGAATGTATTGAAATAAATAAAGTATTTTAGGTAAAATATTACTTTTAAGTATATTGATTCTCCCGATCATCGACATTGGTAGTGACATCCATCTCTGAGTTAACTCATTGATATCTGACATTAAGGCTTCATAGTTGACACTGGCGACTGATTCTAGCTTAGGCATAATTTGGATTCCTAAATATTTAAACTGATTTACAACATTGAATTGATTTACCTCAGGGGCTGGGTAATTTCTCTGGGTCTCATTTAGCATTAATATTGAAGATTTAGTTTTATTTATTTTATATCCTGATATTTCCCCAAAATTCTTTATTAAATTCAACAAGGTTGGAATTGATTTTTTTAGATTCGACATAAACAAAATTATATCATCGGCGTACAGGGAGATTTTATGTTCTGTTGGTCCAACTTTAATTCCATATATTTGTGAATGTAAACGTATCGCTATCGCTAAAGGTTCAATTGCCATAGTAAACAGTAAAGGTGAAAGTGGACAGCCTTGTCGACATCCTCTATTGATTTTTATTGGTTTTGAAATATTGTTATTTGTTAGGATTTCTGCTGTAGCATTATTGTATATTATTTGAACCCATTTTATGAAATTATTTCCAAGTCCAAACCTTTGTAGGACTTCAAAAAGAAAGGGCCATTCAACTCTATCAAAGGCCTTTTCGGCGTCCAATGATAGGAGAGCTGTATCCGGTGCTTCTTTATTAAAATAAATAATATTAAATAGTCTTCTTACATTATGGAAGCCTTGTCTACCCTTTATAAAGCCATTCTGATCTCGATTAATAATATTTGGTAAAATTTCTTGTATTCGTCTTGCTAAAATTTTTACAGATTATCTTAAGGTCGGCGTTTAATAGGCTTATTGGTCTCATATTTTCACATTTATTAGAGGGCTTACCTGGTTTTGGCAGCAGTATAATTAAGGCATTATTTATGTATGATGGTAAATTATTATTTTGAAATGCTTCTAAAACCATTTCCAAAAAAGGTTTTATTAATTTATTCTTAAATTTTTTTATAAAGGTCAACTGGAAGACCATCTGGTCCTGCACTTTTTCCTGATTTCATATTATCAATGGCTAGCCCAACTTCTTCTTGACTAATTTTAGACTCCAATATCTCCCTGTTTTCATTTGGTATACACGGTATAGATAGTTCGTTCAAAAACCCATTTAGTTTTGTTAAATCAGGTTCATTTTTGGTATCATATAATTTTTCATAGTAATCTCTAAAGGCTCTATTAATTTCTAAAGGATCTATAACTACCTGTCCTTTACTTATAATACTGGTAATTGGTGTTTTAATTTCCAATTGTTTAATCTGCCATGCTAATAATTTTCCTGATTTTTCACCTTGTTCATAAAAAGATTGTTTCAATCTTAGAAGACTCGAGGCAGCTCTATTCGCTGATTTTTTGTCGTATTCAGCTCTCAAAATCAGTAATTCATTCTCCAACCTTGGGTCACTTCCTGCATACACTTTTTCCTGAAGACTTTTTATTTTATGTTCCAATTTAGCTCTCTCCTCTCGAGTCTTCTTAGATTTTGATCCTGTATAACTAATAATATGTCCCCTAATAAAAGCTTTGAAAGCCTCCCACTTTACACATGCTGATGTTTGTGTAGTATTGATGTCAAAGAACTCGTCTATCTGTTTTTCTATATACTTGACAAATTCCTCATCCTGAAGCCATTTATGCTGAAATTGCCATCTACCTGATTCCTTTGTCAATTTTTTATCTACATATATTAGACAACAGGGTGCATGATCAGAGATCACGATGTTATCATAAAAGCAGTTTTGAATCTTGGACCTTAATTCTGTGGAAATCAAAAAATAATCAATACGTGAGAATGTCTTGTAGGTACTGGAATAACAAGAATAGGCTTTAACTTGTGGTTTCATTTCTCTCCATATATCTAACAATCTCAATTCTTTCATAAAATGATTAATAGTCATCCTACATCCAATGTGCGTACAATCCAGTCCTGTTGATCTATCCACACCTGGATTCAATGTACAATTAAAATCCCCTGCTATTATATGTTGCCCTGTAAGTGATGATAAGATGAGAAATAAATTAGCAAAGAACTTCTGATCATCTATATTGGGACCATATAAGTTCACAAGATTTATATTTTCTAATAGCAAAGAACCTTGAATGATTACATATCTTCCAAATTTGTCTCCAATTACATTTTTCACTTGAAAAGGAACTGATTTATGTATGAGAGTCATAACTCCCCTGGCTCGGGATGAAAATGATGAGGTGAATACACTTCCCTGCCATCTACTCCTAATTCTTTTAGCATCCTCCTCTATCAGATGAGTTTCTTGTAAAAACACAATTCTTGAACCCATGTCCTTTATTTTATTCATAACTTGTTTAAGTTTTTTTAAATTTTGTAGACCTCTGCAATTCCATGAAGTTAAATTAAGATTAACACTTTGGTCCATGATCAATAGAGAGTTTGGGATTACCTTGCAGTGTAAACATGCTCATACAGAGAAGCAAAAACATGAGTGGTTGAACATTCATCCTACAAACTACACACAAACAAATTTCCCCTTCCCACACTTGTGGCAAACCCCCCAAAATCAAAAGAAAAATTCTGTCTCCCGATATAGCCATCGACCATTCCACACCCACGGGGAACAGCCTAAGCCACTCCTTCTTCATCCTCCCAATCACCCTAACTCTACTGCTTTTAATGACGTAACATTAACTCTCCTCTGTAGTTTTCCAACTTAACTCCAAAATTTTTAACAACTTTGTACATCATAGTTTTTTTTTTGTTTGTTTGTTTTGTTTTTGTTTTGTTTTTTTAATATATAATACAATCTATATTTTGTAAACTTACTATTTACTTCAAGTCAGTCAGATGCCTGTGCAAATGCTTAATTATTCTACCTTATATTTTGTTCATGCTTAGCTCCCACCAGTCTCTTCTTCTTCTTTGATCTTCTTGATGAACTCCTGCGCCTCCTCTGGGGTCTTGAAGATGTGGGTTCTGCCCTCATACGTGGTCAGCAGTCTCGCAGGATAGATTACACCATGACGAATCCCAAGGTTGCGCAGCTCCTTACGTACGGGATCAAACTGCTTCCTCAATTGCTGGATTCCTGTGGCCAAATCTGGGTAGAACCGCACCTGCTGGTCCTGGTGTTTAATCTCTCCTTTTTTAGCTCGTGCAGCGTTGAAGATCTTCATCCTGTCTCTGTTGCTAAGAAACTTCATAATTAAGGTCCTCGGCGGTCCCTTATCTCTCCGTGGGCCAATACGATGTACTTTTTCCAGAACCACTGCTGATTGCAACTCCTCGCTGCCCAGCACCTCCGGAATCCACTTTTCCAGAAAGGAACATACGTCCCGACCTTCTGATTCCTCTGGAAGACCCACCAGCCTCAAATTATTCTGTCTCGACCGAGATTCCAAATCCAAAATATTATCTTCCAGAGATTTTTTTTTTTTTTCCAAAGTGCGCACCTTTAATTGAAGACGGGTGACGTCATCTTCAGCACTAGCGAGACGGAGCTCCATCTGCGCCGTTCGTTCTACACAGTCACCCAATTCCTTTCTTATTCCTTCCAACGCTGTCATAATCCCATCAAATCTAGAGGAAAAGTCCGCTCTCATTGAACTCATGGCAGCCATCAGCGCATCTGCGCCATTCCCCGCAGATATCGCAGCGTTGCCAGCCTCCTCCGCCATATATGGAGTTTTGTTTACTGCGTCACAGACCTGAAAGTCCGTTAATTTGGACTGTTTCGGCGGCTCGCTTTTTCCTTTTCCTGGTTTTCCAGCCTTAGGCTTCGCCGACATATCTTCGCCCAAATGCTGGGATACGTTCTGTCCCAAATGAGAGAGTTATTTGCCGATTTTTTTTTTTCCAGGAGCAGAGCAGAGCGAGACACGTCCGTCCTACGTGGCAGCCATAACCGGAAGTCCAGAAAAGCATAATTTTAATAAAAGTGAAAGAGCATTCATAGACCTCAGTTTGCTTAACGCCAAAAAAAATGTATTGCACTATTGTGGAAAAAGACTCATAGACCAGTTGTGACTCAGTGGTTAAGACAGATGTTAACAAACCTTCCATTAGAAAGAATAACATACATACTGAAATCAAAGGAAAATGTGTTTGAGAATATATGGAGACCTTTCATTGATTATGTAAAGAATTTAAACATAACTTTTGAAGAAGAAGGTGAATGATGTGTGTGGACCTTGTAAATTCCAAACTGGTGAATGTATAATATGTATACTTATGTAATGGATTGCCTAGACTAAACAGAGGAGCATTGTTGAACATCTGTTCTTGTTAGTGGTTGTTGGTGTGTTTTTTTTAGTATTTTTTTTTATTACTTTAGTGTTAGTGTTTGTTTGTGTTATGTTTGTAAAAAGGTTCAATAAAAATATTGTGGAAAAAAAAAATTCAAGTGTTTTCTTTTAAATGAGACCAACCCCATGAAGATGCTGCAAAGGGTTGAAGAACAGCTTTTGATTTAATTTGGGCACGTTAATTTTTGGCGTTTTTAGGGAAATTGACCGGAGTGCAAGGGGTTAATAAAGACTGTGAGAGACACAAATGGAGAAAAAGTTTGCAAAACGGACATTGTTTAGAACCCAGAACGCCAATGACAATTAAGAATATAACAGGAACAAAGAAGGTCAACTGAAAGATTAATGACAAATGCAAGTTTCTTTGGTAACACTAGTGCATACCCGTAGAAAGCAAGTATTCTTGTATGAAAACAGGTAGCCCAGTTAGGCTTTACAGGCCCAAATGTAGGCTGTGTTTGAAAGTGGGATACAAAGAGGTGTAGCCTATATGTAGACACTCGCACGTTAGACTTTGACAAATATAGTTTATTTGATTGTGTGAATATTAATTACAGAATTATTGAAAATGAATGGGACATCTAATATTAGCGACTGTTTCGGAACCCTTGTTTATTTTTTGTCAGATCACTTATTTGTCTGATCTTTTATGATTTACATTCATAGGTGTTGTATCTTGCACTTTGGGGAATGGGAGTTGTTCAGTCATCATCATCAGCCAAAACGGTGGAGATGACTGTGGATTTCAGGCGACACCCCCCTTCATTCCCCCCACTCACCATCCTCAACAGCACAGTGTCCACTGTGGACTCCTTCAAGTTTCTGGGTACCACAATCTCCCGGAACCTGAAGTGGTCCTCCCATATTGACACTGTCCGGAAAAAGGCCCAGCAGAGGTTGTTTTTTCTGCGTCAGCTCAAGAAGTTTGATTTGCCTCAGGAGCTGCTGGTTGTCTTCTACACCGCCATCATCCAATCTGTCCTCTGCTTTTCCATCACTGTCTGGTTTGGATCTGCCACTAAACAGGACAAGACCAGACTGCAGCGGATCATTAAGTCTGCGGAGAGGATCATTGGTACCGACCTACCCCCCATTGAGAACTTATATCCATAATCAGGAAACGGGCGGGAAACATCTGTGCTGACCCATCACACCCCGGCCACAAACTGTTTGAACTTCTATCTTCTGGTCGTCGTTACAGATCACTGAAGGTCAAAACCACCCGTCACAGGAACAGTTTCTTTCCTCAAGCCATCACTCTGATGAACTCCTAACATTCACCTAGTCCTACCTGTTGCTGTACTCATGACTTTTCATCCATTATTACATTGCACATAACTCTCACACTGCTTTTTACTTCATTCACATTATATCACTGAATCTGAGTCCACATTGAAATACTGTGTGATTGTATATTTTTTCATATATTTCTGCAAAGTGTGGTTAGTCCGAGTAAATAACTGCATATATTCCTGTATATATTTGCATCCTTTTATAGAAACGTGGACAGACTGTAATTTACTGTACATACTCTGGTTGTCATTGAATCCTTATTTAAATCCTTCACCTGAACAACGAGAGCAAGTTTTTAGCCAAAGTCAAATTCCTTGTATGTGTTGTGCATACTTGGCCAATAAAGCTGATTCTGATTCTGATTCTGATCATCATAATTGTTTTAGTTTGTATGTGTAGTTTATAGTCCATTGTCAATAAACTCATACAGTATAACATACTATAACAGGACACGTTTACAAATATTTGAGACCCATTCTAGTGCATCATTTTATATTTTAGCAATATTATAAGTACAAAACACTGATATTATACACAGCAGAATGACCTGTTTGGCTGCAACTGTTGCATCAGTGTTGCCCATTTGTCAGTAAATATTTAAATAAAAATTATTTATTTCATTATCTGAGCATTTTTGTGTCCAGTTTGGTCACGGTTGTTGTTCAGTCAAACCATGCATGTGGCCACATATGATAGGCAGTGGATCTGGGCATTGTGCTCCACAATCATGGTGGTATTATTATAAGCTTTTAATTTTTAGATCGCCGTGTGAGCACACCGAGAGAAGTGCCATCGGTGACGGCGAGTCATGGTCCTGCAAAGGGACTCCTGTCTACAGCTGACCAGGCGCGCTGGGCTTGCTTCCCTGTGAAGGACTGCGTTCCACCCACTGCTTCTCCAACACCAGTGCTCTTTAGGCAGACCCCGGGTCCCCGCTGGCATTCCCCGACATATCCTTTAGACGTACGCAATCACAGCAACATTATAGTATAATTTTTTAAGCACTACATCTTCACTATTCTCTCTCTCATCAAATTTGTTGCTGTTCACTTCCTTTTTTTGTTTGCAAAGCATTGACTCTCTCCCTTAAATGAGATTTGAAATTGTACTGTTAAATTGTTTTTATGTGTGCTGTTCCTCTCATCTTTTTACCTTTTAAACTTACGCCCTGCTTGTTTCAGGGTCAACAGTTTCTGAAACCCGACCTGAATTGCTTTCTATATGTGCTGTTTTTCTTTTCACATCTTCCTGCCTGCCTCAGGGACTACAGATGGAAATTGGTGAGAATGCTATAATCTGGTACAGAGCATCTTTACCCTGTATTTAATGTTTTGGGTTTTTTTTCCCCTGTACATGGTCCCTGACAAATAAACCAATAAACTAAACTGTGCTGTGGTGACTGACTGGTCATCGTGATGCCTCATATTATCCAATCAGCATGGTCATGATGCTCCATATTATCCAATCAGCATGGCCGTGATGCCGCGTATTATCCAATCAGCACGGAGTCAATCTGAAACCCCGCACACAATGAAGGGCATGAAGAGACAGAGTGGTGACTACATTTTTATTGATAAGAATAGCATATTTTGACTGAGCGACTCCATACTCGGGGATGAACACCCTCGTAACCTCAGCAAAGCACTTATAAAATCTGAGGCCAGTCTGATGAACGGTTCAAGAGATATGTGTGGAACAGACAGACAAACAAAAAGAGATTTTGTGCATTTATAGATGTTGCTCCTCAATAGGTTTATAATATGTGTTTTTTTCCTCTTTTTCTCTACCTAATATGTATGTGATATCTGGAAAATGAAAATAAAAATGAAGTAAAAAAAAAACAACACTGTGGTAAAAGGAGTTCAAACATAGGATCTGAGAGAAGAATCAGTCATGAAATAAAAGACCCAACCTGAACAATTTCTAACTTTTTACCTGTTTCATTCTCACAGGCAGTCTTCAAGGTCAGAGAGTCACCATCACTGTTACTGTGAAATCTTCTTTTCAATCGTCTCTTCTTTCGTTTTGGCTCCTCTTCTTTAGTTGATCCCGAGTCTATGAGTCGGCTTCCTTCCTCATCTTGGATCTCAGTTCCAGCAGAGTTGTACGAGAGGAGCTGCTCACCGTTTGCTTCTGCTTCACTCTGCTGGGTTTCCTCAGAAATAAGAGTCACCATGAAGGTATCGGCCTCCAGCTTCACTACCAGCTGTTCTCCCTTCTGACTGATGCAGAGTTCTTCCTGTTCCTTTTCAACATGTTGAGGTTCTGGTTCTTCCTGGTCCAGAACAGAGTTCTTCTCCTGATTCCAGAGCTGCTGCTTAGCCAGAACCACCTCCTCCTTAAAGTCAGGTTGCTGTGGGAAGTCTGGAGAGGCAAAGAGAAAAAAAAAGTTTCATTTTGTAACTTTATATATTTCTTTTTTCAAATTTAGGATTAAAAACATAAATGTGAAATGTATTCAAATTTGGACAAAAACAATGCACATTTGAGACACAAAAATTATTCAAAAAGAGATTCAGACTTTTCTAAAGCCTCATTCAGACCTTTATAGTGCCACATACCTGCTGTGTGGATTTTTATCTGGGGGCCCCATTGGATATTCAGTTGTCTGTGTTGATGCTCAATCTCTTTCTCATACTGATTGATGGTTTGTTCAAACACTGTTATTATTTCTTCAGCTGCAGCAGCTAGTCGCTCTCTGATCAACTGTTGGAGACGCCGACCTGAAAACATCTTCAAGGTCCATTTACTTCCGCTGGATGTTGTGATGTGGCTGCAGCTGGTGAGAGCTATCAGGCTGAGGCTAGTTCAATTAGCGTGAGGGCCCCATAAAAGTCTTCAGACTCAGAATGTGGACTTCTACTACACCGCTATATTCTCCAGCACTCAGCACAGACGATCAATAGCAGGTCTTCATGGAACTACATCAGCTATTCATGCCTGAGGATCAGAACAGGAGCCAAACCACTGACATCAACCAGCTAGCAGTTCTCACAAGTTGTTCCTGCAACAATCAGCAAAGAAATGCATCTGTCATGGAAAGTATAAAAGTCAGTCGAAAATATATGGAATCAAAGACATCCATATACTGTACTTCACTATTAAGTAATCCTCTTCCACTAACCAGGAAATAAACTTCTGCATTCTTCAACTGTAAAGTGGCTCATCTGTCTATTTTTTGACCCAGAACACCACAACAGCAAATTGTATTCATACCAGTTTGACTAGTTTGTGTCTCTCCATAGCTGCTCTTGGATTAACTTGTGATAGCTGTGCAGCTGCTTCATTTTTATGAATAGTCAACGATTTGCTTTGGACCATGGTGGGGCAAATTAAATGTAATATAAAAGCAAAATTAATAATTATACATCTGTTGTGATAAATCTACAGATTCAATGTTTAAGGTTTAGGATGTCTGTTTAAGGGTGTTGATGAAGTATTGAGAAGATCAGAAGGAGTTGCACTGCGACTTTGTGGCTCTGGAGAAAGCATATGATAGGGTGCCAAGAGAGGATGTGTGATACTATATGAGGAAGTTAGGAGTGGCAGGGAAGTATGTCAGGGTGGTCCAGGACATGTATGAGGACAGTGGGACAGTGGTGAGGCGCACATAACACTACTACTTTGCAATGAACCTGTTGCACAGTGTAGAGTGACCGACTTCCGCTTTCCAGTCACGGGAACACATGTCCGACTCCCAGTTGTTATCTGACTTGTTTTGACCTATGGTTATTGTTGTTACTGTTAGTTATTAGCCTTGTTAGCTTCCAGTTGTGAGTGTATTATTCATTCTCGTAATAAACTCTGACTCACTCCTAATAACACTGCATGGACTCAAATCAACGTGAATGAGCTCATGCAAAGACTGCACAAAACACGGAAGAAGATGAACGTGGGTAATAAGGTCACTAATAGTTGGTAAAGACTGATTTTGCTTAATACATATCACACTAGCAAGTGGAAGCTAACTAGGCTAACAATAACAGTGATGATAAAAGTAATATTAAAACAAGACAGGTACCAGGTCCATTACAGCCCATGCAGTGATATTTGGAATGGGAGAGCCACAACACAGTAGCTGCTCTATGCTAAGCTAACTGCACAAACAATGAAATGGTACAGTATGGTTACAAAAACGATCAAAATGTGAAACAAGAACTTTAGAAAGAAAACAACATGCCCATAAAATATTTCCAATATGTACAGTAATAAGTGAAAGTGATAAAATCAACATATTGACCAGAAAACATCAAGGAACAGGCAAATATAATGGAACCAGAACTGGAGCACTGGGTGGACCGAAAAGCGGAACTAAGGCTATGGTCACACTGCAGGTCTTACAGGTGCATCTCAATAAATTAGAATGTCATCGAAAAGTTGATTTATTTCAATAATTCAATTCAAAAAGTGAAACTCATATTATATACAGTAGATTCATTACACACAGTGATATATTTCAAGTGTTCATTTCCTTTTAATTTTGATGGTTATGGCTTATAGCTCATGAAAACCCCAAATTCAGTTTCTCAAAAAAATTAGATTACATAAAATTAATTAAAAAAAACTGAATTTTAATAGAAATGTTAGCCGACTGAAAAGTATGTCCATGTACACACTCAATACTTGGTTGGGGCTCCTTTTGCATAATTACTGCATCAATGCAGCATGGCATGGAGGCGATCAGCCTGTGTTACTGCTGAGGTGTTATGGAAGCCCAGGTTGCTTTGATAGCGGTCTTCAGCTCATCTGCATTATTGGGTTTGGTGTATTTCATCTTCCTCTTGACAATACACCATAGATTCTCTATGGGATTTAGGTCAGGAGAGTTTGCTGGCTAATCAAGCACAGTAATACCATGGTCATTAAACCAGGTATTTGTACTTTTGGCAGTGTGGGCAGGTGCTATGTCCTGCTGGAAAATGAAATCAGCATCTCCATAAAGCTTGTCAGCAGAGGGAAGCATGAAGTGCTCTAAAATTTCCTGTTAGATGGCTGCACTGACATTGGACTTGATTAAACACAGTAGAAAAACACCAGCAGATGGAATGGCTCCACATATCATCATTGACTGTGGAAACTTCACACTGGACCTCAAGCAACTTGGATTCTGTGCCTGTTCACTCTTCCTCCAGACTCTGGGACCTTGATTTCCAAGTGACAGGACTTGACACCTGATTTGGGTTGCCATGTCATCTGCTGGTGTTAGTCCACTGTGTTTTATCAAGTCCAAAGTCAATGCAGCACGTCATGCTTCCCTCTGCTGACAAGGTTTATGGAGATGCTGATTTCATTTTCCAGCAGGACTTGGCACCTGCCCATACTGCTGCCAAAAGTACCAAAGCTTGGTTTAATGACTACGGTATCACCATATTTTACTGGCCAGCAAACTCTCCTGACCTAAACCCCATACAGAATGTATGAAGTATCGTCAACAGGGAGATGAGAGACACCAGGCCCAACAATGCAGATGAGCTGAAGGCCGCTATCAAAGCAACCTGGGCCTTCATAACACCTCAGCAGTAACACAGGCTGATCGCCTTCCTGCCATGCTACAGTGATGCAGTATTAATTAATGCAAAAGAAGCCCTGACCAAGTACTGAGTGTGTGCATGGAAATACTTTTAGTTGGCCAACATTTTTATTAAAAAAAAAATCCATCCATCCATCCATCTTCTACCGCTTTTCTGGAGGTCCAGGTCACAGAGGTAGCAGTTCAAGCAGAGAAGCCCAGACTTCCCTCTCCCCAGCCACCTGCTCCAGCTCTTCAGAGAGGATACCAAGGCGTTCCCAGACCAGCTGGGAGACATAGTCTCTCCAGCAAGCCCTGGGTCTACCCTGGGGTCTCCTCCCAGAAGGACGTGCCCGAAACACCTCAAGTGGGAGGCGTCCAGCAGGCATTCTGATCAGATGCCCATACCACCTCAACTGGCATCTTTCAATATGGAGGAGCAGCAGTTCTACTTTGAGCCTCTCCCGGATGACTGAGCTCCTCACCTCATCTCTGAGGGGGAGTCCAACGATCCTACGAAGAAAGCTCATCTCAGCCGCTTGAATCCACGATCTCATTCTTTTGGTCATTACCCAAAGCTCGTGACCATAGGTGAGGGTAGGAACGTAGATTGACTGGTAAATCGACAGCTTTGCCTTAGAGCTCAGCTCCCTCTTCACCACAACAGACCGGTACAATGTCCGCATCACTGCAGATGCTGCTCTGATCCGTCTGTCAATCTCTCGCTCCATTCTCCCCTCACTTGTGAATAAGACCCCGAGATACTTAAACTTCTCAACTTGGGGCAGGAGCCTGTCCCCAACCCGGAGAGGACAATCCACCTTTTTCCGGCTGAGGACCATGGACTCGGACTTGGAGGTACTGATTCCCATCCCAGCCGCTTCACACTCTGCGGCAAACCGTCCCAGTAAGAACTGTAGGTCATTGCTGGATGAAGCCAGCAGGACAACATCATCTGCTAACAACAAAGATGAGATCCTGTGGTCACCAAGCATGACACCCTCCTTTCCCTGGCTGCGCCTAGAAATCCTGTCCATAAAAATTATGAACAGGATCGGTGACAAAGGGCAGCCCTGGCGGAGTCCAACTCTCAATGGGAACGAGTCCGATTGAGTGTTGGCAATACGAACCAAACTCTCACAACGGTCGTACAGAGACCGAATAGCTCGTAACAACAAGCCCGATACCCCATATTCCCAAAGCACCCCCCACAAAAATCCATGAGGGACACGGTCGAATGCCTTCTCCAAGTCCACAAAACACATGTAAACTGGTTGGGCAAACACCCACGAGCCCTCGAGGATTCTCGAGAGGGTGAAGAGCTGGTCCGATGTGCCACGGCCAGGACAAAAACCACATTGCTCTTCCTGAATCCAAGGTTCGATCAATGGTCGGACTCTCCTCTCCAGTACCTTGGCATAGACTGTCCCAGGGAGGCTGAGCAGTGTGATCCCTCTAAAGTTGGAGCACACCCTCTGGTCCCCTCTTTTGAAGAGAGGAACCACCACCCCGGTTTGCCATGCCAAAGGCACTGCCCCCAACCTCCATGCAATGTTACAGAGGCGTGTCAACCATGACAGCCCTACAACATCCAGGGCCTTGAGGTACTCAGGGAAAATCTCGTCCACCCCTGAGGCCCGGCCACCAAAGAGATTTTTAAACAACTTGGCGACCTCAGCCCCTGTGATAGGCGAGTTGTCCCCCTTGTCCACAAGCCTTGCTTCCTCTGTGGAAGGCGAATCAGTGGGATTGAGGAGATCCTCGAAGTATTCCTTCCACCACCCGACGATATCCCCAGTAGAAGTCAACAGTGCCCCATCCGCACCATACACAGTGTGGACAGGGAGCTGCTCCCCCCCCCCCCCCCGAGCCGCCGGACAGTTTGCCAGAATCTCTTCGAGGCCGACCGAAAGTCTTGTTCCATGGCCTCACCGAACTCCTCCCATACCCAAGTTTTTAGTTCAGCAACCACCCGAGCTGCACTCCATTTGACCTGCCAGTACACCTCAGCTACTTCGGGAGTCCCACAAGCCAGCCAAGCCTGATAGGACTCCTTCAGCTTGATGGCCCCCCTCACCACTGGTGTCCACCACTTAGTTCGGGGGTTGCCACCATGAGATGCCCTGACGACCTTGTGGCCGCAGCTCTGAGCAGCTGCTTCAACAATGGAGGTGGAGAACATGGCCCATTCACACTCCATTTCTCCAGACTCCCTGGGAATGTGGTTGAAATTCTTCTGGAGGTGGGAGTTGAAGACCTCCCGGACAGGGGCCTCAGCCAGATGTTCCCAGCACACCCTCACTATACGTTTGGGTCTACCAGGTCTGAATGGCACCCTCCCCTGCCATCGGATCCAACTCACCACCAGGTGATGGTCAGTTGACAGCTCTGCACCTTTCTTTACCCGAGTGTCCAAGACATACGGTCGCAGGTCTGATGACACAATAGCAAAATCGATCATCGACCTGCGACCTATGGTGTCCTGGTGCCAGGTGCACATATGGACACCCTTATGCTTGAACATGGTGTTCGTTTTGGACAAACTGTGGTTAGCACAAAAGTCCAATAACTGAACACCACTCGGGTTCAGATCAGGCAGGTCGTTCCTCCCAATCACCCCCTTCCAGGTTTCACTGTCGCTGCCCACGTGCGCACTGAAGTCCCCCAGTAGGACAATGGAGTCTTCAAGAGGAGCACCCTCCAGCACCCCAGTCAGAGACTCCAAAAAGGGTGGGTACTCTGAACCATCATTTGGTGCATAGGCACAAATGATGGTCAGGACCTGTTTCCCAACCCGAAGGTGCAGGGAAACAACCCTTTCGTCCACCTGGGAAAACTCCAATATAGAGGCAGCAAGGTGGGGGGATTCAAGAATACCCACCCCTGCTCGTCGTCTCTCGCTCGGGGCAACTCCAGAGTAGACCAAGCTCCAGCCCCTCTCTGGGAGACTAGTTCCGGAACTGGAGCTGTGTGCTGAGGTGAGGCCGAATATATCTAGCCGGTATCTCTCAACCTCATGCACCAGCTCAGGCTCCTTCCCCACCAGAGAGGTGACATTCCACGTCCCAAAAGCCAGTTCAGGAAGCTTGGGATCAAACCGCCAAGGTCTTCACCTTTGACCGCCACCTGAGCCACATAGCACCGGACCCCCATGATCCCTCCTGCAGGTGGTGAGCCCACTGGAGAGCGGACGCATGTAACTCCTTCGGGCTGAGCCCGGCCGAGTCCCTTGGGCGGAAACCCGGCCACCAGGCACTAGCCATCGAGCCCCTCCCCCAGGCCTGGCTCCAGGGTGGGGCCCCGGTAACCCCATACCGGGTGGGGTACACTGAATCCTTGTTCTAGTATTTATCATGAGAGTCTGTTGGATCGTTCTTAGTCTGGCCCTCCACCCAGGACCAGTTTGTCTTGGGTGACCCTACCAGAGGCAAATTGCCCTGGACAACATAGCTCCTGGGATCACTAGGGCACGCAAACCCCCCACCACAATAAGGTGATGATCCATGAGGACAGTGAGCCAGAAGAGGCTAGCGCACCAGCATTGAAGCAGGGGATATGCCACAGAGACACAACACAACACAGTGTAGCCAATGGGGCCACATCTTGTGTGCAGATAGACAATACTCCAGAAAAGACTGAGGGCACCACCCACCTGTAAATGTAAAGTACCCCGACAGCAAAGCACTATTTTTTTTTTTTTAAATATGTTTCAAATATTTTTGGACTACTCACTCTTATAAAATCAATTTTTTTTAAAAAATTGATCTTATGTAATATTCTATTTTTTTTTTTGAGAAACTGATTTTTGGGTTTTCATGAGCTGCAAGCCATAACCATCAAAATTAAAAGAAATAAACACTTGAAATATATCACTCTGTCTGTAATGAATCTATATAAAATATGAGTTTCATTTTATGAATTGAATTACTGAAATAAATCAACTTTTTGATGATATTCTAATTTAGTGAGATGCACCTGTAATGCTCAATTCCGATTTTTTGCTGAGATCTGACTTTTTTTTGCGTGTCGGCGTTCACATTACAATTTAAATGCAACCCCATCAGATTCCACTGTGAACGGTCTACAGTTATGAAGTGACCCGCATGCGCAGAAGAAAACGTCAGACACAGCATTGTGTTTACGGAAGTAAATATGAGCCCCGAATGATTGAGGGGAACAGAACTTATTCACCTTGATGCAGCGCAGCAAGATAAAACGTTAAAATCATTCAGGAATGATTATGCACAAAATAAATGAGACCAGCTTCATTCCTCTACACGCCAGATGATCACTGTGATCAGCTCTGCTTTAACAGAACTGAACAATTAAACAGCTCTCTTGAAAATGAGACCCCGTGTCTCAGTGGGATTGCCTGTGTCAATAAGGTTTATAATAAATAAACAGCACGGTTAGTACCAGCAGCGTAACACCGGTCCCGCACAGGAAGGAGAAGCTGCCGGAGACTCCGCTCTCATGGACTGTGTGTCCTTGTATCCCCGTATCTGGCCATTCCGCTCCACAGTCATGTCAGTATTAACTTTACATTTCAGATATTACAGCGGTCAAGACTCACAGTATGCTGTTTACAGGGAAAAACGAATTTGCAGCATCCAGTAAATGTGCCTTTACTGTGCACCTGTGCCTTTACTGTGCACCTGTAATGTGACGCTTTCAGCCCCAAACACCCACCCACCCCAAATTTTGAAATTTCAACAAAATTACAATCCAGTGATAAAGGGAAGAAGAAGACTGATTAAAACAAGAGCAGAAATCAGCTGTGTCTGCCATGCTCACTGCATCCTCCACCACAGAACTGTTACATCTGTCTCACTTCAATAAGGAAAAAGTCGGATGAAATGCGACATGACCATTCAGACTGAGATCGCTTGGGAAAATATCAGATATGTATCCAAATTAGGACCACATACGAAAGTGGTTTGGGTTTGGTGTGAACAGGGGCTAAAGCAAAAAAAAAATTCCTGAGCCTGAACTTTTTTCCAGGGGCAGGGTCATCGGGGTGGACATGCACACTATATTTGTGTGTATGTGTGTATATATATATACACTTATACATATACATACACACACACATACATATACATACACACACACACATACTTACGCACACACACACATAAACAGCAAGTGAACTTTATACAATACTCTAAATTGCATTATTTCCATAATTGTTTTGTTCATAAGAAATAATCCCTAGGCTTCAAAAACTTGCTCTCTATCCTACGGAATGTATGAAGGTAGGCCTGTCGCGGTAGAGGAATTTCCCCTGCGGTGATGGTGGATAGCTCAACACCACGATATGCAGTATTACTGCAAATGTTTTTAGGACCCTGTGGTCTCGTAATTTAAACAGGGTTCATAACTTATGTGGAAAATGATGGAAGCTGTGAGAAACTCGCTGCAGCTCCAGTCTCAACTTTATGTGTGTGTGTGACAATTGTGTGAAGCTCCGGTCTTTCTACAGGCATGAACTGCTGATTCTGTTTATGATCCTTTTTATAAATCAGTGGCGAGAACTCCAGTATTTAACTACGCATGTGTGGACTGGAGACTGCAACGACATTCAGCTTATTTAAACAGGACAGCCTCCGTACAGGACCCTGTGTGGCTCTTGTCTCCATGATTTTTGGACTTTTGCCATTGTCCAAAAAAATCACATTCAAACAAGCAATGCACTATGCAGTAGTTGTTTGGCTCTTGGAGCTCATTTGTCAGGATCATAAACACTCCGCTCAGACAGCGCTCACTGTCACGGCTGTAGCTGAAATCATGCTTATATTATCAAAGAACATATAGCCACTGGCGTTAGCATCTGGATGCTAACAGCGGATGCTAACAGATGCCAACGGCTAGCGAAAGGAACTTTATGGTGTAACGTACCGTCAAAAGTTACGTTCTATGCGGTGAACATTTCAATAGGCATTCCAATTAGCCGCTACTGATTGCAATGCTTGTTGCGATGTTTATTGCATAGAACGTAGTGGCTAATTCATGCCTCTGTGTGTGTGTTGGTGTGTAACGTAAGACTGCAGGGGAACGTTATGCGCTACCTTTGCTTTGAAAGTGTGGAACATCACATAGCTTTGGGGTGTTTAATATCGCCTATTTGAAGCCACTGCACTTATCGCCGTTCCACTGTGTGCGTTTTATGTGTAGTGTGTTTTGATATCAACGTGACGGAGTGTAAGGAGACATGGGGGATGTGTTGTGCCTGTCATGGCCCTTTTCTACTAGTACCCAGTCGGCCCTACTTGGCTCTACTCGGCCCGGTTTGTAGCCTTTTCCATTAGTACCTAGTACCTGTTACCAGGTACTATTTTAGTACTTATTCGAGGCCAGGGTACAACCGCACTGAGTCGAGCCAAAAATGTGACGTCAACAGACTGCAGGCCACTGATTGGTCAGGGCGTAACATCATGAAAGCGTCCGTCTTCTGTGAAATCGACACGACCGCCATTTGCAATAGTTCACAGACTAAACTCGGTCACCGAGTAAACACGATATTAATAGAGATGGCGCTGTAGATTTTGCGGAAATCTACACCGTGGTCCAACGAAGAAGTGCAGAGTTTTCTGTGCTTGGTGGCAGATCCACAGTGAGAGGAGCGACCTGCACCGATACAGATGGCAGCCCAGCATAGAACCGGACTACGGACAAAGCTGAAGCTGAACATGAGAGAACCATCGATGGTGAGTGATTTGTGATATTGTGCATCTTTTCGCTTATTTACGTATCTTGTTGGTGGTAAGCTCACTTTTTTCAGCAATACAACGCCGTCCTGTGCTGGCTAACGAGTGTTAGCTAGTAGCCAACTCTGCTGATTCGCGCTTGCTTTGAAGTACCGTATTTTTGGGACTATAAGGCGCACCGGATTATAAGGCGCAATATCAATTGCAGCATCATCGTCTCCTCAAAACCAAGACAGAAGATCACTTCTCTTCAGTTTACAGGAATTTCATTTTATTCATTACACAGGAATATCACTTTTCTGCCTTTTCAGGAATATCACTGGCTTTTATGTCGACTCATGCAGGCCTCTTCCAGGCCTGACCAAAGATGCTTGCTTTCCCAGGACCCCAATGTAAACAGTTGCCTCTTGCAGAGATCAGCAGAGATCAGAAAAAGTTAAGGAAAAGTAGAAGTAGAGACAACAGGCAGGAAGATTAGAACAGCAAAGCGGTGATAAGATTAAGAATTAGAAACACAGAAAGAAGAAAGAAAGAGATTTTGAGAAGGATTAGGAACTAAATTAAGATTAAAGAAGCAGAATAGTAATCTAGATCTCAGAAGAAGATTTTATTCCACCGTTTCAAGGCCCTGTGAAGTTTTATTTTATTCTCTGTGTGTTTGTCAAGTCTTTCGTTATATTCTGGTCACTGAGGAGAAACCATTTTTCTTTAGAGCTCGTCCCTTTTAGAGAATCAAATTCTCAAACTTTTTCCTTCACCTCAGAAGCCATTCTTATCCTAGTAAATGTTTTTCTAACATTTTTTTTTCATGACTTTTCACGCCATTAAAGTGGACCTTTAATTTGCCTAGTTTAAAGTGAACAGAGACTGAGAAGATTTTCCTTCAGTTTTTGGGTCGATCCCGCTACAAGAGACCTTAAAATTTGGATTCTTTTCCAAGGACTTTTCACGCCGCCCTGAGACAAACCACCCACGGCTGCAACTGTCTGCTTGAAGGGCCCCCCAGCTGAGTTGTCACCTCCACGGCCGTGAGGATAGCAGCCGCTTCCTCCGACGTCCTAACTTCAAAACCCAGCGGTACCGACCCGCGGAAACTTGGACCTACGGCTGTGTGTGAGTGAAACTTTTATTTCTCCTATCTGCTGGGTTAAAACGTGATGTCCTAACAATTAAATTACAATTGAATATGGCCCGTATTTCAGGGCTCAATTAGGCTCTCAGCCGCAGGATAGAACTGTAAACTGAAGGAAAACTTTTAGTCATTTTTAAGTAACTGCCCTTAAAATTTTTGTAGATTAATTCAGGAGTCATTTTTAGGTAATTAGCTTATGAATTTTCCCCATAAAATTGCGTTGTTTTGTTAAAACATTCCAGCCTCATTTACCGTTGAAACATAAGTCTAGTTCTCCTTGGTTCTGCAGAGGTGTAACGCTGGATTTTATGTTCAGGAACCCAATATCAGTTGATGTGATATATTACGCTGTTATCATCTGAATCTGTTTATTCATCATTTGAACGCTATGCCATGTAAACTGAATGAGTTTAATAAAAGAGTGAATGAGAGCAGTTGAAGCGTTTTCCTTTCGCATATACAGGTTTCCTAATCACGGCAGGACAAAAACTCACTGAAACTTTGAGACTGATTCATTAAGTAATTTAAGGTACAAAGTTAATTAAAATTAAAAGTTAATATTATTGTCCGTTAGGACTGGTGCCCCTTTTACGAGTGCTTTTATTTAATTTAGCGGGTGTAGAAGTGACGGTTTAACTCCGCCCCCTTTCACACCCACTATTAAATAAAATAAATAATTCCTGTACCTTATGACAAATAATTTTATAGGCAATTCACCCTACACAATGATCGGTCTATTTGGTGGTCTAATTTCATATATAAGGCGCACCGGATTATAAGGCGCATTAAAGCGAGGTAGTTGGAGCCGGGAAAAAAATTTTTTTTGCGTGCATGGAAAGAAAATCCTATCTATAGTCATTATAGACACACTGGAGAGACTGCTCCTTGCTCACCTCCGCCCCCTGGTGGAACCAGCGATGGATCCACTCCAGTTCGCCTACCAGCATGGCATTGGGGTGGAGGATGCGGTGATCTTCCTCCTTCACCGTTCTCTGTCCCACCTGGAGAAGCCCGGGAATATGGTGAGGATCATGTTCTTTGACTTCTCCAGTGCTTTCAACACCATCCAACCGATGATCCTGAAGGACAAGCTGCTGCGCGCAGGGGTGGACCAGCACCTGTCATCATGGATCCTGGACTACCTCACGAACCGGCCTCAGTTTGTGAGAACCCGGGACTGTGTGTCCGACACGATCATCAGTAGCACGGGGGCCCCCCAGGGAACGGTGCTGGCTCCCTTCCTGTTCACTCTTTATACTGCGGACTTCTCACACAACACAACACACTGCCATCTACAGAAGTTCTCTGATGACTCTGCGATCGTTGGCCTCATCTCCAATGGAGATGAAGCTGAGTACAGAGGGCTTATCCAGGACTTCGTGGACTGGTGCCATCGGAACTGCCTCCAGATCAACGCGAGGAAAACTAAGGAGCTGGTGGTGGACTGCCGCAGGCATGGGCAGCCCCTCACAGTACCAGTAAATATACAGGGAACAGACATCGAGATGGTGACATCCTATAAGTACCTGGGTATTCATCTGAACAATAAACTAGACTGGTCACACAATACTGATGCACTCTACAAGAAGGGACAGCGCAGGCTGTTCCTGCTGAGGAGACTCAGGTCTTTTGGTGTACAAGGGGCGCTGCTGAAGTCATTCTATGACACGGTGGTGGCATCAGCCATCACTTTTGGAGTGGTCTGCTGGGGCAGTGGCATTACTGCAGCCGATAGGAAGAGACTGAACAAACTGATTAAGAAAGCTAGCTCTGTCCTGGGGCAGCGCCTTGATCCGATGGAGGAGATAGGAGAGAGAAGGACGGTGGCTAAACTGTCATCTCTGCTGGAGTCCGAGTTCCACCCTATGCAGGACATACTGAATGCACTGAGGAGCTCATTTAGCAGCAGACTACATCATCCCAGGTGCACAACCGAGAGGTTTCGTAGGTCCTTCCTACCAACGGCTGTCAGACTGTACAACCTAAGCAGGGCTGCTCGCAGAGATAGCAAAAAGACGTAACAAACTAATAGTTTTTTGAATGCAAAAGATGCAATAGACTTACACAATGGTCCCCTCCGGCATACAACTAGGAACTTACCGGTCGCTATGGAGGGTGAGAATATGTATGGGCACATAATCATACCATGTAGGATAACTAAGTAGACGGTTATGCTGTTTCATTCCATCTAGCAACAATGCTCTGCACTGTGTGTGTTTATATATTTACATATTTATTCCATCTAGCTACAATGCTCAGCACTGGGTGTGTTTATATATTTATATATCTACATATTATTCCATCTAGCTATATTGCTCCGCACTGTGTGTGTTTATATACTTGCATATTTATTCCACCTAGCTGCAATGCTCCGTACTGTGGGTGTTTATATATTTACATATTTATTCCATCTAGCTACAATGCTCTGCACTGTGTGTTCATATATTCATATATTTATTCCATCCAGCTACAATGCTCTGCACTGTGTGTCTGTGTGTGTGTGTATATATATATATTTTATAGTAATACGTACATATGTATATTAGCTGCTCTTGCTTGCTTTTTTTTTTTTTTCTTGCCTTCTGATTGTTGCTCTGAGTGTTGCTATCCCTGTGCTGTTGCAATCCTGGAATTTCCCCGTTGTGGGACTAATAAAGGCTTATCTTATCTTATCTTATCTTATATAGCGCGATTGTCTGTGAGTGTGAATGACCTGTTCCACGAGCAGGCGGAACGTTTTTAGTCCATGGCTGTTCATCGCCATATTGGCCAGGATACTCCCTCGGTACTCGCTCGGTACTCGATACGGCTCGCTCTCCGGCGGCGGCCCTGATAAGTAAACATATGCCGGGACGCTTGAATTCTTTCGTCCCAAAAATATCATTTTTGAATATTTAATTACAGCTAAACGGGAGCAGTTTCGATGCCGAAATTTCACATACAAATCCTAATATACGTGTTCTATACACCATCGGCTTTTGGGTATCGACTACCTCACGAGGTAGTCTGATCTGGGAATTTTTTTTTTTTTTTTTTGCGTGCATGGAAAGAAAATCCTATGTATAGTCATTATAGACACGTATAGCGCGATTGTCTGCAAGTGTCAATGACCTGCTCCACGAGCAAATGTACGTTTTTTGGTCCGTGGCTGTTTACATCACCATAGTGGCCAAGATACTCGCTCGGTACTCAATACGGCTCGCTCTCCAGCGGCAACCCCGAGAAGTAAACAATGCAAACAAATGCCGGGACGCTTGAATTCTTTCGTCCTGAAAATATCATTTTTGAATATTAATTACAGCTAAACAGGAGCAGTTTCGATCCACGATCCACTGGCAGATAGTGGCGTAAGTCGCTAGCAATTTAACTTTGAACGACCTGTTGACACCAATATAGCGGTTGGAGTTCTTTGGTTAATCCACCCGGAATGATGGCAAGCTCCAAATTAGTTTGCTTCACTTGGGTTTTGACAGTATCGGTGAGATGGGCGCGCATGGAGGGGTAGATCAATAGGGATGGAGATTTGTGGAAAAAGCCATCCGGCCATTATGCTGAAGCACATATTACTCCGCGAGGCTCCTGACTACTGTAATGCTCCAACAATCCATCAAGCGGTTCGGCTTCGTAGCTTACCAGAGTCGTACTAAAACATTTTTGACAGATTTTTTAGCGCCGTGTACCACATAAAATCGGTTCGAGGTCAGTAAGCACAACCAGAATTAATACATAAGGCACACCGGATTATAAAGCGCACTGTCGATTTTTGAGAAAATTAAAGGATTTTAAGTGCGCCTTATAGTCCAAAAAGTACGGTATTCGCTTGTGAGAGCAAAATGATGAAATATGTTAATCCTGGTTAAAGTCCAGGTTTGTGTACGTGTTGCACTTTGGTGCTGTGCATTAAGTTGTGTGTAATTTCTTTCTAGAATCTGTTTCCACATGCCAGGGGTTAGCCGCCCTCAGCATATTGTATTTATATTGTGGATACAGGTCAAGAGGACCCCAGGATCCAAAATCTCAACATATACAAGTGCATTTTCAAACCAGTGATTTATAAAGTGATTCATATAATTTTCTAAAGCGTCAGAATAGACCCACACACCTATTCTGTGGATTTTCCATAAAAGGTGTTGGAACAGTGCTGTTGTGCTGGTCCACCATAAATCCCTGGATTGATAATGTACTTGTACATGTACAGAGTGGATCCTGGGATGCTCACTGGTCAGGGAAACAAAGCATTTTTGTCACATCCCGCCACTGACTTTCATAAGTGTATTTCCCTAATATAGGTACATCTCCAAAAATTAGAATGCCATGAAACAGTTCAATATTTTTTGTCACTCATTTCAGAAAATGAAATCCACCTATTACGTACTGTATATAGATTCATTACACAGACAATGATATATTTCAAGCATTTATTCATTTTAATTTGGATGATTATGGCTTATAGCCCCTGAAAACGCCAAATTCAATTTGGCAAAAAATTAGAATATTACATAAAATTAATTTTAAAAAATAGTTTTTAAATAGAAATTTTGGCTGCTGAAATGTTGGTTGGCATGGGCTGTAGCCAAAATCTTCAAAATTAAAATAAACACTTGCAATATATCACTGTCCGTGTAATGAATCTATATATGGGTTTCACTTTCTGAAATGAGTGACAAAAAATATTGAACTTTTTCATGATATTCTAATTTTTTGAGATGTGCCTGTATATGTTTTGAACTTGCTTTAACTAACCACCATCCAACCATCGTCTTTGATCTAGGCCAGGGGTGGGCAGTGAGGGCCATTCCACTGCAGGTTTTTTGTTCCACCCAGTCTCTTCAGCAGGTGTGTAATCTGATCAGCTTCAAGGATTGCTAATCATTGAAAACACCTGCTGAAGAGACTGGGTGGAACAGAAAACCAGCAGTAGAATGGCCCTCCATGGCACATGATTGCCCACCCCTGATCTAGGCAATAGGAAAGGAAAAGCAGCCACCCCACAACGGACCTCGCCACTGTGGAAAGTAATGAAATCCTTTGCTTTTATAGGTGAAGTGCCAAAACCAAAGTAGCACAATTTCCACTTAATATAAAAGGGACTGAACTGAGATTTATTTGTGTGAATATTAATTACAGAATAACTGAAAATAATGCACATCTAATATTAGCCACTGTAAAATAAACTGCTTGTTTATTTACTTATTTCGTCAGATCACTTGTGTGATCCTTTGTGAGTTATGTTCATAACTGTATGTTGCACTTTGGGGAAAGGGAGCTGTTCAGTCATCAATATAATTTAGTTTATATATGTAGTTTATAGTCCATCATCAATAAACTAATGCAGTATTATAATAGCAGGACACATTACAAATATTTGAGACCCACTGTAGTGCATCCTTTTATATTTTAGCAATACAAGTACAAAACACCGCCCACACTTGAAGCCAGGGCAATAAGAGATACAGCAGTGACAGAGCGGTGGCTAAACTTTTATTGATAAAAATTTCCATATTTTGACTGAGCGACTCCATACTCGGTGATGCACACCCTCAGTTAAAGTACTATATTCCATTCAAGTGAATGTATTAATTCATTCTGATTGCTGAGGCCACAGTAAAAACAAATGATTTTAAACATAGCCCAGCCCTTGTAAAATCTACTTTACTGATGCGCAGCTACATGAAAATTGTGGTTAAATACAACAACGAAGTACTTTATTGTCACATTCGAATTGTAATCACTCCTGTTTTGTTTTTCTTTTTAATTCTTGGATGGAATATGGGTGGGCAATATAAGCTGCGGCTTCAGCCATCACCCATTTCGGATAACCTATGCTGAACTGTATAATCAGAGGAGTTATTGTTTAATTTGACCTTGTTAGATTTTTTCCCCTTTGTTACATTATTCTATTTTTTTTAATCTTTACTTTTAACCTATCCGAAATAAAGATTCATTCATTCATTCATTCACATTCTACCATTGGCTTTTAGCAACAAGTGTATTTCCCAAATATGTTTTAAACTTGCTTTAATTAACCACCACCCATTTCTGTCTTTTGTCTAGGCAAGAGGGAAACGATCCACCCAAAACCAGACCGTGCGTCACTATTTACAGAGATGCAGGCCGAAGGTCTGCTGAACTGGGACCAGCTTGAGCGGCACATCCCAGATGCTTCTCAGTGCTAGGCAGCATGGCTGGCGTGTGTGACCCATTCTAAGGTTGTTTTTTTTTTTGTTGTTTTTTTTTAACAGTTTGAATGTTGCACATTCTGAATAATCTAGAATTTGCTGCTGATTGTAATAAACAATTTAGTGACTTATGTGTTTGCATCATGATTTTCTATTTTGTCTGTTAAGGCAGCGGTGGGAAAAGAGTCAACAGTACAAACCATTTATTGGTGACTTTGAAAATAATGGCTCATTTTTAAGAAAAAGTAACCAAAACAATTATTTTATTTCCTGAAGACTGTTTTGTTGGATGTGCCACCGCAGAAGACACTGCACACTTTAGTGACAGTACCAGTATATGGAGGAATTCTGGGCCATATTAGCATCTGTACTTTATCATAATGGGTTTGGGCGGGGGTGTCCAATCATGTGCCATGGAGAGCCAAGACTCTGCAGGCTTTACCTCCAAACAGTGTCTTCAACAGCAGATTCCACTGAATTTCTTCTGTTGACTGCTAATCAGTGAGAACACCTGCTGAAGGAGACTGGGTAGAAGAGAGAACCTGCAGGGTCTTGGCCCACCATGACACATGATTGAAGACCCCTGGGTTAGGGTTTAATGGGATTTAACATTTTAACACAAACTGCTTTATGGTTCATAATTCTGTTGACAGATTTACACCAAACCAAAAGTGATTTCTCAAACTGCTGGATTGTTCTTAGACAGCTTTCCCAATCTTTCAGTATTTAATTTATGTCACTTGGTGGTAACCTTCACATATAAAAAAAGAGACATCTGCATAAACTTCAAAGGTTTATTGTCAGTGCAATTCCCAGTGCAATACTACATGAATGCATGTATAGTACATTGTTGATGCAGCGAATATATATTTCTACAGTACATGTATCTAGTAAATCAAGTATTTTCCATGTAACCTTGTGACTGCATTATTTTAATTGCTTTTAATCCTAGGTCAAGTTTGTTTTGGCCTAAAATGCATCATAATTGTCAAATATATCTTATTAAGATAAGATAAGATAAGATAAGCCTTTATTAGTCCCACAATGGGGAAATTCCAGGATTGCAACAGCATAGGGATAGCAACACTCAGAGCAACAATCAGAAGGCAAGAAAAAAACATCTAGTAAACATATGTCCATATTACTATAAATGTATATATATAGACACACAGTGCAGAGCATTATGGCTGGTGAATGTGCAGCAGAAAGTCTAAGCTCTCTCTCCGTGGATGCAGCGGGCCAGCTGGAAGTCTTTGGGCATGATGGTGACCCCCTTAGCGAAGAAGAGACCACCAGGTGGGCCTCGCAGGTCTCCTGCAGAGCCATGACGGCGAAGCTCAGGAAACGCAGGACGGTCTTGAAGTCCTGAGCAATCTCCCTCACCAGGCACTGGACGGGCAGCTTACGAATGAGCAGCTCCGTGGATTTCTGGTAGCGACGGATCTCTCTCAGAGCCACGGGCCTGTGACGGCGAGGCCTCTTCACTCTGCCGGTGGCCAGAGCGCCTCTCCGAGCAGCCCTGGTGGCTAGCTGTCTCCTGGGGGGGGGGGGGGGGGGCTTCTTCCTCCAGTAGATTTTACGGGCGGTCTGCTTGGTTCTTGCCATCGCTCTTTATTATTCTGTCTTATATTTCTTTCACGCCGCCTAAACTACAGCCCGGCACCCGCATCGTTTTCGCTACAGCTCCCGGTATGTCGAGTTTCCCATTAGCACCGGGCGGCGGCCAAGTGCTAGCTAGCACTAGCTCCTCCCCGCTGTAACGTCTCCCGCTGCAAACCGTGGCTCCGTCCGCCGACCCGGGAGACCCCCGGGGCGATCCGTGCGTCCGTGATATATATACAGAGTGAAAGGTGTAGAAAGAAGAAGGAAGATAAAAAAAAGGCTGTTGCAACAGGCAGCCGACTCATGTGGCGCCGCCGGACCGGCGGAACCGGAAAAAATTTTATTTATTATTATACCTAACTTTATATTATTAAAAATTATTTATTATACCTAACTCAGTCCCGTTTACCTTTTGAATATATATTTTGTGGCTAATATAACTACAACTTGGCGATCAAGTTGTGTCAGCTGGTCATTTGTTGCCATGACACCACCACAGACTCAGTGCTGCTGGAGCAGCTGCATCCCATGATGTCTCAACAGTCTCTCCATGATTTTCACACAGATCCGAGCAATATGTTGTACAGGAAGCTAAACGTTTCTACAGACATGCTTAGGCTCTATAACCACTGATCGTTTGTGAAGCTAGGGTGACATCAGTGAGAGGCTGTGTTGAACGCCAGACCGACCGTTTGAAGCGGTAATTTTCCCACAACAGAGCCATCTGAAACACACACACACACACAGCATACATATTTTATTACCTAATAGCGATAACTTGCAGACACTACAGTGTAGTACGACGTACTTCAAGCAAACTAGCATTAGCAATCATTAGCTTACCGTCACATATGATCTACTTCATATCTTCACGTCTTCGGCTCTATGGCTTCCCAGACGCTCCAGTACTTTTCCAGAGTGTTTCGTCTCGCTGCCTGTACCCTTGTCTGGCAGTCCTTTTTGGCCTTTACGGTGACAAAAAGCCACAGACTGAGGAATTGCCTTGTACAGCCGCAATGTTTTGCTTTGCTTGGGTTGCATGTTTTACGTCACGGGAGTGTGGTGCCGCCTTGCTGTAAAAAAAAAAATCTCACCCACCCCAGGCATACCTAGCTGAACCCAGCTGCAATGGAAACACAACCGAGCCGAGTAGTGTAGAGTAAGGCCGAATGGGTACTAGTGGAAAAGGGCCATTAGTGTAGTCTTGGTAGGGCTCTATCATTTCTCCCTTATTTCATTCCCATCCACACAACCGCTCCTTGACATTGTGCAGTTTATTAGTTGGCGATAAACACCACAAAGGGCATCGGGGCTCGTAAAAGTTACAGAGACGAGGTCATGCTTTCTCTTTTTGTATCCCCCATGCCCCCATTGTGTTACTGTGGTAACAAGAAAATGAGGCACACGTGATTGCACAGTGTTATGTCCTAAAAATAACAACCCGGAGAAGAGCTGGAGGGAGCATTCTCTTTATTAACAGGAACTCATATTTATACGTCCAGCCTTAGCCCGCCTGACATCACACCGCCCTGCCCAGACTAGGCTACTGCAATCCCAAAGGTACAATTCACTATGTTATATTCTCCCCCCTTGGAAAAATCTAGAACCACAACACACATGCAAAACAGAATACAACTATATACACCTTGAAACACAAACCAAACAGATCAAACACCCAAATTCTATTTTTTCCCAGTCTTTCCGGGAACAAAATCGTTCAATTACTTCGGCCGTTGGCGTTCCCTAGCCGAGCGACCCTCATGGCGCTCCGCCTCCGGCACCGATTGACAGCACCTGATTGACCTCCCCAGTCCCAGGAGTCATTCCAAATGTCCAACGCGGGGTCACTCGCCACCTCCAGTGGGGACCTCCACAGCTAGCTCGCGTGCCACCTGGACCCATCATCCAGCTCCAAAGTGTCCGGACCCCTTCGTTTCACAATCGTGCATCATCGCAGATCATCATTGCAGATCATTGTAGAGGAGTAGCTATTTTAATTAATAAAAAAATTTCCTTCCCAACTTCTAAAATTCAATTCATTCATCTTCCGGTTCCGCCGGACCGGTGGCGCCACATGAGTAGGCTGCCTGTTGCAACAGCCTTTTTTTTTTTTTTTTTTTATCTTCCTTCTTCTTTCTACACCTTTCACTCTGTATATATATCACGGACGCACGGATCGCCCCGGGGGTCTCCCGGGTCAGCGGACGGAGCCACGGTTTGCAGCGGGAGACGCTACAGCGGGGAGGAGCTAGTGCTAGCTAGCACTTGGCCGCCGCCCGGTGCTAATGGGAAACTCGACATACCGGGAGCTGTAGCGAAAACGACGCGGGTGCCGGGCTGGAGTTTAGGCGGCGTGCAAGAAATATAAGACAGAATAATAAAGAGCGATGGCAAGAACCAAGCAGACCGCCCGTAAAATCTACTGGAGGAAGAAGCCCCCCAGGATGCAGCTAGCCACCGTCACAGGCCCGTGGCTCTGAGAGAGATCCGTCGCTGCCAGAAATCCACGGAGCTGCTCATCCGTAAGCTGCCCGTCCAGCGCCTGGTGAGGGAGATCGCTCAGGACTTCAAGACCGTCCCGCATTTCCTGAGCTTCGCCGTCATGGCTCTGCAGGAGACCAGCGAGGCCCACCTGGTGGTCTCTTCTTCGCTAAGGGGGTCACCATCATGCCCAAAGACTTCCAGCTGGCCCGCTGCATCCGCGGAGAGAGAGCTTAGACTTTCTGCTGCACATTCACCAACCAACCATAATGCTCTGCACTGTGTGTCTATATATATATATTTATAGTAATATGGACATATGTTTAGTAGATGTTTTTTCTTGCCTTCTGATTATTGCTCTGAGTGTTGCTATCCCTGTGCTGTTGCAATCCTGGAATTTCCCCATTGTGGGACTAATAAAGGCTTATCTTATCTTATCTTATCTTAAAATAATAACTGATAAAAATGGCAGATACCTGATTATTGCAGGTAGCTTATTTCACACTCCTCTTTTATTGGTTAACATTTACACACCTAATTTGGACAGTCCGGACTTTATGAATAGATTATTTAGTACTCTCCCTTTCCTAGACACACATTTCCTAATTCTAGCTGGCAATCTTAATTGTGTTATAAACCCGTCTTTAGACCGTTCTTCCTCTCGCTTCCTCACACAATCCTCTATGGCTAAATCAATATCTGAGTTTATGCACCAAAATGGATTTGTCGACCCCTGGAGGTTTTTCAAACCACAAACGAGGGCATATTCCTTCTTTTCTCAGGTGCATCAAACCTATTCGCAAATTGATTATTGTTTTATTGATAGTTCTTTAATCTCTAGGGTGGTCTCCTCTGAATATTTTCCAATTGTAATCTCTGATCACGCCCCTGTAAGTCTTAATATTAGATTTAAAGATCAACCTCGTTTTGCATCACTCTGGAGGTTTAACTCTTTGTTACTATCTGATGATGCATTTAATGCTTTCATCATTTCCTCAATTGATGACTTTTTAGCAATTAACAAAAACGATTTGGTCTCTCATTCACTACTTTGGGAATCACTGAAAGCTTATTTGCGTGGTCAGATTATTTCCTATTCAGCACATCACTACAAAACTCAAACGGCTAAATTAAATGAACGATTGGCTCAAATTCAAGAAATTGACAGACAAAATGCTAGTAATCTCTCACAGAGTTTAATGAAGCAACGTCAAGATTTGAAACTAGAACTGGATCTCCTCACAACAGCTGATGCAGGACGCCTCTTATTACATTCCTGTGCAGCTTATTATGAACATGGTGAAAAGCCTTCTAGGCTTTTGGCACATCGGCTGAAACGGCGGGCGAATTCTGGATTAATTCCTCAAATTAAGGATTCTTTTGGTAATCTTACTTCTGAGCCACTATCTATTAATAATTGTTTTATAAACTTGTATTCCTCCTTCTATGGGTCTGAGTCATGATCAGATCTAAGTGAAATGACTTCCTTCCTCCACAATTTAAATACCCCTACAGTCGACTCCCTTATCACGGAGAGGCTTGACGCACCTGTGCGTTTAGAGGAAATTATTGTTAAAGCCATGCAAAATAATAAAGCTCCTGGTCCAGATGGGTTTCCCGTTGAATTTTTCAAAAAAAATTGTTTAAATTGGCTCCTCTGCTGCTTAACATTTACATTGAATCTTTAGAATGTGGCTCACTGCCTCCACTTTAACCCAGGCATCTATATCTCTTCTCTTGAAGAAGGATAAGGATCCCACATCATGTGCATCCTACAGACCTTTATAACTCCTTAATGTTGACGTTAAGATTCTGGCTAAGGTCTTAGCTACTAGTCTGGAAACAGTTCTTCCTACTATTATATCGCAGGAGGAAAATGGCTTTATCAAGGAAAGACAGCTATTTTTCAATGTTTGTACCCTCTTTAATGTAATTTTTCTGCAGACGCTTCTGTTGTTCCTGAGGTTGTAGTTTCACTTGATGCAGAGAAAGCATTTGATCGGGTCGAGTGGAACTATCTTTTTGCAGTCCTCAGCAGGTTTGGCTTCTGAGAGAACTTTATGTCTTGGATTAAGCTTCTCTATACTTCCCCCCAAGCCAGTGTTGTTACAAATGATACCCAATCTAAGTATTTTACACTATCTCGTGGAACTAGGCAGGGCTGCCCCCTTTCTCCTCTCCTTTTTGCTTTAGTTATAGAGCCCCTCAATCGCATTACAATCCCTTCCTTCTTTTCATGGAATTTTTCGATCTGGTTTCAAAGTTAAACTATCTTTATATGCTGACGACCTTCTTTTATATGTGTCCGATACATCAACTAGTATTCCTCCTATTTTATCTCTGTTGCAACAATTCAGTTCTTTCTCAGGCTACAAAGTTAATCTTAAGAGCGAATGTTACCCCATAAACTTCCTAGCTCTAGGACTTGATCAGTGACATTCCTTTCAAACTTAGTCCTTCAGGGTTTAAATCAACGTAACACGCACTCTACCGGCTCTTTATTCTGCTAATTTTGTTCTGGCCCATGTTAAGGCTGATTTACAGAAACAGAGCTCTCTCCCTCTGTCACTGATAGTTCCTTTATTCTTGCCAAAAACCTTTTTTAAAACTTTAGAGCAGATTATATTCTCTTTTCTGTGGAGTGGTAAAGCTCCCAAATTGAGTAAATCAGTATTACAAAAATTTTCAACAAATGGTGGTCTTGCCTTGCCCAATTTTATTTTATATTACTGGTCTGCGCACATATGTAAATTGAATTACTGGCTTCATTCTCCAGATCTATTATGGTGTACACTTGAGATTCAATCCTGTTCTTCATCTTCACCCACCAACTTAATCACTTCTCCATTGCCCATTAACCTCTCCAATTTCACAAAGAATTCAATGGTACTGTGTAATATAAATGTATTTTTAATGTGTAATTTAAAGAGAGATCAATACGCTCTTCCTAAGACTGCTCGGCTCTCCGGTCTGCTGTATCATGGGTAAGAGCTGGTGAAATGACATGAAATGCATTAATCCTTTGTATGTGAAGGAGATGTGTGACATGAAATGCATTGATCTCTGTGTGTGTGAAGGAGATGTGATCTGTGGGGAATAAAAGATACAGTTTATTCTAGCAGTCTGTCTCAGTGTGAACTTTCTTTCCTGTGTGCCGACTCCTCACGAACCTGTCTAAATATTTTCATAAAACATTTTGGCGTCACGAACAGGATTTGGAATTTTTAAAAAAAAGGGTGAAGAGGAGCTGTACATAGAAAAGTCATGTTTAAGAAAAGAAATAAACAAGGTGTAGCCGGGGGCTCTCCCGGCGATTGTGTGATCCCAGGCTGGGATGGTTCATGGGAACAGGTGGGTGTGTGTTTAGCTGATGGTGGTGGAAGATCAGAGTCATGGGGAGACCTGGTGGGGGACGGGTCACCCTCGGTGGTGCTTGAGAGGCTTCGGGGGATTGAGGTTGCCCCGAAAGCTCCGCTGAGTGGAATTCAGCGGCAAATGTGGTGTTGTGCTACGGCGTGGCGCCGATGTTATGATACAGAACGGGAACAGGAAAAACAAATAGCTGATTTAGTTCAGCGATTAGAAGGATGGCAGAAAAAAGAGGAGGATTTGACAGGGCAAATCCTAAAGTTGCAACAAAAATTGGAAAAGGAAAAACTCCGTTCATCTCGGTTGACAGTGATGGCAGAACAGGGTGTAGCACGGGTTGCACAGCTAAACAGGGAGAGAAGAAAAAAGAGACCCCATGCTACCTCCGCTGTTAAAGTGTGGTCGTATGTAGCTGGGATGGTGGATGGAGATGGGGATTGGGACCCCGACAACTGGGATGAATGGGGTGAAGAGGAGGAAACTCCTCCACCGATCTCTCCGTTGTACCCCAAACTACCGGGGAATTATCAGGCTGCCCCTGTCCGGAGACGGCGGGAGGAGCAGCAGTTTGTTCCACCCGTCCGAGAGGCGGTGGTGGATGATGCCGGACAGGCGGTATATGATGAGCAGGGACAGAGGCTGTATAACATTGTGCCTCAGGTCCAACCGGCCCCCTTGGCAGTGACTATCCTTGAAGATTACACTGCCGAGGAAGTAGCTAATTTGACAACCCGGCATCGTCAACGGGACGGTGAACCGTTGGACCTGTGGGTCGCCAGGTTGCTAGAGGAGGGGGCAGCACGGACTATGGTGGATCCACAGGATGCAATGCGGTTCTCAGGATTATCTAAAATGTCTAGGGTAAATTCAGCATATCGGGCACGGGCCCCAGATATTAACAACCCAGAGGGGAAGAGCCTATTTGAATTATATGCTGAGGCAGTAAGCCATGTTTACCGCCAACCTACTGATTGGCCTGTGTTGGATAAACAATGGAACACTCTAAAAGAGGGAATACAGCGGCTGACTCAGTTGTGTATGAGAGATGCGCTCTACATCGGTGCCACTAATGAATACACTGACATGCCTATTCCTAAGACTGTTAGGGATACGGTTATAAGAACGGCTCCGCCCCAATATAAAGCATTGGTGCTATCCATGTTTTTGGGTGACACTCAACGGTCTATGTCAGAAACTAAGTCACTAATGGCGGAGCTAAGAAATTTGGGTGACTGGGGAACCCAGGCGGCTAAGCCCCAGGCGCCCCCACGACCTCCCAGGAGGGATCCGCCCCTGGATTCCAAGGGATCCAGTGGGCCCTCTAGGAAAGATTTATGGAACGCGCTGATTGCAGCTGGGGTGCCTGCTAACAGCATTGATGGTCAGCCCACCAGTGTCCTGAGGGACATGTGTGCCAAAAAAGGGTTAAAGGTGAGGGCTGGACGAATTGATGAATTGTCATCGCTGCTGTCAGCGCTTAAGGATCATGTATTAGGAGCGACGGTTTTGCCTAGCGCTCCTCCAGCAGAGGATTCAGATGATTCAGAGTCCCAAGAAGAGGGGGAGGAAGTGCATGTGAGGGCGGTGAAAAAGGGGAGAGGGAAAAAGAGAAAGGGGAGAAACAAGTATAAGCATCATGATCTCCTCCTGGATTTATAGGATGGAGGCCGAGCCCCACAGATTGGTAATTTAAATTGGTCAATGACAGACATACGGCCCCATGTAAAAGTAGAAATTTATTGGAAAAAGTCTGTCCAAAATGTGGTGGCTCTAGTAGACACAGGGGCGGAGGCCACTTTGATTCATGGTAATCCGGCCAAATTTGTTGGTCCTACGGTCTCTCTCACAGGTTTGGGAGGAAATGTTGTGATTGGAAAAAGCGTGCAGCTCCCATTAAAAGTTGGAAGTATGCCCGTAAAATATTACCCCGTAATTATCACACCCATTAAAGAGTGGATAATTGGCATGGATATTTTGGCAGGTTTAACCCTGCATTTGAAACAGGGACGGTTCAAATTCGGAGTAACTCCTCCACCGACGGCAGACTGTAAAGCAGTCACGGTGGGGAAGGTACATATGGAACCCTTTCCCATCCCATTGGCAGATAAGGTGGTGAGCATGAAGCAGTATCGAATCCCTGGAGGACATGATGAGATCACTGCTACCATAAAAGACTATGTGGAGGCTGGAGTGTTGAGAACATGTACCACCGCGTGGAACAACCCCATTTGGCCAGTCCGAAAGTCTGATGGATCCTGGCGAATGACGGTTGATTATCGGGAACTAAACAAACACACTCCTCCATTGACAGCGGCAGTACCTGATTCTCCTACCATAATTGACCGGGTGCAGCACCATACGGGAATATGGTATGGGGTGATTGACCTGGCTAACGCCTTCTTTACGATTCCAATTCCAGAAGATAGACAGGAGCAGTTTGCGTTTACTTGGGAGGGACGACAGTATACGTTTACTAGACTCCCGCAGGGCTATCTACATAGTCCTACCATCTGTCACCGGACGGTGGCAGAAAATTTGGACAGGCTAACAACGCCCCCTGGGGTATTGATATCCCACTATATTGATGACATCATGGTACAAGGGACCTCTGAAAAAGAAGTCCAGCAGGTACTGGATCGGCTGATCCAGCACATGAAAGGTCATGGTTGGGAGATTAATCCAGCTAAGGTGCAAGGACCTTCACAGAGAGTGAAATTTCTGGGAATTTGCTGGAATAAGGGAGAAAGAGAAATCACGGACAAAGCCCGAGAAAAGATAATGGCTTTTGCCACCCCACACACCAAAAAGGATGTGCAGCGGTTTATTGGGTTGTTCGGCTATTGGAGGAGTCACATTCCTCATTTGGGGCAAATTTTGCAACCTTTACATCAAGTGACAAGGAAAAAAGAGCAATTTGAATGGACAGAAAAACAGCAAGTGGCTTTTGACATGGCCAAAGAGGCCATACAGCAAGCCCTATCACTAGGAAAACTGCAGTCTGGTCCGGTCGAGTTGCAGGTGTCGGCTCGGAATGATTATGCAAATTGGAGCTTATGGCAAAAACAAGGCAAGCAACGGAAACCTTTAGGTTTCTGGTCAAGGAAGTTGCCAAGTGCAGGAATTCGTTACACGCCTTTTGAAAAACAACTATTGGCGTGTTATTGGAGTTTGGTGGAGACGGAGGCATTGACTGCAGGGCATGAGGTGATTATGAGGCCATTGATACCTATTCTGACGTGGGTAATGAGTAACCCCACCACACATCGGGTAGGTACCGCCCAGGAGAGTAGCATCATTAAGTGGAAATGGTACGTGTCTGAAAGAGTGAAATCTGGACAAAAAGGAGTTTCGGTCTTGCATGAACAAGTTGCTGATGTCCCAGAGACAGATGAGTCTTGTTTTGAAGTTGAGCAGCTGCAAGAATCTCCTGTGTTAACAGGGCCCCGCTATGACGAACTCACAGACGAGCAAAAGAGCAGGGTGTGGTTTGTAGATGGTTCTTCTCAGTGGATAGCGGGAAAACAAAGGTGGAAAGCTGGGGCTTTCAACCCTCATCTGGGGCAAATTTTGGAAGAAATGGGCGAGGGAAAAAGCAGCCAATGGGCCGAGTTGAAGGCCGTGCACATGGTGATACAACACATGGGTGTGTCAGGAGCATACATCTACTCTGACTCCTGGTCAGTGGTTAATGGGTTAACCACATGGATGCCTACATGGCAGTCCAATCAATGGCGGATTCAAAAGAAAGAGGTGTGGGGTAAAGAGTTGTGGGAGGAAATCTGGCAAAAGGTTCAAGGGGTCACTATCCATGTCCCCCATGTCGATGCCCATACCCAAAATATGGACTCAGAAGCCCTCCACAATCGTTATATTGATGGAGTGGTTAGAGCAATGTCAGTGGAAAGGCAATCCACTGCGGATTTGGCCCGGTGGGCCCATGAAAAGAGTGGACATTGGGGAATTCAAGCTACCACCCAATGGGCCAGGGATAGGGGCATCGACTTAAAAACTGATGATGTAAAGACAGCCATTGAAAAGTGTGAGGCCTGTCAGCATCACAGAAGAGGTGTCCCACAACATCTCACTGGACATATACAAAGGGGAAAGAGTCCAGGACAAATCTGGCAAATGGATTTTATTGGTCCTCTTCCAGAGTCACAACAATGTAAATATGTATGCACGGCTGTGGATACATTTTCGGGTGTGGTAGTGGCACACCCAGCCAAAGTGGCTAATCAGAAGGCCACGCTGGCCTGTGTGGAACTAATTGAAAGGTTCTATGGGCTACCTGTACAGATTCAAACTGACAACGGGACCCATTTCACCGGAAACCTGGTGAAAGATTGGGCAAAACACAATCATGTGGAATGGATCTATCACGTTCCATATCATCCCCAAGCGGCGGGTTTAATTGAAAGAATGAATGGGTTGTTGAAAGCCACCTTGAAGAAAGGAGGGATAAACAATAGTTTGGAAGGGTGGAAAAAACGCTTACCACAAGCGCTGAAACAGCTAAACAATAGACCCATTGCACCTGGTACAACACCACTGAACCGAATGATCACTGTCAATCTTGAACATTCTGAAGGACAAATTATTAAAATGTGGAAGATTAACCCAGAAGCAACACTACCAGTGCGAGCGACGAAAGGCTCGGCTGGATTAGATCTAAGAACTATGGAAACCCTTACCTTGGTACCAGGAACACCCACTGTGGTAAAAACGGGGCTAGGGTTGCAATGTCCGAATGGAATGTATGGTCACATATTGCCAAAGTCTGGATTATCCCTAAAAGGTTTAACGACTCTGGCAGGTGTGATTGACAGTGATTATCAAGGGGAATTGGGAGTGGTGTGCTACGTACTGGGATCAGAGCCCGTAACCCTGAATAAGGGGGATAAAGTGGCCCAATTGGTCATTAAACCATGTCTAATGACTAACCCTGAAGAAATTGCTAAGCCGGCTGTGATGACGCAAAGGGGCGAAAAAGGCTTTGGTTCCACAGATAAATCTGGGGCCAAAGTATGGGTGAGGCAAGAAAATGGTCCTCCCCGCCCGGCTGAGATCATAGCTCAAGGGACGGATCAGGTGGTGACCATTTTGTATCCAGGAGAGGAAACCTGGATAAATGTACCAGTATCAAAATGTTATCTAAGGGAGAACTAATTCTGTGCTTTCTCTTCTCCTAAGTATGTGCTTGCTTTGCAGGAATGTTCGGGTAGAGACTGGTGATTGGACACCCGCCACGTCATGGGTCTTCTTCAACACCTCCACAAGCACCGAGGACATGGCTATGTCGTCTGCTGGGACATGTGCCGCCCTGCCCTCGTTGTGATCCTGTGGATGAGTATCGCCGGTTGCTGGATCCGGATCCATGCCACACCAGGCCAAGAAATGTTTGAGGTGGACCAATCTGTCTCGTTGGAATGGAGGGAAAGTCGAATCGGTGCCAATCGGAGTCAAGACGGTTTCTATTGTTTATCAAACCAAAAGTGCAAGATACTGAACTTAACCAGCCACTGTCCTATTTACATATGCCCCAAATGTGTCAAATATCAATATAATGTGCCTGCGGTGGAAAAGGGGTGCATGGTGAACTTAACTGCCAATGTAACCATATGCGTGGCCAAAACGACTAATGATTCACTGAAATGTGATACTACCTTAAATGGTACAAAGCTATCCATCAATATAACAGGAGATAAGGAAGTGTATTTGATGAATGGAACAGTCATAAACGGTCGACAAATCCCCTTTGTGTACCCTATTATAGTGGTCGACAAAAACCCGAAGCATATATCCCCAACGAACCTGGCACCCATACTGTCGACCTGTACAACGGTGGCCACACAAACCAGCCATATCACCGTCAATTGGATGGTAAGGATACCACCCATTCCCAAATGTTCAACCAAGAAGAAGAGAGCATGGTATGACACATTGCTGGGAGGATTTGGCACAGTTTTGGGAATCTCCAACACCATTAACAACGAGGTAACCAGATCAATGTTGGCAGATACTGGACATCAAACGTCTTTAGGCATTCAACAAGTTGGGTTTTGGATGCCTACGGTGGTGGGGCCTCAAATGGAGGCCGCCAATCTGTTTCAAAAACGTCTGAATTGGGATTTGACCATGTGGAATGCTACGAGTGAATTGATGACGAACATCACTCGAGCTTTCAATTGGACTATGTGCAACATTCAAGTTTTGGATATTCGCACGCAGTTGGAACGTTTCACTCGCATTGTCACTACCAATCACGCTCGACAATGGCGAGAAGTGTGGAACATTACTGAAGAATGGTGGTTAATTCCGCATCCTGAAAAAACCATCTGCAATAGCACGATGTGTAGCGGGCAATGGACTCAATTAAATGTCACAAGAGCTGTTGACGTGTGCAAATATCATGTGTTACCAGTAATTACTGCCACGGCATTTTGGTTTATTCAATTAAAAGGGGGATGGTTTGATCCAGGGCAAAATAATACATTTGATCTATCAGAATGTGATTTGACTGACCAAGGATATGCATGCCTAAGTCGAGAAATATATACTGAACCATGCTTAACCATGACAGAGGCACTATGTGAATGGAGAATAGAAAAACCTTGTGACATGATGTGGCAAATAGGGCCCCATACTCTATGTGTAGCCACCTTAAACTCCCATCCAATGTTGCCTAGGGTACCTTTCACTGGGTGTCTGCATGGTGTTCACATGTGGCAATGGCATAATCGGACATATCATCTTACCAACTTTTCCAGTGAGGTTCACCTGACCGCCCTGCAATGGCGGGTGCTGGAAGTTCCATGGCAGGTGTCCCTGGATCGATTCAGAGGCGCACTGAATGGATCCACGGAAATACAAAAGCTCATTGGTGATCATATGTCGGATGTGCGTGCTGCGGTGATATCCACTGTGGTGGCCCAAGGAAAGGTATTGCATGCAGCTCATCAGATAGAGCAAGCTTCTGCTCATCACTGGTGGGACATATTCTCAGGCATGTCAGTTACTGCTCGTACAACACTGGTGCCTCCCCTAGCTATATTAGTTGCTGTTCTATCTGTCTTAACACTATGCAATTTCAGTGCTTTCTGCTATATTAGAAGAGTAAAAAAGGTTTTAAGTAAAAGAATATATAATTCTCTGGCAATATGAAAATCAAAGTCATCTTTCGAGATGGAGGATATGGTACCACATCTTGCAAAGTAGAGGTGAGTGCTGACCCTCCTGGTCACTGGATATGTTATGATTATGCTGTAGGTACGACTAATGGGTGGAATTACTACAATAGACATTTCAATACAAGAAGTGAGCTATTGTGGCATGTTGTAACATGCATTTGGGACATCAATTGGGTGGAATTATCTCACCATAATCATGTCGGCATACCTTACGAGGATGAGAGTATTCCCCAAGAAGACAGTAATTACCCAATGTTCTTCACCAACTGATAGAACAAATAAGGTCAAAGGGTGGAAAATGTGATATAAATATTTTTAATGTGTGCCCTGATTTGTTTTTCAGTTGGGGAAGAAAGCACTTAGTTGGGGAAGAAAGCAATTATCTTTACCAACTGATCACAAATAAGGTCAAAGGGTGGAATGTAATATAAATGTATTTTTAATGTGTGCCCTGATTTGTTTCTCAGTTGCTTTTAATATGTTTTGACAATCCAGTTCTCTTTTCACGGTGGATTTATCTTAAGGCACACCATGATCTGGGCAGTATGACCTGTAACTGTTACTCCTTAGCACAGCTGTTACTCCTTCCAACTATGCTTATGAAACAAAGGCATTCCTTTATTCCTCATATGTGTGTGTGTGCAATGAAATGAAGCAGATGTTCGTGTATGTTTTGGGAGCCGGGCAAAGAGTTGTTTTGGGAGCGGGGACTGGCCCTCCCCGCTCCTCATGCAACTCTGAGAATGTGAGAGGGGGGCTCCCTCAGAGCAGAGATGGCCACTCTGTTCTGTACATAGCCGTCCCTTTAAAAACAGGGGTTTTCCCTCAATACGGCAGAGTCTGCTGTGGATTTTTTGCGCGAATGCCCAGCAAAGAGAGATCAATACGCTCTTCCTAAGACTGCTCGGCTCTCCGGTCTGCTGTATCATGGGTAAGAGCTGGTGAAATGACATGAAATGCATTAATCCTTTGTGTGTGAAGGAGATGTGTGACATGAAATGCATTGATCTCTGTGTGTGTGAAGGAGATGTGATCTGTGGGGAATAAAAGATACAGTTTATTCTAGCAGTCTGTCTCAGTGTGAACTTTCTTTCCTGTGTGCCGACTCCTCACGAACCTGTCTAAATATTTTCATAAAACATACTGTCTACTCTGAGAATTTGGTTCCAGTTTAGATGTCATTTCAAGTTTTTATTACCCTCTAGTATGATGCCCATACTTAAAAATCATCTATTTTTACCCTCACTTACCAACTCGTCTTTTCATCAATGGCATAATCATGGTATTAAAACCTTCAGAGATCTTTACAAAGATGGTTTATTTGCCAGCTTCTCAGATTTAGCTTCCAATTTTGATTTACCTACATCCCACTTATTCCTCTATTTCCAAATTAGGCACTGTGCCTTAACTCTTTTTTCCTGCTATCCTCGCTTCCCGGCTAATCAACCTTGGGATGATCTTTTGATCATTGAACTTAATCAAAAATCGCTTATTTCTAAAATATATGATGCACTTATGGCATTTGATACTCTGTTGTCAAAAATAAACCTGCATGGGAGCAGCAGCTTGGTACTGTTTTGACAGATCAGTGGCGGGATACAGTCGTCCTTGGTATACACTCAGTTACACCTTGTGCTTGGCTTCAGCTTATACAGTTTAAGATATTGAATAGAGTCCATCTCTCCAAGTCTCGACTATCAAGAATTTTTCCTGATATAAGGGACCAATGTGACAGATGTCAAGCCTCACCCTGTAATTTGAGTCACATGTTCTTTTTTTGTCCCAGATTGTATAAATATTGGAGTGACTTCATTTTGACTCTGTCCAAGGTTCTAGCAATTAAAAGTTAAGATGGACCCTTTAATTGCCATATTTGGAGTCCCACATGCTCCAATTTGATTAACATTGTCTCAATTACAATTACTTGCTTTGACCTCCCTTCTAGTTAGATGTCATATCCTACTTCTTTGGAAGTCGCCTAAACCTCCATCCAGCTCTTTGTGGCTTAAGGATGTTATGTCCTTTCTTAAGGTAGAAAAGATAAATCTGACAGTAAAATGCTCCTCAGCTGTTTTTTGAAAAATGGAACCCTTTCATCAATTACTTTTACTCTTTAAAAAACCCATCTTTTGATTGAGCTCTATTTACAAATATTTTTTCATTTACTATTTCATTCCCTCCATCTTACCCCTCCCTCCTTTTTGTGACATTTCTTCTATTGGCACTCTGTTTACATATGGGTACATATATGTGTGTGTCTACATATAAGATAAGATAAGCCTTTATTAGTCCCACAATGGGGAAATTCCAGGATTGCAACAGCACAGGGATAGCAACACTCAGAGCAACAATCAGAAGGCAAGAAAAAACAAGAGCAGTGAGTATACATATGTACATATAAACATAAATATATAGACACACGATGCGGAGCATTGCAGCTAGATGGAATAAATATATAGATATATAAACACAGTGCGGAGCATTGTAGCTAGATGGAACAAATATGCAAACACAAACACACACAGTGCGGCGCACTGTAGCTAGATGGAATAAATATGTAAATATATAAACAGTGTGGAGCATTGTCGCTAGATGGAATAAATATATAAATATACAAACACACACAGTGCGGAGCATTGCAGCTAGATGGAATGAAACAGCATAACCGTCTACTTAGTTATCCTACATGGTATGATTATGTACCCATACATATTGTCACCCTCCGTAGCTACCAGTATTTTCCTAGTTGTATACCGGAGGGGACCATTGTGTAAGTCTATTGCGTCTTTTGCATTCAATACTATTAGGTTGTCACGTCTTTTTGCCATCTCTGCGAGCAGCCCTGCTTAGGTTATACAGTCTGACAGCCGTTGGTAGGAAGGACCTGCGAAACCTCTCGGTTATGCACCTAGGATGATGTAGTCTGCTGTTAAATGAGCTCCTTAGTGCATTCAGTGTGTCCTGCATAGGGTGGAACTCGGACTCCAGCAGAGATGACAGTTTAGCCACTATCCTTCTCCCTCCCATCTCCTCCACTGGGTCAAGGCGCTGCCCCAGGACAGAGCTATATATGTATATATATGCTCCGCACTGTGTGTGTTTATATATATATTTATATATTTATTCCATCTAGCAACAATGCTCCACACTGTGTGTGCTTATATATTTACATATTTATTCCATCTAGCTACAATGCTCCGCACTGTGTGTTTATATATTCATATATTTATTCCATCTAGCTACAATGCTCCGCACTGTGTGTTTATATATCTACATATTTATTCCATCTAGCTACAATGCTCCACACTGTGTGTTTATATATTCACATATTCATTCCATCTAGCTACAATGCTCCGCACTGTGTGTTTATATACTCATATATTTATTCCATCCAGCTACAATGCTCCGCACTGTGTGTTTATATATATATTTATATATTTATTCCATCTAGCAACAATGCTCCACACTGTGTGCTTATATATTTACATATTTATTCCATCTAGCTACAATGCTCCGCACTGTGTGTGTTTATATATCTACATATTTATTCCATCTAGCTACAATGCTCCGCACTGTGTTTATATACTCATATTTATTCCATCCAGCTACAATGCTCCGCACTGAGTTTATATACCTATCCCATCTAGCTACAATGCTCCGCACTGTGTGTCTGTATATATATATATATATATATATATATATATATATATATATATATATATATATATATATATATATTTATATTTATATGTACATATGTATACTCGCTGCTCTTGTTTTTTCTCTTGCCTTCTGATTGCTGCTCTGAGTGTTGCTATCCCTGTGCTGTTGCAATCCTGGAATTTCCCCATTGTGGGACTAATAATGGCTTATCTTATCTTATATATATATATGGGTATATAAAATAAGTACGCTTTGACGTGCTTGTATATGAGTCTGTTTATAACCAATTTTCTTTTTCCTTTTCTTGTATATTTTAGTTATTTCTTTATACAGAGACACTGTTCTGTTCTGATTGTAAAAACAAAACTATGAGAGTTTTGCTGCATACAACCATGTATCACTCCTTTAATCTTTCAATAAAAAAAAAGAAAAAATATACTACATCCTGGTCATAACTGACCTTGGCACATCACAAAGTGCATTTAGCTGAATAAAAAATGAACTATCAAACACTTCAGTGCACAACCCCCCAAGAAAAGATTGATAACATTTATAAACATTGCACATCCACTATTGTGGTTTGCTTTGTTTTAAATCACCACATGTGAGTAGGAATTTCTTTTTTTTTTCTTTTTTTTTTTTTATATAACTACACATTGCATTACACACACATCAGCCCAGGCAGGGATTTTCATCATCAATTTTACACTTCAGTGTTGACAATGACATATTTTATGGTGCCTTCACACCAAATGTGAATGGGCGAATTTTTCGCAAGGTGCAATTACATTATAACTCAATGTAAACACGCGAATAAACATGAATTCACCATCTGAGTGAGTTGCAGACAGGCGAAGTTGCCTTTATAACTTCTGCAGCTGTGTTCAACCTGCTGTTGAAATCCCCAAAATAATGTCATGCTTAGGTTTACATTATCCGATGGGGGGCGGGGGGGTGTTATGTCTGTATTTTGGCTGGTATTAGTAAGATGGCGGCCGGGTTGGTCATGAGACAGACTGGGGTGGCTACTACCGGTTTCCGGTGGTGATGCCGCCCAGGGTAAAAAAGAGTGGGCGGAAGAGGCTCTGCCTCTTTTGTCGTGAAGCCACCTGGCCAGCAGGAGTGTGCCGTAAGCCTTTGTATATAGTTGGTTTTATATCCTGAATAAACCCTGTTAATCGAGGCAAGTCTCACTCGTCATTCCCAACATTATGGACACAACATTTGGTGACGAGGTAAAAGCGGTAATGGAATGCTCCGTTGCTAGCTTTCGGCCATTTCTTGAGGCCCCGGGTGAGCCCCTCGTGCCGTGGCCTCATTGGTTCACTGCCTTCACCAACTGTCTTGTTGTCTTAAACCTGGCCGAGATGGAGAAGCTCCGAGCACGAGCTGTGTTGGTGCATAATTTGGGAATGGAAGGATAGAGGATTTTAGAGAACCTTGGAGGTGCTGACAGTTTCGACGAGGTGGTGCAGCTAATGGCGCGGTACTTTAAGGCGCCGGAGAACGTCACCGTGAGGTGCATTCAGTTTCGACAGCGCTGCCAGCGGTCGGGAGAGCCTGTGCGAAGATTCGTGGTGGACCTCCGCGAGCTGGCGAGAGAATGCAGGTTTGGGGCCTTGGAGGACGAGATGATTCGGGACAAGCTGGCAGAGCACATCTGCTGCCCAGTGACCCGGTCCAGGTTATTGACATACCCAGGGAAGATGACGTTAGCTGAGGCTGTCAAGCTTGCCCAACAGTTCAAGGCAGCAGAGACCATCGCGAGGGGCCTTACTGAAGGGGCCTCTGTGGAGAAGAATGAGTCTTGTGCCAAGGCACTGAGCTTGGACCCTTGTGATGGCGACTGCGGAGAGGATGATTTTGCCTCCGTGGTCAGGATAAGGTCTGCCCCTGGTACGCCAAAATGTTATGGATGTGGGTCCACTGAGCACCTCTATAAGTCCAGAGTATGCCCGGCCAAAGGAAAGCATTGTGGCAAATGCAGGATTTTGAATCATTTTGCCAGGGTGTGCAAAAACTTTGTACGCAGGAGCCGTGGGAGAAAAACAGATGCTGCGCAGAAGACTACAACAGTTGTGCATAATGTCTCCCCAGAGACGACAGGGAGGATCAGCTGCACCGTCACGTTAGATGGCATCGAGATTCCACTCCTAGTGGACACGAGAGCGGTGATTTCCGTCCTGAATCTGGAAACCATGGACAGACTGTTTCCCCACCTACAGATAAGAAAGCAACAGGAAGAGTTTTATAGTTATGGGTGGAACAGGTTGGCTATTTTGGGCTATGTTGAGATGGAGGCCTGGTATAAGAACAGTGTGGCGCACAGTGTTCGCATTAATGTTTCTGCATCCGGTGTTAACGTTATGGGTTGCAACCTATTTTACAGTCTTGGGTTCTCCATTACAAACATTTCAGGTGAAGAATGGTCTGGATGTGGATTGTGGGGCCAACCTGTTCCTGCTGTGGAGGGTGCTGAGGTGTGGGATTCAGACTGGGTGGACAAAGTGACTTTGGGAGTGCACACAACGTGCCGCGCGGAGTCATCTCGGGATGGACCCAATGCCGTCACGCAGGCTGCCCTGGATGAAGGTGCTGGACGGCACGGCGGGACCCCTAATGAGGCTCATCAGAACGAGGTGCCAACACCGGGAGAAAACGGGGCTAGACCGCGGAGCGTGGTTATCATAAAGCGCTCCCAGCGACGACCTGCCAAGAGGAGACCCAGGAGGGCCCGTGAGACGGAGCGACTGGAGTTGGAGGCCTGTCGCAGGATCGGTGATCTGAATAAGAGGAAGTGGGCTCCCTCAAAGACCAAGATTGAGGCAGGCTCGAGTACATAGAGATCACAGTCCACGTGAACAACAGGACGACCAGAGGCGGTTCCAGGTGGAGCCCAGTCGGATGGAGGCAGATGGGCGCAGGTCTATTTATGTCTGGAGACACCTGAGGGATCTGCGGCTGCTGGAAGTGGAGAGGAGACGGCGCAGCAGGAGCCCTGAGGTAAAGAGATGGAGACGCCTTGAGAGGGCTCCATCCAGGGACTGAGGGTTTTATTTTGCATGCGTGTTAGGTCCTCTTCAGTCCTGTTTTATTATTGGTTTCTATTTGGTGCCTCGGCAAATTGTGTTTTTTTTTTAAAAGGGGGGGAGGGAGTGAATTGGTCGGTATAATATGTTGTGTGGTTGCGAACCTGCGTTTTTGAGTGTTTGCATGAAAATTTTAATAACCTGTGTGGTGTGACGCCTGTTTTCCCCTGTGTTTGTGATTAATTGCTGGATATTTGCGGTCAGTGTGCTAAATTTTATAGTTAAATTAGTGGCGGCTCTGTGTGTTTTGTTTAATTGATTAATGTGAGCCTGCCTGATTTGTTTGGATTGAGTACCCCTATGTTGTTTTATTTTACTCTGTGTACCCATGGTGGGGTGGGAGTTGGGGTGGGGGCTGCCGATAGAGTTTGTCTTGCGTTTTTATTTCTGTGTGTATTTAGCATTGTTGAGGGATTGTTTTTAGTTAGAAACACGGCTTTTATTGTTTTAATTTGTATGTTCCCTTTTCAGCGGCAGAATAACCCGCTCAGCCGTGTGGGGGCGCTGGTGGTCTACCCGGCCCCCCAGCCTTAGTTATGTGACTGGATAGGTGTTTTGTTTCTGTACACATGTTTTGATTAGTGTGTGTCTCGGGTGATAAACCTGGGTGGGTTATTTGTGTGCCTGGCATTTTTTTTGAGGGGGGGGGGTGTTATGTCTGTATTTATATAAGATGGCGGCTGGGTTGGTCATGAGACAGACCGGGGTGGCTACTACCAGTTTCCGGTGGTGACGCCGCCCAGGGTATAAAAGAGTGGGCGGAAGAGGCTCTGCCTCTTTCGTTGTGAAGCCACCTGGCCAGCAGGAGTGTGCCATAAGCCTTTGTATATAGTTGGTTTTAGATCCTGAATAAACCCTGTTAACCGAGGCAAGTCTCACTCGTCATTCCCAACATTGTGGACACAACAGGGGGCTCACCTGAAAAAGTTGTCCCTACCTCCAAAACTTCACAAGATGATAGGTGTTTATGTTGCTAGCCTGCTAGCCTTGTTACCACATCCGTGGCAGGAGTCCGTGAGTAAATAATGACATCTCGATTCAGCTGAAGAGCTGAATCGAGATGAATCGTCCTTTCTCCTTTCTTTCTTCTCTTTGTCTCCCGTCGAGTCTACTTAGGCCCAGTGCCCCAATGTAATCCTCGAACATGGCCACCCACTTAGGCCACAGGATCACTGACTCTCCCATGTACTTCAGAAATGGTAGCAGGGATGGAGGTAGCTCATACGCTCTCATAGTTTCTCTCTTGTTGCCAAAATGTTTTGTATGAGGAATGAGGGACTGGAGTCTCTTCTGTCATGCAGTGAACTCTCCTTTATTAACAGAGCTCAGAACTATATACAAGTGACCGTGCCTGCCTGACGTCACACTGTGGGCAGGTACGGCAGCACACACACTCCACACAACAGACGTCACACTGGCGAGCCCTATAGAGGGGATGCACTGGAACAGAATTCTTGGCAGTTGCAGGGTAGTTACAATAGTTACCCAGCACTGAGTGGCAAACACATGTGGCAGCTTTGGTTTGTATGCAGCAAAACATAAAATCCCCAAATATTTCATCACAGTAGCACAGAGTTCCTTTTTTAACGTTCAATGTTAATATCACACTGTTTACATGACTGTGATGATGTGTGGGTAAGAGCACACAAGTGAAGAACTGGTTCTGAGTCTTTAAATATTTAGCTATTTTTTGTCAATGAATACAAGATGGAATAAGATTAGCTCTCTACAATGCAAACAGGTACTCTGTGTACTGCTGTGACTGAATACTGTGTGTATTTTTTTGTGCGTTTTACCGCATACACCCTAATGCTGCCACTCAGTGTTTTGTAACTGCTATGAGTTCTTTTTGGTGACCTCATACACACACCCTCGATAGAAGTGACTAAGCCGGACCAAACTGGTGCCTCCATTGACACATTCACTCCAATGAAAAGCAGTAGCCAAGGCAAGATACACCGCAACGCAGTCCATTTCGGGAGTACACCACCAGATGATGGTGTACTCCCGAAGTTTAAACAATGTGTAGACTTTAAGACCAGGGGAGAGAATATGTTGGACTTAGTGTACACAAACACAGATCCATATAAGGCAATACCCCGCCCCCACCTCGGCCTTTCTGACCACATATCCGTGATGCTGGTGCCTGCCTACAAACCTCTACTGAAGCGCAGCAGGCCAGTAGTGAAACAAATCAGGATTTGGCCAGAGAGTGCAACCTCTGCACTGAAAGACTGTTTTCTGCACACAGACTGGGAGGTCTTCAAAATAGCAGCCTCCCAGGAAGACAGGACAGATGTGGAGGAGTATGCTGAAATGGTCACCAGCTACATCGCAAAGTGCACAGAGTGCACACCAGCTACATCGCAAAGTGCACAGAGGATGTCACTACAGTGAAGACCATCACTGTATGGGGAAACCATAAGACCTGGATGACCGCAGAGGTGCGCTCACTGCTTACAGCCAGAGATGCAGCCTTCAGAGCGAAGGACAGGATCGCCCTCCGCTCAGCCAGGTCTGCGCTCTCAAAGGGAATTAAGACGGCGAAGCGCGCCTATGCGGAGAAAATCCAGGGACACCTCTGTGACACTAGGAACACCAAGCAGATGTGGCAGGGAGTTCGGACACTGACGGGCTATAAGTCTAGGCAGGGGGTCAATGATGACGACGCTTCGCTTCCAGACAGGCTCAACAACTTCTTTGCACGTTTTGAAGCATCAAACCCAACAATCAGAGGGAGGGCTGGCCCATCCCCACCATCGGTCGGACCAGCTTTCACCATCAACACAGCGGACACACGGAAGAGCCTAACCAGGGTCAACCCACGTAAAGCTGCAGGTCCGGACAACATCCCGGGACGTGTGCTCTGAGACTGCGCGAGCGAGTTGGCGGATGTACTGACTGACATTTATAACATCTCCCTGAGTCAGGCCATCGTTCCCAGATGCTTCAAGACCTCTATCATAGTACCGGTGGCAAAGAAACCAGTTGTGTCCCGTCTGAATGACTATCGTCCTGTTGCACTGACACCAATTGTGATGAAGTGTTTTGAACGGCTTGTCAAACCACACATTACAGCCTGCCTCCCTGCATCACATGACCTGCTCCAGTTTGCATATCGTTCAAACCGCTCCACGGAGGATGCTATAGTCACCACCCTGCACTCTGTCATCACCCACCTGGATCAGAAAGACACCTACGCCAGACTCCTGTACATTGATTTCAGTTCAGCATTCAACACCATTATTCCCCAGAGACTGATGGAGAAATTACTCCTTCTTGGTCTGAACACCGCCACATGTCTCTGGATCCTGGATTTCCTGACCGAGAGACCTCAGTCTGTCCGGGTTGGAAACAACATCTCCAACTCTGTCACGCTGAGCACCAGATCCCCTCAAGGCTGCGTACTCAGTCCACTGTTGTTCACACTTCTAACACATGACTGTGTATCCAGACACGAGGGGAACCAGATTATTAAGTTTGCAGACCACACCACGGTGGTGGGACTTATTCAGAGGGATGATGAATCAATGTACAGGGAAGAAGTGAGAGACCTGGAGGGCTGGTGCAGGGAGAACAATCTGCTGCTCAACATGGACAAACGAAGATGATGATTATCGACTTCCGGTGGTCACAGCCTGAACACGTCCCCCTCAGCATCGGCAGCTGTTTAGTGGAGAGAGTGGAGAACATCAAGTTCCTCGGAGTGCAGATCTCGCAGGACCTGACCTGGATCAAGAATTCCTTGGGGATCAGGAAGTGGGCCCAGCAGAGACTGCACTTCTTGAGGAAACTCAAACAGGCCTCTCTCCCCATCTGCATCCTCAGGACCTTCTACAGAGGTGTGGTGGAGAGTGTTCTGACATACTGCAATGCTACATGGTACTCCAGCTGCAGTATGTCAGACAAAAAAGCCCTGCAGAGGATAGTCAAGGGAGCTGAGAGGGTAATTGGAGTCTCCCTCCCCTCTGTCCAAGAACTTTTTCAGAACCGTTACAGGAGCAGGGCACTGAACATTGTCAAGGACCGTTCTCACCCTCTGCATAAACACTTTGAACTTCTGCCATCTGGCAAACGATTCCGGAGCATCAGAGGCAGAACCGCTAGACTGATTAACAGCTTCCTTCCACAAGCTGTTAGGATGCTGAACAGTTGATCCGGAATCTCTCATACATACTACTGCACCTACGGACATTATGTATATTATCTGTATATTATAGTTCTGGTTAGTTTTTTCAAGTATGTCTCAGGGATGTGTGAATGGATGTGGTGGGGTGGGGGGGTGAGGATATGTGTGAGTGTGTTTTAGATCATGTTCTTTTACTTGCAGCAGTGGCTCAGGAGGTAGAGCAGGTCGTCCAATAACCACATGGTTGGCGGTTCAAATCCCGCTCTCCCCGGGTATCCTGCCGTTGTGTCCCTGGGCAAGACACTTCACCCCAGTTGCTCCTGGTGGGTCTGGAAGCGCCATGTTAGGTAGCATGCCGCCATCAGTGTGTGAATGTGTGTGCGAATGGGTGGATAGCAGGATCTGTAAAGCGCTTTGGTCATCAAGAGATGAGAATAAAAGCACTATATCAGACTACATCATCCCAGGTGCACAACCGAGAGGTTTCGTAGGTCCTTCCTACCAACGGCTGTCAGACTGTACAACCTAAGCAGGGCTGCTCGCAGAGATAGCAAAAAGACGTAACTAACTAATAGTTTTTTTTGAATGCAAAAGATGCAATAGACTTACACAATGGTCCTCTCCGGCATACAACTAGGAACATACCGGTCGCTATGGAGGGTGAGAATATGTATGGGCACATAATCATACCATGTAGGATAACTAAATAGACGGTTATGCTGTTTCATCCCACCTAGCAACAATTCTCTGCACTGTGTGTGTTTATATATTTACATATTTATTCCATCTAGCTACAATGCTCTGCACTGGGTGTGTTTATATTTATATATCTATATATTTATTCCATCTAGCTACAATGCTCAGCACTGGGTGTGTTTATATTTATATATCTATATATTTATTCCATCTAGCTACAATGCTCCGCACTGTGTTTTTATATATCTACATATTATTCCATCTAGCTACATTGCTCCGCACTGTGTGTGTTTATATACTTGCATATTTATTCCACCTAGCTGCAATGCTCCGTACTGTGGGTGTTTATATATTTACATATTTATTCCATCTAGCTACAATGCTCTGCACTGTGTGTTCATATATTCATATATTTATTCCATCCAGCTACAATGCTCTGCACTGTGTGTCTGTATATATATATTTTATAGTAATATGTACATATGTATATTAGCTGCTCTTGCTTGCTTGTTTTTTTTTCTTGCCTTCTGATTGTTGCTCTGAGTGTTGCCATCCCTGTGCTGTTGCAATCCTGGAATTTCCCCGTTGTGGGACTAATAAAGGCTTATCTTATCTTATCTTATATAAGTGAATGCCATTTACCATTTTATATGGATGCCGAGAGAAACACAACTTCATCTTGCCTGCACTACAGTTGTATGTACAGCAATATGACAATAAAGGTTGATTTGATCACACTTCTGGTGTTCATATCTATGCAGAAGAGCAGCTAAGGAGAGTCAAACTAACCAAACTGTTATGGATATAATTTACGGTTGTGGTATTATGGTGAAAATGTAAGAATCCACAAGAACACAGGTTTATTTCCTGGTTAGTGGAAGATGATGATTTGAAATCATCATCATCCTCATAATATCTGACTGATAGTACGAGAAGGTTGACTGTGGCCTACAACGATGCACTGAGGTTGCTGCTTCAGGTGCCCAGATGGCATAGCGCCAGTCAGCTGTTTGTGACATGTGGTATTCCTACGTGTAAGGTATTACTGAGGAGACTTATGTACAATTTTATGTGTCGTTTGGATGGCTCGGAAAACAGCATCATACAGACCCCGATAAGCCCTAGGAAGAGCAATCTCAGATACACCTCTGCTCTCAGAAGACATTGGCACAACAAGCCTCTACAAGAACTCTTTTCAAAGACTGTTATGTTGTTTTTATTGTTTCCTTGACGCTCCATCCTTTCTTATTTTATATGGACTCGCTTGTGTCTGAAATAAAGATTAATTAATTGCACTGCGATTAAACTAAGCTAGTTAGTTTTAGCTTGGTTCACCGTTCTTTTAAATATCGTTTGAAAGCAGAAACAGAACCTTCTCCGGATCAGCTCAGTTGTGCTCTTACAAACATTCCTCACATTTATTGGTGACAGAGAAAAGTCTTAACAATTTACTGACCAAATCTCGGCTCACAACTTCCACTGGTCTCGCCGCCATCTTGTGTCGAGGCACGCCACGCATGCGCCGAAGTGATGTCACAGCCTGTCTTTTTTTTTAACCGAACTTTATTGAAATTCAATGTAACAATTAGCAGAGAACATACAGTGAAGTAAAAGAATACAGAATATCATGCCAGGGGGATACTGTAAGAAAATAATATTTTACATAAAGATGTTTAGCAATGTGCACAGTGATATTGTCTTGATGGCCTTTTTGTTTAAAGAGGAGAGAATTGTTTTTGCGAAATATACTGTCTGCGTACATACAGTAGGTAACCAGATAAAGCTTGCAATTAGCAGGCCAGTTTTGCCATCTTCTTTTTTTTAATAATATGGTTCTGATCCAGAAATGTGTTTTTATTCAGAGACTGCCATCTGCCTGCCATCTGCTGCTGCCAGCACCCTCTGCCACCTTAGACCAGGTAAAGGAAACATTTCTGTTGCATTACACATGAATCTTGTTGAGTCTCACAGATCTGGATTTGAATTGTCTGTTAATATTTGTCTCCATCCGACCTGTGTTTTTTCCAGGAAAGAATGTGGGCTGAAACTCTTCTGGCTGCTGTGCACGACATGCTGGAGTCAGACGCTGAAGCCAGAAGAAACACCAAAGTGAATTAGTTTTCAGTAAATTTATGGTGTGTCTGTTGTACCTTTGAAGTTTTTGAAATATTTTACTGGAAAATAAATAAATGAACATTTGAAGAGTCAGAATTTTGTTTTTGTTGGGTTAACAACAGTAATGTTAGATGATTGGGTCAGAGCTATGAAAAATTAAATCATCTGTAGAGGAGCTTGAAATAACGAGGCGATGTGATTCATAAACCAAAGTTTATTATCAGCTCCTCAAACAAGTCTCATCTAGGTGCAGCAGCAGAAGAAGAAAGAGAGCGAACACCTTCGGCTCTGCGAACTTATACTCGCACATAACAAAAGACATGCATATCAAAAGCTGACATCCCTCATTATCTTAATCCCCCCATTGTCTTCGTACTCCTCCGCCTGGCCCTGGGGGGTCAGGGCAACCCATCCGGTCTCCACCGCAGTGCCTCGGATGCTCTTTGATCCTCACTGGCGGTTGAGACTCTTTGTCCTGTTCTGAGGTGTGAAGTCGCCTTACATATGTAATCACCAAACATTCTCACATGCTTAAACATATATTGGTTATGGAATATATGATTAATATAGACCACAGCCCCCCCCAAACGACTAAGAAAAGGACAATAGAAAAATTCACAGTTTAAGATAATTATTATGACATACTAACTGCTACACCTCTTGCCACAGAAGAAACTTTCCAGCAGCCATGCTCCTAAGAGAGTTCAGTGGTAATCATAACAGCATAGTAAAATCACAAGTCAGTCCTAAACTGTTACAGCACAATTAGTGAACAACTGTTGAGTAGTTTGCATCAGTAACTGTGCCGTCTGGGTTTTAATCTTCTCCCAAATCTGCTGTGGGTCCGCTTGGGCGTCCTGCTGGGACCTTCCTGTAAGGAATCTGCAGCTTGGGAAGGAGAGTGATTATTTGTTCCCTGCAGGGGGGCTGAGTCTTTTCTCTTGGGGGGTCTACCCCGCCGAGGTGCTCTCGCCAACCGTGCAGGCTCGTCTCTCAACAAGAAGGCAGGTTTAAGTCTGTCAATGCTGACTGTTTCTTTTCTATCCCCAAAATCAAGCACAAAGTGTTTATCACCAGGTTCCAGCACTCTGAATGGCCCATCGTATGGTGGGCGGAAAGTTGGTTTTAAAGCTTCATGCCTAACAAAAACAAATTCAGCGTTCTTTAAAGCTTGGGGGACAAAAACCCGTGGAAAAGAGTGATGTGCCGGCCCGGGGAGAAAGTCCGGTCCGTTGCTGCCTACAAACCTCGGGGCTGGAAAATGCCCTGGCTCTGGGTTCTCTGGTAAAAATTCACCTGGGAGCCTGAGAGGTTGTGCAAAAACTAATTCTGCTGGAGAGGCGTCTAGATCCTCTTTGGGCGCAGCACGCAACCCCAATAAAACCCAGGGAAGTTTATTTACCCAATTTGTATCCGTTAGTGAGGCTCTGAGGGCGGCCTTTAAAGATCTGTGAAAACGCTCGCATAACCCATTAGCCTGAGGGTGATAAGCGGTGGTGCGGTGAATTGTTGCCCCTAAGCTGCTGGACATGGCTGACCAAAGCTCCGAGACAAATTGAGGCCCCCTATCGGACGTGATGTCCGATGGGACGCCGAAACGTGCCACCCAGTTTGTCAAAAAAACGCGAGCGACTTCCTCCGCTGTGGTTGACGCCAGAGGGACTGCCTCTGGCCAGCGCGTGGTGCGGTCTATCATTGTTAACAGGTGTGTGAAACCTTGGGAGGAAGGTAGTGGCCCTGCGAGGTCGACATGAACGTGGTCGAACCTTCTAGCAGGGATTCGAAAAGGCTCCAGAGGGGCGTTTGTGTGTTTGTATACTTTGGCGTGCTGACAAGAAATGCAAGTCTTTGCCCATTCTTTTATGTTTTTGCGCAGGCCAGGCCACACAAACTTTTCGGCGACCATTTTAACTGAAGCGCGCACACCTGGGTGCTCGAGGGAGTGAATCGAGTCGAAAATATGGCGGCGCCATGCAGCTGGAACTAACGGGCGAGGTCGGCCGGTTGAGATGTCGCATATTAGGGGGGGCACACCGTCGCGTAAACCCCTTTCCTCCAGCCTTAACCCTGTTGGTCCAGACAGGAGTGCGCGCACGTCCGCGTCACTACTTTGTTCCTCTGCCATGCCTGCATAATCTATCCCTGCATGGATTGGGGCTGCGTTTGTGTCCGCGTTGGCGAAGAGTTCCGCGGCTGAGGTAGTATAATCTGTCTCCTCGCGCTCTGGCGATGTCATAGCGCGAGAGAGGCAGTCTGCTACCACGTTAAGTTTGCCTGCCACATGTCGAATGTCTGTGGTGAACTCTGAAATCGCAGCTAGCTGTCTTTGTTGCCTGCCTGACCACGGTTCGGAAATTTTAGCCATAGCAAAGGTGAGCGGTTTGTGGTCTACAGAAGCCGTAAAACGCCGCCCCTCTAACCAGAACTGGAAATGGCGGATGGATAAATGGAGCGCTAGTAGCTCTCTGTCAAAAGTGCTGTATTTACGCTCAGTTTGGTTTAGCGATTTGCTGAAGAATGCCAAAGGTTGCCAGATTCCGCCGACGTGTTGTTCTACAACTGCCCCTATGGCCAGGTCTGAAGCGTCTGTGGTTAGCGCAATGCGGGCCAAGGGATCGGGGTGAACTAACAATGTGGCATTAGCTAGGGCACTTTTTACTTCCGCGAAGGCGCGTTCGCGCTCCGGGGTCCAATCGACCGCGTTGGAAGGTTTTTGTTTTCTGAGCGCGTCATATAGGGGCTGCATGAGCTGAGCTGCGTGGGGGAGGAAGCGGTTGTAAAAATTAACCATGCCCCAAAATTCCTGCAGCGATTTGACCGTTTGTGGCCGTGGGAAACTTTTTATCGCGTGAACTTTGTCTGGAAGTGGGACTGCCCCCTTCGGAGAAACTCTGTGTCCTAAAAAATCAATTTGTGACACGCCGAATTTGCATTTGGCTGGATTGATTATTAACCCGTGCTCTTCTAGTCTCTGAAAAACCATAGTGAGATGCTGTTCGTGTTCTTCCTCAGACGAGCTGGCTACCAGCATATCGTCGAGGTAGACGAACACGAAAGGGAGGTCGCGTAATACTGCGTCCATCATCCGCTGAAAGGTTTGAGCAGCGCTTTTGAGGCCGAAAGGCATCCGCAAAAATTCAAAAAGACCGAAGGGGTTTATTACAGCTGTTTTAGGAATGTCCTCTGCTCGAACTGGGACTTGATGATAATCGCGGACCAGGTCTATTTTTGAAAAAATGCGCGCACCCGCCAGATGTAGTGAAAAGTCTTGAATGTGAGGAATTGGGTAGCGGTCATGCGCTGTCGCATTGTTTAATCTGCGGTAATCGCCGCACGGCCTCCAAGAACCGTCGGATTTCGGGCCATGTGAAGTGGTGACGCCCAGGGGCTTTTCAAGCGTCTGATAATGCCTCATTTTTCAAGGGTAGTAAACTCGTCCCGAGCTATGGCGAGCTTGGTCGCGTCTAAGTGCCGAGCTTTGGCAAATACGGGTGGGCCCGTTGTGGGAATAAAGTGTTCGACCCCGTGTCTGGCTACTGTGGCTGAGAATTTGGGAATTGTGAGTGCTGGAAATTGGGTGAGGAGTTGATCACACTTACCTCCTGCTGTGGTGACGCTGGCCTGCACGGGTGGTGGAGAAAGTCGAGCTGAGCAGGGAATAGAAGCAAAGGACAGTGCATTAACCAAGCGCCTGTTCACTAGATCAACTAATAACCCATGTGCACACAAAAAATCTGCGCCCAACAAGTTAAAACTCACCGCCGCTACAACAAATGTCCATCTGTAGTTGCAGCTGTGGATGCAGAGGGGCAGGCTCTTTTCGCCAAAAGTGTCGATGATGGAGCCGTTGGCTGCCACCGCTCCATTGCCCCGGAGGCCCATGGCCCGGTCTGCTTGGGAGGGCATGACAAAACTTAGTTGAGCTCCCGTGTCGATAAGGAACCGCTTGCCGGTGTGTCCGTCCGTCACATATAAAAGCTTGCTTTTTTCGCCGAGAACCGCCGCTGTTAACGGCTCTCGGCTTCGGCGCTTTCCTGAAATCGTGAATTTGCAGGGGGGAACGCATTTGTAAGCCTTCTCGGCGAAGCGGTGGTGGTAATAACAAACGTCGCTCCGTCTGTTGTGTCCTGGCCGTGTCGCTGTCACCGCGGGCTGATTCTGCTCGGTGATTTGTGGCTCCTCGTGGCTCCGGACATCAGCGGATGCTGCTGTGGGTGTTTGCTCCTTGCAGGCGTTGACGAGCCGTTGGGCTTCGTGAGCCAGCGTGCGGAAGTCTTGCTGGGTGCTGCATCGCATGTTGGCCAGCGTCCCTCTCATGTGTGGCGGCAGCGTACTGAGGAATATGAAATGGAAGAGGAAGTTGTCATTGTCCTCTTCTTTAAGTTGCAGCAAGTCCTCCATGAGGGCCTTGGGTCTGCCTCTTCTGTGGCCATAGACCGCCAGGATCCTCTCGGCTCTCTCCTCGGCTGAGGGGACGTAATTTGCCATGATGGTCGCTTTCAGTTCTTTATATTTGTCCTGGGCCGGTGGCCGCTGGATTATGCTCCGCGCACATCTCGAAGTGGCGGCATTGAGTTTGGTGACGATGTGATAGAACTTTGTATCGTCAGCCGTGATGCCCGCAAGTGCAAACTGGGCTTCAGCTTGCTGAAACCACGAGGCGGGGTCTTTCTGCCAGAAGTCCGGCAGGTTGACGGTGACGGCGTTTGTGTGGACCGTCACTGATGTGTCCGCAGGGTGAGAGTGCCTTGCTTCGGCTCTCTCCGCGGCGCTGGTGCTCGGTTGAGCCCTCTCTATCACTTCTGCCGTGGGGGAACGTCGTCCATCTGTTCCCCTGTCTGCATGGGCGCCGGCGTCTGCCTGGGTCGCCACAGATGAGTCGATCGCGGGGGAACGCCTCTGGTCCATTGTCGCGTCAGGGTCACCAGTGTAGAGGAGCTTGAAATAATGAGGCGATGTGATTCATAAACCAAAGTTTATTATCAGCTCCTCTAACAAGTCTCATCTAGGTGCAGCAGCAGAAGAAGAAAGAAAGCGAACACCTTCGGCTCTACGAACTTATACTCGCACATAACAAAAGACATGCATATCAAAAGCTGACATCCCTCATTATCTTAATCCCCCCATTGTCTTCATACTCCTCCGCCTGGCCCTGGGGGGTCAGGGCAACCCATCCGGTCTCCACCGCAGTGCCTGGGATGCTCTTTAATCCTCACTGGCGGTTGAGACTCTTTGTCCTGTTCTGAGGTGTGAAGTCGCCTTACATATGTAATCACCAAACATTCTCACATGCTTAAACATATGTTGGTTATGGAATATATGATTAATATAGACCACATCATCCATCTTTACTCACTGCATCTTAAACCTTTCTGATGGTCAGGTGTGTGTTCAACTACAGGTTATAAACTTCTTTAAAATAAGATAAGATAAGCCTTTATTAGTCCCACAATGGGGAAATTCCAGGATTGCAACAGCACAGGGACAGCAACACCCAGAGCAATAATTTAGAAGATAAGAAAATAAGAGCAGTGAATATACATATGTACACATAAATATATAAATATATATATAGACCCACCTGGTGGTCTCTTCTTCGCTAAGGGGGTCACCATCATGCCCAAAGACTTCCAGCTGGCCCGCTGCATCCGCGGAGAGAGAGCTTAGACTTTCTGCTGCACATCCACCAGCCATAATGCTCTGCACTGTGTGTCTATATATATACATTTATAGTAATATGGACATATGTTTGCTAGATGTTGTTTTTTCTTGCCTTCTGATTGTTGCTCTGAGTGTTGCTGTCCCTGTGCTGTTGCAATCCTGGAATTTCCCCATTGTGGGACTAATAAAGGCTTATCTTATCTTATATACACAGTGCGGAGCATTGTAGCTAGATGCAATAAACAGCATAACCGTCTACTTAGTTATCCTACATAATACATAAAATGCACCGTTTATCATGTTTAACTAAAGTGTGACATTCACATGCAGTCATGGGATACAATTTAGACACCCGATTAAATATTCAGTTCATTATTAAGAAATGTTTACGCCAATGCCCAATGTATTTTTTTTTATTTTAGCCATTTTAAGTGGGACTAAAGGTGGGGATGTCTGAATTTATTCCTCGGTTTCTTTAATGAAATTTTAAAGACTTCTGTTTTGTTTAATTATATAACGGGAATCTCCCAATATTAACATTAATATAAATATCCATATGTCTAAATATGTTTAAAACACACAAGCTTATACAGGGAGACCTGATTTTTGTCACGACTGCACTTGTGGCAGTCATGTGACTTATAAAAGTAAAGCAAACATTTCACCACATTCCTTTCCACATTTTAACCCTCATACTGCTCATATATTGTGACAGTATCCCCTCATAATTAAGCATTTTTAAACCACAAATAACCCCTTCAGTCACTGATTAATCTTTAAAGTCTACTACTGATAGATTTCATAATGCACACAGAGCTTAAAGGCAGGAAATCTTTATTTCACACAACATAAAAAATGCTCACAACACTTACTGTGAAAATGTGTGTTGTGATTAGCTGGAAGGCACCAGGAAACACATCCAGGCTGCACACACTCCATCTCCTATCTGCAGCAGGTGGCTGGACAGCCAAATGATAAGTTGTGTCCATTCTCTCCAGTGCAGGCTTCAGGCGGTGACACACGTACTGGATTGTCCCTCTGGATATACAAAAATTCTTTGTCCGCTGTTCAACCTTTTTTCTATCAGTTCAACCTTTTTTCTACTCTGCTCCGAACTCGGATGGTGAGGAGCGTTGCGCAATGAGCCGCAGCGACGTCTGAAACTCAAAAAGTGCATGTTACAATACCGTCTGAAATATTGTAACGTCGGGGCTGTATTGGGGGGGGGAGCAGGGATCTCCCCAGCATGCTTTGCAACAGTGGACGTTATTTTGTGTGTCTGTTTAAATGTTATTACTGAGTTATTATATTGCTGTGTCATTATAAGTGCGTTATAATGACCCAGCAGTGTTTTATAGGCAGAATTAGGGCAAGATGTATCGTGTTGGATAACCATGATTGAAACGGAGGTCTGGGAGAATGACCTCCCCTCCTGTCTGTGCTCAGTGTGTGTGTGAATAAAGCCTGTTCGTCACAACCATCTGCTCCTCTTCTTTGTGTAAACCTCACCTACGTCACACTGGTGTCAGGAGTGGGATGGAGCAGATGGAAGCCAGGATCAGAATGGAGATCCAGCAGCTGGAGCGACTCATCGCTCAGCTGACGACGGATGACGGGGCTGAGACACCACCCCCCGGAGCCGCTCGCCGGGACGAACGAAGCGGCGGACCTGACGGGGCCAACACACCCCGCCCTCTGCCTTTTTCGAGGCAGAGCGGGCAGAGGCGAGCAAACCAGCCCCGCATCCCGCTCTTTTCAGGGCAGGACGGGCTGGAGATTCCACGGCGATCAGGAGCGGCGATCGATCAGGAGGCGACAGGTCCATCCGTCCGGCAGCAGGCCAAGATCCCCCGCTTCAACAGCGAGGCCCCATTGGATGACTACCTGATCCAGGTCGAGCTGGCCGCCGTGCTGAAGGGCTGGTCAACCAGAGGAAACCGCCGTGCAAGTCGCACTGGCCTTGGAAGGGAGGGCTCTCTGCACGCTCTCTGATCTCCGGCCTGAGGAGCGCTGCAGCTGGCCAGCGCTACAAGGAGCACTCCAGAGACGATTTGGGAGAACAGCGGACACTAAGCACGCCCAGGAACAGCTGACCCACCGCCGTCGAAGCAACCAGGAAAGCCTAGGAGCCTATGCTGCAGACATATGGTTGCTAACCCGGCGCAGCTACCCAGATTTCGTACCGGAGGTGGCAGAGAAGCTTGCCCTCCGGAAGTTCATCCAAGGTCTCCACTCGGCCCAGCTCCAGAGCCACGTACGGATCCACGCCGCGAGCGACTGGGAGACTGCGGTGGCAGAAGCAGAGCGGGTGGAGCCGCTGATGAATCGCACAACCGAAGCGTCGATGCACAGACAAAGAACCTTCCAGGCCACGGCTGAGAGCGAGGAGGAGGAGGAGGAGGAATTACGGCAGACCACAGCGGCGCGTCCACGGAGAAGATGGCTGCGATGGCGCGAGGAAGGGTGTTTCCGCTGTGGAGAGTTGGGACACATCGCACAGTATTGCCCCGCACCCACCCCACGACAAACTGGCCCCTCGCCGGCGTCAAACTAGAGCGAGGTGGCGTGGACGGGGACAGGCCGCCTCCCGCAGATGTTTCCTCCGACGAGCCGGCGCCATGCGAGGGTCGAATTGGACACTCTCCAGGGATGTATCTACAGTGCAGCCTGGAGAAGACGTCAATCCGCACCCTGATTGACACCGGCTCTACAATCTCCTTGGTCCGACCCGGTGTGCTGCCAGGTACAAACAAGACGGCCCCATGGGGGTGGGAACCCACCGAGCACTGCGTCACCACGGCTACCGGTGAGCGCGCCAGACTGAGGGGGCAGAGAGTCCTCGTGGTGGGGGTGGCCGGTCAGAACATAAAACACCCATTCTGGCTGGCTGACATCCAAGACCCCTGTATTATTGGACTAGACCTGATACAGCCTGGAATGCCAAGATCGACACCGCCGGACCGTCCCTCCAACTGGGAGACCGGACCATCACGCTCCACAGCAGAACCCAGAGAAGGAACACGGGGGCCTGTGTGATCGAGGGACCACCAGGACAGACTGGACCAGGCGGGCCACCGCGAGGACCAGACGCGATAACGCCACCAGCACGGGCAGAGGAAGCACGAGCACACACAAGGACAGCAAGGGGAGGGGGCAACGTTTCAGCAGAGATGCAGCAGGCGGTCGAGGAATTATTTCAGCGGAGCTGCAGTGGGCTGGACCCGGAACAGAGACGCCAGCTGTGGGAGCTATTGGACTGTTATATGGGTGTCTTCGCCGCGAAGGATGAGGAATGCAGCCGGACTGGTTTGGTGCCGCACAAGATCGACACCAGTGAGACCAGGCCAATTCGACTCCGCCCACGCCGGCTGCCCTTTTCAAGGCGGGCAGCAGCAGAACAAGAAGTGCGAGAGATGCTGGAGGCAGACGTCATTGAGCCCTCCAGCAGCCCCGGGGTGGCGCCGGTGGTGCCGGTCAAGAAGAAGGATGGGTCGTGGCGGTTCTGTGTGGATTACCGGCGCCTGAATGACGTCACCCGGAAGGATTCCTACCCCCTGCCCCGCATCGCTGGACCATATCGCTGGCTCCAGCTGGTTCAGCTCGCTGGATCTACGCAGCGGCTATTGGCAGGTAGAGCTGTCACCCAAGGTCCGCCAAAAAACAGCCTTCTCCATTGGGCAGGGACTGTACCAGTTTAAAGTGATGCCGTTTGGACTCTGCAACGCCCCGGCCACCTTTGAGCACTTGATGGAGCGAGTGCTGGCTCACTTGCTCCGGAGTCACTGCGTTGTTTACTTGGACGACCTACTGGTGCATGCAGCTGATTTTGACAGCGCCCTGTCAAATCTCCGAGAGGTGCTGGACGCCATCCGACAGGCTGGGCTACGGTTACACCCTAGAAAATGCCACCTATTCCGGCGGGAGACCACCTTCCTGGGCCACGTCGTCAGCGCAGCGGGAGTCGCCACCGACCCAGAAAAAGTGGCGGCGGTGAGAGACTGGCCAGTGCCGCGGAACGTGGGAGAGCTGAGGAGTTTTCTCGGATTGGCCTCCTATTATAGGAGGTTTGTGAAAAACTTCACCACCATCGCCAGCCTGCTGCATCAGCTGACGCAGAAAGGACGCACGTTTCAGTGGAGTGAGAACTGTGCTGCTGCTTTCTCCCAGCTTCGCGCGGTGCTCATCGGAGCCCCCATCCTGCAGTATCCTGACCCGAACCGCCCTTTCACCGTGGACACGGATGCCAGCAACCAGGGCATCGGGGCGGTGTTATCCCAGGAGGGAGAGCAGGGGGAACAGGCAGTCCCTTTTTTCAGCCGCACTCTCAGCAGAGCCGAGAGGAATTACTGTGTGACTCGCAGGGAGCTGCTGGCTGTCATTCAGGGACTGCGTCATTTCTGCCCGTATGTGTACGGGGGGAGGTTCCAGCTCAGGACGGATCACGCTTCCCTGACCTGGTTATTGAATTTTAAAGAGCCGGATGAACAGTTGACGAGATGGCTGGAGGCACTGCAGGATTATAGTTTCCAGATTGTGCATCGGGAAGGCCGCCTCCATGCCAACGCTGACGCGCTGTCTCGGCACCCCTGTGCGACAGAGGAGTGTCGTCACTGCCAGCGGGCTGAAGATTGAGACCAAGCCGTCCCACGGGCTGCTGCTCTCTGGACCGCTGCAAGCAGGAATAACGCAGCGATGCGCAGCCCCTCCTCGGATGATCAGGCAGCCTCCCCCAGCGATGACGTCACAGAGGTCCTTGACACGCAGCAGCTGCAGAGCGAGCAGGGTAGAGATCCGGTCATTTCTCGGGTTCGGCAGTGGCTGGACGCAGGTCAGCGGCCCGCCTGGGAGGTTGTGTCAGCGCTGGACCCAGAGACTAAGGCCCTGCACTCCCAGTGGGCCAACCTCCGCTGCCATGAGGGCGTGGTGTATCGACAGTGGCAGATTCCAGCTGGGCAGCGGCACGTCTGGCAGCTGCTGATTCCTCGGCGACTCCGGCCCAAAGTACTCCAGCTGGTTCATGGGGCAGTAGGAGCGGGCCACTTCAGGGTGACAAAGACGCTGCAGCGCCTTCGAGCCCGGTTCTACTGGCCCGGCTGTCATCAAGACGTGCAGCTCCACGTTCATCGCTGCGACACCTGCACAGCGCAGAAAGGGCCAACTCAGCGATACCACGCTCCCCTGCAGCAGTACTGGGTGGGAGCACCGATGGAGCGGGTGAGAGTGGACATCCTGGGCCCTTTCCCGACCACAGACTGGGGGAACCGCTACGTGTTGGTCGCAATAGATTATTTCACTAAGTGGCCAGAGGTGTACGCGGTCCCGGACCAGAGCGCCGCTACGACGGCATCAAAGCTGGTGGACGAAATGTTCTGTCGGCTTGGCGCACCGGAGGAGCTGCACAGCGATCAGGGTCGGAACTTCGAGGCGGAGGTCTTCGGAGAGGTCTGCAAGCAGCTGGGTATCCGGAAGACCCGGACCACCCCGCTGCATCCACAGAGCGACGGCCTGGTCGAACAATTCAACCGGACCCTCACCACCCAGCTCGCTATCCTAGTGGACCAGCGACAGCGAGACTGGGACCTGCATCTGCCTTTTGTTTTGTGGGCGTACCGGATGGCGGCTCAGGAATCTACTCGGTGCACCCCTGTGGCGCTCATGTTTGGATGCGAGCTGCGCACACCGGTGGATTTGGTATTGCGCCCCCCCCCCCCCCCCCGAGCCGGAGGTGGAAGGCAAACCCGGGTTGGATTATTTTTTTTGTTTGAAAGAACGTCTCCACACGGTGCATGAACTGGCTTGAGAGGCCCTGGCAGCGGTGGGGGGTCAGCAGAAGCGAGCGTATGACTCCCGCTGCCAGGGGAGGGACTTTGCACCGGGAGATCGAGTCTGGGTTTTCTGCCCTGAGAGAAAAAGAAGACGATCACCGAAGCTGGCGAGCCACTGGTCGGGACCGTGCGTGGTTTTGCAGAGACTGTCGGATGTGGTGTACAGGGTGAGGCTTAGGAAAAGGGACTGGGTCGTGGTCCTTCACCGTGATCGTCTCGCCCCGTATCAGCCATCCGCCCCGCTGGTGGATGAACCGGAGCCTTCATCCCGACCAGTTACCCCGACCGAGACTCAGATGGACACTAGGAGGCCTGTACGTGCCAGTCGTCGGCACCGAAGGCTGCCCCGACACCTGGACGAGTTTGTATTGGACTTTTGAATTGGACTTTAATTTTTCTGGGGACAGAAACCAGTCTGGGTGGGGGCGGGCAGTGTAACGTCAGGACTGTACTGGGGGGGGAGCAGGTATCTCCCCAGCATGCTTTGCAACAGTGGACGTTATTTTGTGTGTCTGTTTAAATGTTATTACTGAGTTATTATACTGCTGTGTCATTATAACTGCGTTATAATGACCCAGCAGTGTTTTATAGGCAGGATCAGGGCAAGATAAAACTTTTCCGGTTCCGGTTCCGCCGGACCGGTGGCGCCACACGAGTAGGCTGCCTGTTGCAACAGCCTTTTTTTTTTTTTTATCTTCCTTCTTCTTTCTACACCTTTCACTCTGTATATATATCACGGACGCACGGATCGCCCCGGGGGTCTCCCGGGTCGGCGGACGGAGCCACGGTTTGCAGCGGGAGACGCTACAGCGGGGAGGAGCTAGTGCTAGCTAGCACTTGGCCGCCACCCGGTGCTAATGGGAAACTCGACATACCGGGAGCTGTAGCGAAAACGACGCGGGTGCCGGGCTGGAGTTTAGGCGGCGTGCAAGAAATATAAGACAGAATAATAAAGAGCGATGGCAAGAGCCAAGCAGACCGCCCGTAAAATCTACTGGAGGAAGAAGCCCCCCAGGAGACAGCTAGCCACCAGGGCTGCTCGGAGAGGCGCTCCGGCCACCGGCAGAGTGAAGAGGCCTCGCCGTCACAGGCCCGTGGCTCTGAGAGAGATCCGTCGCTGCCAGAAATCCACGGAGCTGCTCATCCGTAAGCTGCCCGTCCAGCGCCTGGTGAGGGAGATCGCTCAGGACTTCAAGACCGTCCCGCGTTTCCTGAGCTTCGCCGTCATGGCTCTGCAGGAGACCAGCGAGGCCCCCCTGGTGGTCTCTTCTTTGCTAAGGGGGTCACCATCATGCCCAAAGACTTCCAGCTGGCCCGCTGCATCCGCGGAGAGAGAGCTTAGACTTTCTGCTGCACATTCACCAACCAACCATAATGCTCTGCACTGTGTGTCTATATATATACATTTATAGTAATATGGACATATGTTTAGCAGATGTTGTTTTTTCTTGCCTTCTGATTATTGCTCTGAGTGTTGCTATCCCTGTGCTGTTGCAATCCTGGAATTTCCCCATTGTGGGACTAATAAAGGCTTATCTTATCTTATCTTATCTTAAGATGTATCATGTGTTGGATAACCATGATTGAAACGGAGGTCTGGAAGAATGACCTCCCCTCCTGTCTGTGCTCAGTGTGTGTGTGTGTGTGAATAAAGCCTGTTCGTCACAACTATCTGCTCCTCTTCTTTGTGTGAACCTTGCCTACGTCACAATATTCAATTATTGTAACCAGTTTAACAACAAGAGTAAAATACTGTCAAATATTTACCCATACAACACACATACAATCGTCGTCGGCCTCCGTCGGTCTATGATGACCATGGAAGAGAATCCTAAACGTCTACTCTGCTGGAACAGCACCGCCTGTGGCTGAACAGGCCGATGCACACCGGTGTTCTACCTTCCAGCGTTGGGCGTTGGTAGGATTCAAGCCTGGGCAGGAAGATATGGAGGACAAGATGTTACCCATGCAGCATGTCCCCCCTCTCCACGTCACTGATGAATCCAAAGGAACAGCAGGGCTGCTATAGTTTGGCACCAGCGCCGTCGCAGGAGCTGCCAGAACGATGTTGAGCACAACAGAGAACTGCCTTAGGGGCTCCGACTCCGGATTTTTCCTCAGGGTTGACTCCCGAAGCCTTTCCTGTGACCGGGTGTGCCGCAAGGCAGCGGAGGTTTGAAATCAGGGTTTACCTTCCCCTAGATGGGCTACCTTCCCAGGTTGACGAGCCACCATCTACCCAAAGCATCTGGTTTTAAGGCGCCAGAGATCCACCCTCGCCCCTTCTCCTATTAGTAAAAGCAGTTCCGCCGGGCTTAGAAACTAAACCACACGGCCAGGCTAGGAGTTGGACTTGGTTGTCAGAGGCTTTTCGAGACGCACGCCGTAAGGAGCATTTTATGAGCACTGGGAGCTTAACCTCAGTGCCGCTCCTGGCTATGACAACCTTGGAACCACATACAATAGGCGCATGTTTAATAAGTTAGACTTTTGTCTGCAGCGCTGCTCTTTCTTCCTCCATGGAACAAAGAAGAATCGCCTGCCTTTGGATTCTTCATCTCGTTTCTGGACTCTCTCTGTGAACTCTTCCAGCCTTGACATTAGGCGCCTCATTTGGCAGTCCAAAATAATACCGCGATGAAGAACATGAACGCTGTAGCCTCCTCACTCTCCATGCTGGCTTCCTTGTTGATGAATGTGGCGCTTAAGTACACATCACTGCTGCAGATCCTTGCATCGCACAAGTCCCTCCCCCCCCCCCCCCCCCACACACACGCACACTGCCTGTGTGAATGCAAAATGAAAAGGTTCCCCTGGGGGAGGGTAGTTCTTAGAACTGAGTTCTTAGAGCTTCTGTCCGAAAGCGCCTCATAAGTTAAGTGGAAAAAACAAAGAAAAAAGAAGAAAAAAGTTTAGTCCGCCCTTACAGGAGTATTCCCAGGCTAAAACAAATACATCGGTGCAATTCAATTTATCCATCCATCCATCCATCCCCCCCCGCTGGAGCCTATCCCAGCATCTTTGGGCGAGAGGCAGGGTACACCCTGGACACATCGCCAGTCCATCGCAGGGCCAACACAGAGAGACAGACAACCATTCACTCTCACAGTCATACCTAAGGACAATTTTAGAATCCCCAGTTTGATGCCAATTAACCTAACTGGCATGTTTTTTGGCATGTGGGAGAAAACCGGAGAAATCCCGGAGTAAACCCACACAGACACAGGGAGAACATGCAAACTCCACACAGATCACTGTTGGTCGGGGGCTGGGATCGAACCCAGGATCCCCCGGCCAAGGGTGAGTTGCTGTGCTGCCGCAGTGCTAACCACTCCGCCACCATGCTGCCCTCAATTCAATTCAATTCAGCTTTATTTATATAGTGCCACATCACACCAAAAGTCATCTCATAGCACTACCAAATGCAGGGAAAACCCCACAATTGCAGAAAGACCCAGCAATCAGACGATCCCCTGTGAGCAAGCACTTAGCGACGGTGGAGAGGAAAAACTCCCATCTAACAGGAAGAAACCTCTAGCAGAACCAGGCTCAGGGAGGGGCAGTCATCTGCTGTGACTGGCTGGGGGTGACGGGATAGAGAGGATGAAGAGAACAGACAAAGAACATGAACGGTGAGAAGCCAAGTACATTATTGGAGGTCACCCGGCAGTCTGAATCTTTTAACAGCAAAACAAAAGGGGAGTTAAGAGACACAAGATCCCTCCCTAATCGTAGGCTATATTGAAAAGGAAGGATTTTACCCTGTTCTTAAAAACAGAGATCGAGTCTGACTCCCGGACCCAGAGTGGTAACTGGTTCCACAGAGAAGGAGCTTGATAGCAGAAGGCTCTGCCTCCCATTGTACTTTTGGAGATTCTGGGTATTACAAGTAATCCAGCATTTTGGGAGCGTAGTGCTCTGTTAGGATGATAGTGTGGTGACCGACCACAATCTACAGGGTCATTCATCCTCACACTCAAAAGGTCCGGAACACAATTTGCATACAGAGGACAATGCACAGATGGACAAGGAGCCAACTAATGTCATGCTAATCATGTGTATTGACTGTTATGTTAATGTGCCATGCATTCTCTCTTCCTGTATCACTGGTAAAAGAGCTTGTGTGACATGCCTCAAATACTGAGCACAACACAGCACAGCACAGTAGCGCACAGCGCTACAAGTGTGTCTCATGATGTTGGAGGAAATAAAACTCTGCAACCTTCCAGCTCATCGTACCTCGCTTGATTATTCCTCTACAATAGGGTAATATCAGATCTTTTAGATCTAAGGGGGCCTGATTATTAAGAGCTTTGTAAGAGAGAAGAAGGATTTTAAACTTAATTCTAAACTCTATGGGAAGTCAATGAAGGGAGGCCAGAACCAGAGAGATATGAGCTCTCTTTCTAGAACCAGTTAAAATTCTTGCAGCAGCATTTTGGATCAACTGAAGACTTTTTAAAGATATTTTAGGACAACCTGATAATAACGAGTTACAATAATCTAATCTAGAGCTGGCAAAGGCGTGGATCAGTTTCTCAGCATCATTCAGAGACAAGATGCTCCTAATCTTGGCAATATTGCGCAGATGATAGAAGGCAGGTCTTAGAAACAAATTTAATATGTGAATTAAAGAACAGATCTTTTTTTTCCACAATATTTTTATTGAACCTTTTTTCAACAAACATGACACCAACAATCAAACCCCAACACTAGAAGAAACCAAAAAAAAAAACAAATATTCCAAAAACACCATCAACCATTAACAAAACAAGTCAAACAATGCTCCTCTGTTTAGCCTAGGTAATCCATTGCATAAGTATACATATTATACATTCACCAATTTGGAAATTACAAGGTCCACACACATCATTCACCTTCTTCTTCAGTAGTTATGTTTAGTTTCTTTACATAATCAATGAAAGGTCTCCATATATTCTCAAACACATTTTCCTTTGATTTCAATATGTATGTTATTCTTTCTAGTGGAAGGTTTGTTAACATCTGTCTTAACCACTGAGTCACATCTGGTCTATGAGTCTTTTTCCACAGCAGTGCAATACATTTTTTGGCGTTAAGCAAACTGAGGTCTATGAATGTTCTTTCACTCTTATTAAAGTTATGCTTTTCTGGATACAGACCCAACAAAAACAATTTAGGATTCAATAGGAGTTGTTTTGAAATTATTTTTTCAATTGTTACCCTCACCTCTTCCCAAAACATTCTAATTTTTCTACATTCCCAAAAACAATGAAATAGAGTTCCTTTACTTTCCATACATTTTGTGCACGTATCTGGTATGTTTTTGTTATATCTATTTAACTCCACCGGTGTAACATACATCTGCATTAACCATTTAAAATGTATCAATTTAAGATGTACATTTATTGATTTGGTTTGAGCTTCTGTGCAAGCCAATTCCCATTGTTCCTCTGAAATTTCAATTTGTAGGTCTTCTTTCCAATAATTCAATCTTTTCTGTGAGTTTTCACTTGAGGATAATATCAGTGAGTTATAGAACTCTGAAATAATACCCTTTCTCTTACTATTTTTCGTCAAAAATTTTTCCAAGTATGAATAGGTAGGACGGGTGAGAGCATTATTTTGATTTGATCGAATGAAAGTCCTAAGCTGAAGATATTTAAAAAAATGTGTTCTATTAAGATTAAATTTAGCCCTCAGTTCTTCAAAAGACATTATGTTGTCTGAACATGCTAAATATAAGTCTTGAATCTTTTGAATCCCTTTTAAATTCCATAATTTAAATACAGCATCCGCTCTCCCTGGTGTAAAATATTGATTACCCCATATTGGGCTAAATTGTGACAATAAGTGCGGTTCTTTTAAATATTTATTGATTTCATACCATATTTTGATCATATGCTTTACAATTGGATTTTTAACTTGTTTCTGTAATTTTTTAGCCGAGTCTGAGTATACGAATAAGGGAAGAGGTAAAGGTAAATTGTATGATTCCATCTCCGTCCAGTGAGGGAGATCATTTGATGAAAAATAATATGTCATAGACCTCAGTTGTGCTGACCAGTAATACAACATAAAGTTTGGACATTTCAGACCTCCACGATCAAATGGCAAATATAGTAAGGACAGACGTAATCTAGCCTTCCTATTGTTCCATATAAATTCCACTAACTTTTTTTTAATTCTTGAGAATAGATCTGAATGTGGTGGTAAAGGAATGTATTGAAATAAATATAGTATTTTGGGTAAGATATTACTTTTAAGTATATTAATTCTCCCGATCATCGACATTGGCAGTGACATCCATCTCTGAAGCAACTCATTAATATCTGTCATTAAGGCTTCATAGTTGATACTAGCAGCTGATTCTAACTTAGGCACAATTTGAATTCCTAAGTATTTAAACTGATTTACAACATTGAATTGATTTACCTCAGGAGCTGGATGCTTTCTCTGGGTCTCATTTAGCATTAATATTGAAGATTTATTTTTATTTATTTTATATCCTGATATTTCCCCAAAGTTCTTTATTATATTTAACAAGGTCGGAATTGATTTTTTAAGATTTGACATAAACAAAATTATGTCATCAGCATACAGGGAGATTTTATGTTCTATTGGTCCTACTTTAATTCCATATATTTGTGGATGTAAACGCACTGCCATCGCCAAAGGTTCAATTGCCATAGTAAACAGTAAAGGCGAAAGTGGGCAGCCTTGTCGACAACCTCTTAATTTTTTATTGATTTTGAGATATTGCTATTTGTTAGGATTTCTGCTGTAGCATTACTGTATATTATCTGAACCCATTTTATGAAATTCTTTCCAAGTCCAAACCTTTGTAAAACTTCAAAAAGAAAGGGCCATTCGACCCTATCAAAGGCCTTTTCAGCATCCAATGATAGGAGAGCTGTATCCGGTGCTTCTCTATTAGAATAAATTATATTAAATAATCTTCTTACATTATGGAAGCCTTGTCTTCCCATTATAAAGCCATTCTGATCTCGGTTAATTATATTTGGTAATATTTCTTGTAGTCGTCTTGCTAAAATTTTACAGATTATCTTAAGGTCTGCATTTAATAGGCTTATTGGTCTCATGTTTTCACATTTATTAGAAGGTTTACCTGGTTTTGGCAACAGTATAATTAAGGCATTATTTATATATGGCGGTAATTTACTATTTTGAAATGCTTCTAAAACCATTTCCAAAAATGGTTTTATTAATTTATTCTTAAATTTTTTATAGAGGTCAACTGGAAGACCGTCAGGTCCCGCACTTTTTCCTGATTTCATATTATCAATGGCTAGCCCAACTTCTTCTTGACTAATTTTTGACTCCAGTATCTCCCTGTTTTCATTTGGAATACATGGTATAGATAATCCGTCCAAAAACCCATTTAGTTTTGTTAAGTCAGTTTCATTTTTTGTATCATATAGTTTTTCATAATAATCTCTAAAGGCACTGTTAATTTCAAAAGGATCTACGACTGCCTGTCCGTTACTTATAATACTGGTAATTGGTGTTTTAAATTCTAATTGTTTAATCTGCCATGCCAATAATTTTCCTGATTTTTCACCTTGTTCATAAAAGGTTTGCTTCAATCTTAGAAGACTCGAGGCAGCTCTATTTGCTGATTTTTTGTCATATTCAGCTCTCAGAATCAGTAATTCGTTCTCTAATTTGGGATTACTTCCTGCATACACTTTTTCTTGAAGAATTTTTATTTTACGTTCCAATTGGACTCTCTCCTCTCGAGTCTTCCTAGATTTTGAACCTGTATAACTAATAATATGCCCCCTAATAAAAGCTTTGAAAGCTTCCCACTTTATACATGCTGATGTTTGTGTAGTGTTGATATCAAAGAACTCATCTATCTGTTTTTCTATGTACTTAACAAATTCCTCATCTTGAAGCCATTTATGCTGAAATTGCCACCTACCAGGAACCTTTGTCAATTTCTTATTTACATATATTATACAGCAGGGTGCATGATCAGAAATCACAATGTTATCATAGAAACAATTTTGAATCTTGGACCTTAATTCCATAGATATCAAAAAATAGTCAATACGTGAAAATGTCTTGTAGGTGTTAGAATAACAAGAATAGGCTTTGACTTGTGGTTTCATTTCTCTCCATATATCTAGCAATCTCAATTCTTTCATAAAATGATTAATGGTCATCCTACATCCATTGTGCGTACAGTCCTGTCCTGTTGACCTATCTATACTGGGATTCAATGTACAGTTAAAATCCCCTGCTATTATATATAGCCCTGTGAGTGATGCTAAAGTAAGAAATAAATTAACAAAGAAGCTTTGATCATCTATATTGGGACCATATATGTTCACCAGATTTATATTTTCTAATAACAAAGATCCTTGGATGATTAGATATCTTCCCAATTTATCTCCAATTACATTTTTCACTTGAAATGGGACTGATTTATGTATGAGAGTCATAACTCCCCTGGCTCGGGATGAAAACGATGAGGTGAACACACTTCCCTGCCATCTCCTCCTTATTCTTTTTACATCCTCCTCTATTAGATGAGTTTCTTATAAAAACACAATTTTTGAACCTATGTCTTTTATTTTATTCAAAACTTGTTTAAGTTTTTTTAGGTTTTGTAGACCTCTGCAATTCCATGATGTTAAATTAAGCTTAACGCTTTGGTCTACGATCAATAAAGAGTTTGAGATTACCTTGCAATATAAACATGCTCATACAGAGAAGCAAAAACATGGATGGTTGAACATTCATCCCACAGACTACACACAAACAAATTCCCCCTCCCCACATTCGTGGTAATCCCCCCAAAATCAAAAAAAAAAAAATTCCGTCTCCCGCTATAGCCTGAATCTGCTCCTCCCCCGTGAGGATCAGTCAAACCACTCACTCTTTCCTCCTCTCAATCACCCTGACTCTGCTACTTTTAATGACATGACAATAACTCTCTTCTGTAGTTTTTCCAATTTAACTCCAAAATTTTATAGCAACTTTGTACATCATAGCCTTTTTTTTTTAATATATCATACCATCTATATTTTGTAGACATGCTATATATTTCAAATCAATCAGATACTTGAACACTTGCTTAAATATTCTACCTTTTATATCTTGTTCTTGCTTAATGCTTGGCTCTCGCCAGTCTCTCCTTGGATCTGCTTAATGAGTTCCTGCGCCTCCTGAGGGGACTTAAAGACTTGGGTTCTCCCTTTATACGTGACCAGCAGTCTTGCAGGATAAATCACCCCGTGACGAATTCCAAGGCTGCGCAGCTCTTTACGGGCGGGGTCAAACTGTTTCCTTAATTGTTGGATTCCTGCGGCCAAGTCTGGGTAGAACCGCACCTGTTGGTCCTGGTATTTAATTTCTCCTTTAGTGCGGGCTGCGCTGGAGACCGTCATCTTGTCCCTGTAGTTAAGGAACTTCATTATCAGCGTCCTCGGTGTTGTCTTCTTATCTCTCTATGGGCCTATTCGGTGTGCACTTTCCAAGACGACTGATGACCGTAGATCCGCATTATCCAGCACCTCTGGGATCCACTTCTCCAAAAAGGAACACGCATCCTGTTCCTCCGCCCCCTCCGGAAGGCCCACAAGCCTTAAATTATTCCGTCTAGACCGGGATTCCAAGTCCAAGACGTTTTCTTCCAGATGTTTATTCTTTAATTCCAATGTTTGGACCTTTAATTGCAGGCTGTTGACGTCATCTTCAGTGTTAGAGATCCGGAGCTCCGCCTGCGTTATTCGCTCCATACAGTCGCTTATTTCTTTTCTCATAGCTTCAATCGCAGCTATAATCCCATCAAACTTAGACGAAAAGTCTGTTCTCATAGCGCTGATGGCAGCAAGAACCGCATTCGTTCCTTCGGCAGTCACCGCCCCGCCGGTAGCTCCCTCCTCAGCCATGGTCACAGGTGTTTTATCTGCTGCGTCACGAGCGTGGAAATCTGTTAACTTGGCTTGTTTCGTCAAATCAGTTTTTCCTCCGCCTGATTTCGCAGCCTTAGTTTTTACCATATCCACCCCCAAACGCTAGAGCAGGTTTTTGTTCCAATTGGGAGAGTTTTAGCCAACTTTTTTATCATTAGGAGTAGAGCAGAGTGAAGCACACCCTTCTAAGCGGCCGCCATAACCGGAAGTCCTAAAGAACAGATCTTGATCAAAAATAACTCCAAGGTTCCTCACAGAACTATTCAGAGTGAGAGTAGCGGCATCCAAATTAAGAGTATGATTTGGAAAGGAATTTCTAAGGTTTTTTGGACCAACAAGAATGACTTCAGTCTTATCTGGGTTTAATAGCAGAAAATTACAAGTCATCCAGGCTTTGATTTCCTTAAGACAGGCATCTAACTTGGCTAATTGATTACAATCATCGGGCTTCATTGACAGGTATAATTGTGTGTCATCTGTGTAACAATGAAAATGTATACAGTGCTTTCTAATGATATTGCCTAAGAGAAGCATATATAAACTAAAAAGAGTAGGGCCTAACACAGATCCCTGTGGAACTCCTTGACTGAGCTTAGAGATGGAAGAAAACTCATCATTGATGTGAACAAACTGAAGTCTATCCGACAAATAAGATCTAAACCACTGCAGCGAAGTTCCATTTAGTCCAACATAGTGTTCTAATCTATCAAGTAGAATGTCATGATCGATAGTATCAAAGGCTGCACTAAGATCTAAAAGTACAGAAACAAGTCCATTATCAGATGCGATAAGGAGGTCATTAGTGACCTTCACTAAGGCTGTTTCAGTGCTGTGATGAACTCTGAACCCAGATTGAAACTCTTCAAATAAACCATTTCCCTGCAAGTGGTCAAACAATTGCACAGCAACAACTCTTAAGATTTTTGAAATGAAAGGCAGATTAGAGATTGGTCGATAGTTAGCCAAAACTCCTGGATCGAGCGTTGGCTTTTTGAGTAAGGGTTTAATTACAGCAATTTTAAAAGCCTGCGGTACATAACCCAAAGTTAAAGAAGAATTAACTATATGAAGAATATGGCTACCAATAATTGGGAAGACTGTTTTAAATAACCTGGTAGGAATAGGGTCTAAAAGACAAGATGAAGGCTTAGATGAGGAGATTATTTTATCTAACTCTAAAAGGTCAATTGGAGTAAACTTATCTAAACAGATATCAATTGAAGGAGTTGTAGTAGTTAATGTACTTACTGTAAGTTTATGGTGAGAAGAATCTGACTGATTTTATCTCTAATAGATAAAATTCCGGACCTCAGGAATTTAAATTCACTCTCCACCTTCAAATCCCATCTCAAGACTTTTTTGTTTACTAAGGCTTATTCTGTGTGATTTTCTGTACTTGTGATGTGTTTTTAAATGTTTTATTCTTTGTTTTTATTGTACGGCGTCCTTGAGTGTCTTGAAAGGCGCCTCAAATAAAATTTATTATTATTATTATTATTATTATTAAAATTTTTTGATTGAAAAAGTTGAAAAAGTCCTGACTAGAAAGCGCAAGGGGGATGCGAGGATTGACCGAGTCCTGACTCTTTGTCAGCCTGGCTATAGTGTTGAAAAGAAACCTGGGGTTATTCTTATTCTCTTCTATTAATGCAGAGTAATAACTTGTTCTAGCTTTTCTAAGAGATTTTTTTATAAATTAAGATACTTCTCCACACTAAACAGAATTCATCTAAATTAGTAGAATGCCATTTTCTTTCTAATTGACGAGTCTTCTGTTTTAAGCTACGAGTTTCTGTGTTAAACCAAGGGGTTAGAAGTCTCTGGTTAGACTTTATCTTTTTTAAAGGGGCCACCAAATCTACAGCCTCATGCAGAGAGGCTGTAACACTATCTACCATGCTATCAATTACGGAAGGAGCAGGCTCTCCATCTTTTATTTCCATTGTGTTGACCCATGGTATAGATGAGACAATCTGCAAAAATTTGGTAACAACATCATCTGAAAGACATCTGCTGTAGTAATGTTTTTCTTTAGGAGCCAAATAATCAGAAATTGTGAAATCAAAGGTTAACAGAATATGGCCTGACAGTACAGGATTATGAGGAGACACTACCAGATTTTCTATTTCTATACCATAAGTCAGAACAAGGTCCAATGTGTGGTAGAGATAATGGGTAGAATTTTCTACTTTCTGGGAAAACCCCAGTGAGTCTAAAATTGAATTGAATGCCTTATTAAGACAGTCACTATCTACATCAACATGTATATTAAAATCCCCTACAATAATTATTCTGATTTCAGCACTAAATCAGCTAAAAATTCAGCAAATTCGGATAAAAGCTGAGTAGGCCGAGGGAGGACGGTAAACTATGGCAAAGAAAATTGGGTTCAAGCCAAGATAGCCAACATGCCCCACACTGAGGACCAGGCCCTCAAAGGAATTAAAACATGATTTTTGCTTTACATTAACTAGTAATTTAGAATGGAAAATTGCCGCTACTCCACCTCCACGACCAGAACGTCTGGGATTATGATAGTGTAACGTGCTGCTCGACATGGCGACGTCCCACCGGGAGATTCGAACTCACGCCTCCCGCTCCGGAGTCCCGCACCCTACCTGTGTCGCCAATAGGGTCAACCCACTTGGCAAGCCAAGTAGGGTGCTCATATTGAGTTCGCTACACTACTCCCCTCTGGTTCTCGACATCGTCCCGATGTCAGCGCCCCATTACTGCTTTGGACAGGAGATCCCACTTCTGACACCAGTGTAACGTGCTGCTCGACATGGCGACGTCCCACCGGGAGATTCGAACCCACGCCTCCCGCTCCGGAGTCCCGCACCCTACCTGTGTCGCCAATAGGGTCAACCCACTTGGCAAGCCAAGTAGGGTGCTCATATTGAGTTCGCTACAATAGTTTAGATAACCAGAGGGAGTTGATTCATTCAAACCAACATAATCATCTTGCCCTAGCCAAGTCCCTATGAGGGATATTAAATTGATCTGATGATCAATTAATAGCTCATGAACTAGTAGAGACTTGAGAGTTAGAGACCTAATATTTAATAAAACCACATTTAATTTTTAAATTATGAAGAGGAACAGAGGCCAAATTATTAAATTTAGAGACTTGAGGTTTGATTTGAGTTTTACCAACATTTTGTTTAATCACTTTGGGATGTTTGTGCATTATATTTTTATTAACTTTGGGGGGAGTAGACAAAGGTTCTCTAAGGGAGAAGACAGGGGCAAAGTTGGGTGGTGGTGGATGAGGAGCTGCAGAAAGATGTGTATTTATCAAGTTGTGTTGTATTTGTCTTGGGTTATAATATTTTGGGTAACGGGAGACAGACACAATCTCTGTAGGGTTATAAATTTCAGATAGCAACCACTATCTGAAAATGAGACACGTTTATCTGAACCTTAGAGTTCAGATGAACACATGGCGTAATGCCCCAGAACCTCCGAATCAACAAAATCAGACATGTTTCACTAGTGCTGAGGACTGGAACAGTATTGAGCTCATTCTCTGGGGAAAAGCTGCTACAGATCCAACCATTACCATTACAGATGCTAACACAGGTGCACCAGTGCAACGGTTATCTGAAAATGAGACTTTAGAAGGCATAACTTTTCCAGCCACAGAAGCTCTGAGTCAGAAAATGGCTATTGTGACTGTTGAGGATGTATAAAGCACAGATGTGTGGTCTATGGGGAAATAATGACAAAGTTTTCAAGGAGTACTGAACTAAGAAAGGCCGGCAGAACTGTCAACATAAGGACGTGGACACCAGAGTTTTGGAACGCTGAAAGGAATCCATCCATCCATCCATTTTCTACTGCTTTTCCGGAGGTCCAGGTCACAGAGGCAGCAGCTCAAGCAGAGAAGCCCAAACTTCCCTTTCCCCGGCCACCTGCTCCAGCTCTTCAGAGATGATACCAAGATGTTCCCAGGCCAGCTGGAAGACGTAGTCTCCAGCATGTCCTGGTTCTGCCCCGGGGTCTCCTCCCCGTTGGATGTGCCCGAAACACCTCAAGTGGAAGGCATCCTGATCAGATGCTCAAACCACCTCAGCTGGCTCCTTTCGATGTGGAGGAGCAGCGGTTCTACTCTGAGCCTCTCCCGGATGACTGAGCTCCTCACCCTCTATTTAAGGGTGAGTTCAGCAATTCTATGGAGAAAGCTCATTTCAGCCGCTTGTATCTGCACACATACACCCCCATACAACACACCCCCATATTGTGATGGTATATGGGTGTGTTGTAGTCCCCAAGACATGGGTAACTTGCACATCTGTGAACTAACCTTTTGTAATGTTTGTGCTTGAAACCTTGGTGTTGGATGCTTACTAAGTACTGCTCACCCTCGTACTGGGAACCTAAAAGGGGTTTATTTTATTGGAGGTCAATGAGAGAGTTAATTGGTTTAGTTCCACTAATTGGGTAACCTCCTCCACCATACCACCCCTTCCACATATGGCATCACGAACAGGTTACGAGTTTGTGAGCAGTGCTTGGTACCCACACCATATTTCAGAGATAATGATGCCAGTTTATCCTGGTGCCCCCTGGTTGCCAAAATTTTATGGCTCAGGGAGCGATATGAAATACCAAGAATGGTAAGAGCAAATCAAAGGTATCTTGGACACACAAGAACTGACTGAGTCGCAATTGTGCTGGGAGCATTAAGTGGGGAGGCTAAATGACAAACTGATGTTTTAGAGGTGGGGGATTGTGATAAGGCTGTTATATTTTTTTTTCTGCATTAGATGCACTTTATGTAGAAAAGGTCCCTCTGTCTGTCGAGCTCAATTCTGGGTGTGTTTGCTGCAGCTTACAAAAGGATAGAACTGAACCGAAGGCTCCTTTAAAACCCATCTGTGTGTCATATCCCCTAGAAGTTGTTGCTCTTGTCTTTCTTTCTTTGGGCAGACCTGTGGACGCCTACCAGAACATTCTTGTTATGACGGATATGTTCATGCGGTATGCTTGGGCTGTGCCCACTCATGATCAAACGGCGAAAACAACTGTCAAGGCAATGTGGATGAACATACAGTGGGGTAAAAAAGTATTTAGTCAGCCACCAATTGTGCAAGTTCTCCCACTTAAAAGATGAGAGAGGTCTCCAATTTTCATCACAGGTATACCTCAACTATGAGAGACAAAATGAGGAAAAAAAAAATCCAGAAAATCACATTGTCTGATTTTTAAAGAATTTATTTGCAAATTATGGTGGAAAATAAGTATTTGGTCAATAACAAAAGTTCATCTCAATACTTTGTTATATACCCTTTGTTGGCAATGACAGAGGTCAAACGTTTTCTGTAAGTCTTCACAAGGTTTTCACACACTGTTGCTGGTATTTTGGCCCATTCTTCCATGCAGATCTCCTCTAGAGCAGTGATGTTTTGGGGCTGTCGCTGGGCAACACGGACTTTCAACTCCCTCCAAAGATTTTCTATTGGGTTGAGATCTGGAGACTGGCTAGGCCACTCCAGGACCTTGAAATGCTTCTTACGAAGCCACTCCTTCGTTGCCCGGGCGATGTGTTTGGGATCATTGTCATGCTGAAAGACCCAGCCACGTTTCATCTTCAATGCCCTTGCTGATGGAAGGAGGTTTTCACTCAAAATCTCATGATACATGGCCCCATTCATTCTTTCCTTTACACGGATCAGTCGTCTTTGTCCCTTTGCAGAAAAACAGCCCCAAAGCATTATGTTTCCACCCCCATGCTTCACAGTAGGTATGGTGTTCTTTCTCCTCCAAACACGACAAGTTGAGTTTTTACCAAAAAGTTCTATTTTGGTTTCATCTGACCATATGACACTCTCCCAATCCTCTTCTGGATCATCCAAATGCTCTCTAGCATACTTCAGGCGGGCCTGGACATGTACTGGCTTAAGCAGGGGGACACGTCTGGTACTGCAGGATTTGATTCCCTAGCGGCGTAGTGTGTTACTGTTGGTAGCCTTTGTTACTTTGGTCCCAGCTCTCTGCAGGTCATTCACTAGGTCCCCCCGTGTGGTTCTGGGATTTTTGCTCATCGTTCTCGTCATCATTTTGACCCCACGGGGTGAGATCTTGCGTGGAGCCCCAGATCGAGGGAGATTATCAGTGGTCTTGTATGTCTTCCATTTTCTAATAATTGCTCCCACAGTTGATTTCTTCACACCAAGCTGCTTACCTATTGCAGATTCAGTCTTCCCTGCCTGGTGCAGGTCTACAATTTTGTTTCTGGTGTCCTTTGACAGCTCTTTGGTCTTGGCCATAGTGGAGTTTGGAGTCTGACTGTTTGAGGTTGTGGACAGGTGTCTTTTATACTGATAACGAGTTCAAACAGGTGCCATTAATACAGGTAACGAATGGAGGACAGAGGCGCCTCTTAAAGAAGAAGTTACAGGTCTGTGAGAACCAGAAATCTTGCTTGTTTGTAGGTGACCAAATACTTATTTTTCCACCATAATTTGCAAATAAATTCTTTAAAAATCCTTCAATGTGATTTTCTGGATTTTTTTTCCTCATTTTGTCTCTCATAGTTGAAGTATACCTACGGTGAAAATTGGAGACCTCTCTCATCTTTTAAGTGGGAGAACTTGCACAATTGGTGGCTGACTAAATACTTTTTTGCCCCACTGTAATTCAGATTATTGGCTGCCCTTCACGTTTCCATTCAGATCAGGGGTCAAACTTTGAGTCTGATTTAATGAAACAACTGTGTGATGTGTACAACATTTCCAAAAGCAGAACCACTCCCTACCATCCGGCTAGTAATGGCAGGGGTGAGCGATTTAATCAGACGCTGCTTAACATGTTGCACACTCTTGAGGCAGATAAATAGGGAAGATGGCCAGAATATCTTCCCAAGCTTTTGCAAGTCTATAATAACACTGTACATAGTGCAACAGGTTTTGCCCCAGCATATTTGATGTTTGGCTGTCATCTTAGGCTTCCTGTGGATGTTGGTCTGGGAGTTGCCCCCTTTCAGCTTCGTCAAAATGTTGCAACTTGGGTCACTTAACATCACAAAAGGCTTAACATTGCATATGATTTGGCCCATAGCAAAATGGGGGTTGTGGCCAGTCAAGAGAAGAGCTATTATGACCAAAGGGCTCACGCTCCCTTGCTTCTGTTAGAACGGGTATGGGTGAGGGACAGGAGCAGAGAGGGTCAGGGAAAGCTGCATAGCTGGTGGGATCCAGAACCTTATGTAGTGGTGGGAGTGGTTGGAGATGCAGGGCTGGTTTACAGAGTTAGGCCAGAAAGGGGAGGTAGGGAAAAGACCCTGCACAGGAATGCCCTTAAACCCTGTGTTGGCCCTGTAGTTGAGATGTCAAAGGAAAGTCATTCTCAGGAAAAAGACCTTGGTGTTCCACTCCCAACCCTGTATTTCCCACAAGGGTTTAGAGTGCCAGACGAGCCAGACAGGATGCAGGATTTGCCATGTCTATCAATTAGAGTAAATTTAGATCAACGACCGGCTTGTTATAGACAAGTCATTGGCAGGGAAACTGTTGGGGGATGTCATGCTGAGTGTCATGCTGTGTTTGGATATATTGTTTAATCTTATTGTATATTGTTGTACTTTTGCATGTTTATACTTTTGTGTTGTTGATAATTGATTATTTGGTGTGTAGTGTTTTCTTGGTTCTATTTGGATGCATGCTTTTGAGTGATTGAACACAGCTGGACACAATGAGTGACAAACTCAGGCATTGACTGACAGAATGAACCAGCCAATAGACTGCTACAGGCTGCTCACATGGCCCAATGGGAATACGGGGGTGGGTTCTCCCATTTCCTGCATAAGCAGGGAGAGACCTGCATTGAGTGAGTCTTTTCCTCACCTGAACTGAGGTCCACCATCTTTCCAGACAACTGGAGAATCTGCAGCAGCTTCCAGGCAGTTCCAGTGTAATGATTAGAAGTGTATTGGAGGCCTTGGGTGTGGGGAGGGCAGAGGCAGGAGGTTCTGCCCAAAGCTGTAAGTTTGTTTGTTTTGTTTGTTTTTTTTTTAAATCCAATACACTAATTGTTGTTGGAGGTCTGGGTGGAACTGATCCTTGTGTGTGTGAAGAACAGACTGCTGGCCACTTTCCCTTCTTTTAGATGTGAAGGAGGAAGATTCCTGGATGTGTGGGCCTGTTTGGTGTGGATTCGACTGAAGATGAGGACAAGGCCTGGAGTGTGGCAGGGAGCCTCTGGGACTGGTTAAAGAACGTTTTAATGACTTTTGCCTTTTTAAAGGCTGTATTTTTAAGGTTACACTGGTAACATTTGTGACTTATCTGATTTTACCTTTTGTAATGTTTGTGCTTGAAATCTTTGTGTTGGATGCTTACTAAGTACTGCTCACCCTCATATTGGGAACCTAAAAAGGGTTTATTTTATTGGCGGTCATTCATTCATTCACCTTCTTCTGCTTAATCCTTTTTGGGTCGCGGGGGGGCTGGAGCCTATCCCAGCATCTTTGGGCGAGAGGCAGGGTACACCCTGGACAGATCGCCAGTCCCATCGCAGGGCCAACACAGAGAGACAGACAACCATTCACTTTCACAGTCATACCTAAGGACAATTTAGAATCCCCAGTTTGATGCCAATTAAACTTAACTTGCATGTTTTTGGCATGTGAGAGGAAACCGGAGAAATCCCGGAGTAAACCCACGCAGACACGGGGAGAACATGCAAACTCCACACAGATCACTGTTGGTCGGGGGCTGGGATTGAACCCAGGATCCCGCGGCCAAGGGTGAGTTGCTGTGCTGCCGCAGTGCTAACCATTCCGCCACTGCGCCGTCCATTATTGGAAGTCATTCATTCATCTTCTTCCACTTAATCCTTTTCGGGTCGCGGGGGGGCTGGAGCCTATCCTAGCATCTTTGGGCGAGAGGCAGGGTACACCCTGGACAGATCGCTAGTCCATCGCAGGGCCAACACAGAGAGACAACCATTCACTCACAGTCATACCTAAGGACAATTTAGAATCCCCAGTTTGATGCCAGTGAGAGTTAATTGGTTTAGTTCCACTAATTGGGTAACCTCCTCCACCATACCACCCCTTCCACAGTAGGAACGTAGACTGACTGGTAAATCGACAGCTTTGCTTCAGAGCTCAGCTCCCTCTTCACAACAGACCGGTACAACGTCCGCATCGCTGTAGAGGCTGTGCCGATCTGCCTGTCAGTCTCATGCTCCATTCTCTCCTCCCTCGTGAATGAGACCCCAAGATACTTAAACTCCTCCACTTAGGCCAGGAGTCGATCGCCGGCTGAAAGGAATATAAGATTCATTTAACTTCAATTGCAAACAGTAAGTTTGCAATTGAGTCTGTTTCAAGATGGCGACGAGACCAGAGGAGCTTTGAGGCCTGAACTGCGACTTTCTGATAAAACTGTTCAAAAGACTTTTGTTGGTCACCAGCAAATGTGAGGAATATTTGTGAGACGACAACTAAGCTGACCCGGAGAAGGTTCTGGTTCCGTTTCTGGTTTCAAAGAGGATTTAAAAGGACGGTGAAGCAAGCTGGCACAAGATGGCGGAACCCACGCGTCTTGGTTGGAATGGCTCTGTGTTGGCTCCTGAGGTAAAGCGGTCTCGATTAAAACCTGAAGTATATAAGACTACTGAGGGGAAAATAATTGAGGATGAGCTGCTAAATTTCCTTGCAGTGAAAATTAAGACTCTGAGTCAGGATGAGATCGTCTTATTGGCCTCTAATACTTTTGACTCTGAGTGGATTAAGTCCTCAAAGAAAGTTCTGTTTGAGCTCTGCCCCACTACACAAAGGTGTGTTGCACACAAGGGCCCCCAAAAAGATGTTAATAATTTAAAGAGCTGCCTTAAGGTAATGAATGAGTGTGGTGAAAATCTACCTAGATTCGTCTCATTACCTGGATGATTTGCCGCTGGTTACATTTTCCAGCTTGGGCTGTTCAAGTCTCCTGAGGAGAATGGAGCACTTAAGTGCAGAGGTTTGTGCCATGAAACAAACCATGCTGTTGCAGACTAGCTCCAGTGAAGATCTACGTACTATTACTTCGGATATTGCCCCACGTGTAAGTGGCCTGGAGCAATCTGCTTTACGGACCGTGGATAATGAGGCGCCTGCTCTGGGAGGGCCTGTTGGTCCCGCTGATGTCAGAGCGGAGGATGGGGTCTGCCCGATGATTGATACGTCTGAAGATGCACGGGAATCTTACTTGACCGCTGGAGAGAAGGTTTTGGCTGTGAATTTGGACCCAGTGGGTCAGCCTATAACCGGGGAAAACTTCGGAACAGTAGCGTCTTCACCAGGCTCTCCAAAATGGAGTCAAGTGGTGAAAAAGGAATGACGAATTGAGCATGCTGCAGCTAAACCCAAGCCATCCTCTGCTTCAAACAGCCGTAGGAATAAAGCCAGCAACGCGGCTACTGTTGTTGGTACGGGCTCTGGTAATATTAAAACTGTACGGACTAAGATGGTGAGTGTGTTTGCTACCCGTTTTCATTCTGATTTGGAAGCTGACGATCTATCTGCATATCTTAAAGACAAGCTTGGACGAGAAGTTATCCGTCAGAAAATCCTCACTGGGAACGGCAGGGTTGGTTCATTTAAAGTAACGGCAGAATCCTCTGAGGTCGGGGACATGTACCAGCCAGAGCTCCGGCCAGAGGGCACATTGGTGCGGCAATATTATGAGCCCCGTGGGGCTGGGAGGGCTGGAGCTAGTGGAGCGGCTGCTATGGAGAATATGCAGGCACCCACGGATGATGGTGATCTTTCTTAACTTTTTCTTTTTTTTTTTTGATGGGTATTCAGGTCATGTCTTACTACTGTCGTGGCCTTAAATTGGGGCAAAGTGCTGGGGAGAAAGCTCGCCGGTTAGTTATTGACAATTTATTGAACAATTGTGATATTTTGTGCCTTCAGGAGACGTTTCTTTCTGAACAAGACTTGGAATGTTTGAACTGTCTGAACCCTGATTTCCACGGTGCTGGGGAGTCTACAGCTGACCTCAGCAAGGGGATTATCAGGGGTAGGATACCTGGAGGTGTGGCTATCCTCTGGAGAAAGAAGCTGGACTCCTTGATAAAAGTGGTCCGACTTGGTGTAGATTGGTGTATTGGTGTGCAGTTTAATTGTAATGAGGAATTTCTCATTATTAATGTATATACGCCCTTTGAATGTCAACGGAATGAGGATGAATATTTAAATAAGCTTGCTTTTATTAATTCTTATATGCAAGATTATAATACTTGTATTTTTATTATGGGGGACTTGAATGCGGACATATCTGACACTGACTCCTTATTTGCAAAACATATGTATCATTTTTGTTATGAAAATAACTTAATTTTGTCAAGTAAGGTGTTAATGCCTTCTGATAGTTATACCTAGATAAGTGAGGCTTGGCACACTACGTCCTGGCTAGATCATTGCATCAGCACTGGTGATGCACATGACTCTGTGGGTGGCATCAGTATTTATTATGGGTTAGCAATGTCTGATCATATACCGTCTGAGATGATAATTAATGTTGACCGTCTACCTGCACTCTGTCAGAATGTCAGTCAGGATGAGGTGGAATAATTAGACTGGGACACTCTAAGGAAGAAATTGTAGAATACTGTGTCCATACAGATAAATCCTTGAGTAAAATATGTCTTCCTAGAGATGCTGTGAACTGTAGCATTGTCGAGCATAAGAAAGACCTTTGTAGTTTGTACAATGCTATAGTTGACTCCCTGTATAAGGACAGTAAGCCTTATTATAGGAAGATACGTAAGACACATAATGTTAGACCTGGCTGGAATGAGGCCGTAGCTGTGCCTTATTCTGAAGCTCGGGATGCATATAAAGCATGGGTGGTGGCTGGGAGACCCAGACAAGGGCCAGAATTTGAGATGAAGAAACGTACGAATGCAAAGTTTAAGTATGCTATTCGTCATATTTCTAAAAATGAGCAGCTGATGAGAAGTAATTCCTTGGCCAAGAAATTGTTGGATAAGAATGTCACAGATTTTTGGAAGGAGCTTAGACGGATTAGTAATAGTAAAACGTCTTTACCCTGGAAGGCATTTCGGATATAGAAAATATTGTGGCTTTATGGCGGCAGCATTTTTTTCATTATTTAACTCAACTAAGGATGAAACTTATAAGGTAGGGAAAGCAGAAAGGGACGATTCGTTCCTGATTGACACTTATGCAGTGACCAAAGCCATTAGAGAGTTATCGGATAACAAAGCGAGTGGTTTAGACTGTATTTCTGCTGAGCATCTTAAATATGCTAGCTCAAGAATTGCTCCTCTTCTTGCAATTTGTTTCACCAGCTTCATGATTCATGGGATGTTACCAGAATCATTATTGTCTGTTGTGTTGGTACCAGTCATTAAAGATAAAGCTGGCAAGCTGTGCAGCCTAGACAATTACAGGCCCATAGCTATAGCCAATATAATATCTAAAGTACTGGAAAGAATTCTGTTTGAAAAATTAAATGTATTAATCAAATCTACTGATCATCAATTTGGATTTAAACCCCATCATGGAACAGATCTGTGCATATATGCTTTAAAAGAAATTATAAGTATAGAAATCAAAATTCATCAGTTTTTTTTGTTTTGACGCCTCTAAGGTGTTTGTGTTAATCACAGAAAATTGTTTAGGAAAATGATTGATGGGGGGTTCCCAAGCACTTAATACGTATCCTGATGTACTGGTATGCACATCAGAAGATGCTGGTGAAATGGGGGAAGAGTCATTCATCCCCATTTGGTGTGAGCAGTGGTGTCGGACAGGGCAGTATATTGTCCCCTATTCCATTTAATCTTTATATGGATGATTTGTCAAAGCAACTGAATGCCTGTAAAACTGGGTGTTTAATAGGGAATAAGTTAGTGAATCATTTTATGTATGCTGATCTAGTTATTCTCAGTCCAAGTAGTGCTGGTCTTCAGGAGTTATCTAAGAGTGTGTACTGCTTATGGAGTTGAAAATGACAAAATATAATACAAATAAGAGTTGTGTGCTGATATGTCACACTAGAGAAAATTTGTTAATGGAATTCCCTGTCAAGGATAAAGTTAAATATCTGGGACATTTTATTAATGATAGAATGACTGATATTTTCAGACAACGCTGCAAAATCTACATGCAAGCAAATATTCTTGCACGTAGGTTTGGCTTTTGTTCAGATGAGGTGAAGCTGGTTCTTTTTAAAACCTATTGTACACCTTTATACACTGCTCATTTATGGATAAATTATAGGAAACAAAGTATGCAGAAATAACAGGTTGCTTACAATGATGCTTTAAGAATTTTACTTAAAAAGCCTCGATGGTGCAGTGCTTCTGAGTTATTTGTATCATCACGTGTAAATACACTGCATGCAGTAATAAGGAATCTTATGTATAAATTCATCTGTTGGCTTGATGTATCTGGAAATGAAATCATTCAGGTTATGTCTAGCATTAAGCTGAGTTCTAGTCGCTGTCAGTCACAGTTTAGAAGGCATTGGTACAGTTGTCTTTTTAAAGTCTGTACTGTTTTTGTACTTCTTTTAGTAATTGTTGCTTATTGTTTTGTAACTTTTTTTAATTGTCTTGTTTTTAACTGTTTTAATTGTCTTGTTTTTTATTTTTGATGGACCATGAGTCTGGAATAAAGTTTGAGTACATTTCAAGACAACGTCCCCCAACCTAACACACCCCCATATTGTGATGGTATAGGGGTGTGTTGTAGTCCCCAAGACATGGGTAACTTGCACATCTGTGAACTAAGGCATCATTATGGCTGAAGAGGACATACTCATCAATCTCAGAAATGATATGAACTTGAGATGGCAAAAGCCTATGAACAGTGTGCAAATGAGCAATGTACAAATTAGCACCCAGTGTGAGAAATTCTAATGACAATACCCAATAGACTGTACAATGAAAATTTAGCAGCAGAAATGATATGAACATGAAACGGGGTGAGACTATATACAAATGAGCAGTGTGCAAATTTAGCAACCAGAGTGTGAGTTCCTATTTGCAAAGCTGTGTTTGCGGAGTTTTGGGAGTTTATTTGTTCAGGAGTCTGATGGCAGTCGGAAAGGAGTTTTTTTTAGTCTGGTTGTCCTGCATTTCACACTTCTGTACCTCAGGCCTGAGGGTAGAAGTGTGAACATTCTGTGCTGGGGGTGGGTGGGGTCCTGGAGGATGGCGGCAGCTCTCCTCTGGACTCTGTGGTGGTAGATGCTCTGCAGAGAAGGGAGTGGAGTCCTGATGATCTTCTCCACTGTCTTCACCACTCTCTGCAGGTGTTTGTGGTCCAGGGCAGTAGTGATGCAGTTGGTTAAGATGCTCTCGATTATGCAGCTGTAGAAGTTGAGGATCCTGGGGGACATGCCAAACTTCTCCAACCTCCTCAGAAAGTACAGCCGCTGTTGAGCTCTAAGCTCAAAACAGTTTTGAATGCTCCGACGTGACACTTGGGTACCTCTCACCTCCCTTAAATGTAACTGGAGTTGAGCGGCATTCATCATCCAGTTCCACAGGGCACTGTTCACAAGGAAGCAGTCGTCAGTGTGGGATGTAGCCAAAAGACATCCGCTCTATGCCTTTCTGTGACTCTTCCAGTCTCTCTGTTGCAACCTGCTGATGACACACCATGACATTAAGCTCAGTGGCCACTTCATTCTGAGAACATCCTGTTTGAAGCCTCACAATGCCGAGGTACTGTTGATCAATTGTTAGGTGTCGTCTTGGTCTTGTCTCATGACATCAAAATGTGAACAGCATGATGAAAAGGACTGTTTAAGTGCCAATTCTAATTGAACCAGAAAATTTATTGGTCAATTCACAGATCAAACACCTGTTGTGAATTTTGCCATTAAGCACCTTGTTAGAGAACAGCAAGTTATGCAAAAAAGTACTGAAATATTGAGCAGATGGACATGTGGATTCAAAAGGTTAGAGAAGGTTAAATTAAGTTCACCTGTAAAGGTTATAGTGCATTTTAGGTGCATCCTGAAATTTCACCCGAAAGGGAGGGGAGACTATACATGTACCTAGACTGATTACTGAAAATGGCTCCAGTTCCAGCAATGCTATCAGCAGAAGAAATATTACATTGAGATTTCAGCATACTCATGTAGCAGCTTTATTTAAATGTATCAGGTTACAAAACAAATTCACACACTGAAACAGTCATTTACACCTAATCTATATTTCCATCAGTCCATTTCATCTGACAGTTCAGAATTAAGACATTTAACGTCCAAACCTGCTGCAATTGTCATATCTTTCAATGGGATGCTGTGTTACCATGGCAACACACCAACAAAATCTACCAATAAAAACCAAGTTTCTGTTGATTATAACAAAATAGAAGCTAGTATCAACTAAAAATAATTCAGTTATCTGTCACATTCCCCACCCTTATACAGCACTGATTATTGATCGTCTTACTAATCTGTGGAAAATTACTGACGTTTAAACATGTCAAGCTCTCATTCACTGCCAATGTAGAATAAGGAGACCAGAAATAGTAGAGCCACAATGCCTAAAACACAAATGTCTTTATGCCAGTAGTCCATACAGTTACTACTTTTGTCTTACAATTTTGTAATTTTTGTGATAATTTTGATTGCATTTTTTCCAACATAAATTTGCAAGGTTATGAATGTTGTAATCTTTAAACATTTCAACTGTTACTGTAGTGTCAACATTGGTTGACACAATGGCATCTTATGTTTAATAGTGACCCTTGAATCACTGTTGATCAATTGTGCCATATTAATTTTTTCAATATGGTAGCTGTGACAGTGGATTAAGAAAAAATAAGCAAATGCATCTCTACTTTACTCTGAACACATTAAAGACATTAATTTACCAGATACTGCTTGTAAGAATAAAGATATCCTCAAGTTTAACTACAGTGCAAAGTTATTATTGAAGCTGATTCTCAATTAGTTGAGTCAAGTGTTTTACTTTTTTATATTCGCTTAAAGATGCACTCTGGTGGATATAAATCCCTTATAAAAACAAATCTACATTGTCTAAATGGTATTTTATGCCTTTTTTCCTACCAAAAAAACCCTTTCATGGTCTGAATTTCATGTCAAAATCTTTTCACCACCTCCCCTTCAAACGCCAGAATTGGTTATTACTAGGCCCAACCACATACAACAAGGCTAATAGTAGCTAACACTACGTTATCAAAATAAATTCTGTGACAAAAAGACTTCCCGGCTGAAGGACACGCCCAGCTGTATGCACGGTGGCCCAGGTGACTGAAATTGCATCGGTCCTTAAAAGCAGTTTAATGGAAAAACCCATCTTAATTTGAGTCAAGTTTTCAAAGTAGTTTGTTAAAAAAAAGCTCACTAGCATGGAGGAAAACGTCAGGCCAGAGAGTCCTGATTGGCTCAACACTACCCACATGCCAGCACCACGAATAGCTGCGTCACCAAAAATGTCTCAACTCACCATTTTGCAGAGAGTGGGGCTTAAGTTAAACTTCACGGCAAAAAAAACCAAACAAACAACAAAACATATGAGACATTCAAGTAATTTCACTCTTGATACATCTTGTAAGTCAAAAAACCTCGCTAACCTTGCTATTGACAAGCCAACCAGAGGTTGCCAAGCAACCCCAATAGTTGCAGCTTGGTTGTCCTATTTTTCTTTTTCTCGTGTGAACATGCATTTTATTATTATTTCTAGTAAATTTCTGATTTTTTTTCAACTTCTAGCTATATTACACTTTTTCATGTAAATAAGAAAAGCCTTTATTAGTCCCACAATGGGGAATGTGAGACTTTTTTTCTGGCAAATTTGAGGCTTTGTTATATATTTTATTTTCTCTTTCTGGCAGAAGGTCACCTATTAACCTTGAGGCCAAGATGTAATGCAGCCCTGAAGGGGGCTGTCCCATGCTCCTCAATTTAATGTTGGCTACAAACAACATGGGCATGGCGGGGCAAACATGCGTCCATTTCTATATATATTTTCATGCTGCTTGTGAACTACAAACTCCAAATTCTTAATTTTTGAAATGAACACTGTGTGCTCACCAGACTGAAAGCGCACCCTGTAGTGAAAACGTAAACCACGTCAAGTCTGTGCTCTGCTTGCATGCATGACACACACTGCCTAAGTGTGACAGGAACAGGGAGAACTGTGTTAAAAAATACAATGCAAGCACAGCCGGTGCTGACCCCCCGCTGAGAGTGCCATGTCACTTCAGCATTGAAAAAGGCAACAGTGAGCGTATGACCTAAAAGTGAAATAAATGAATAAATAAATAAAACGTGAAACAATCTAACAAAACACAAAAATGTAATCTACTGCATAATTTTTTTTTTTTTTTTCTGGTGAAGGACTCACTGACCCTCCACCACATTGTCTCCCCACATTAAAAATGCCTCCAACATCCATGCATTCAGCACAATGAAGATCAGAGGTCAGATGGTGCAAAGCAAATTGAATATGTAGGTAATGCTGTTATCAAACCGATTTACATTTATAGCACATAACAGCTTCAACAATTTACAGAACATTTCATTCACAAAGCAGACTTAAACCTGAAAATAAACATCTACAGATGTTGGTGTACTACAGTGCCTCAAGTGTGAGTTATCATTTAGTAACTCCTACTAGGACGAGTGACTGACGACTTCTCACCTGCATGGATTCCGATGTGTTTTTTCAGAGAAGGAAGTTGCGTAAAACTTTGCCCAAATGACTCATGAGAATGTGACATCTATCTGATTTCCTGTTCCTTAAAATTAACATGACAAATACAACTTTGCCCACATGTTTCACAAGACTTCTCCTCTGTGTGAATTCTCATGTTTTTTCAAGGAACCACTTTGAGTAAATCTTTGCCCACATGTTCCACAAGAAAACGGCTTCTCGCCTGTGTGGACACCTATGTGTCTTTTCAAAGAACGAAGGTGCTTAAAAGTCTGCCCACAGATTTCACAAGAATATGACTTCACATCTGTGTGACGTTTCATGTGACTTTTCAAAGAACTAAGTTGATTAAAACTCTTCCCACATGTTTCACAAGAATATGGCTTCTCATCTGTGTGCAGTCTCATGTGAGTTGTTAAATTGGCACGATGATTAAAACTTTTACTACATATTTCACAAGAAAATGGCTTCTCACCCGTGTGACTTGCCATGTGAGCTTTCAAACTGACAGAATAAATAAAACTCTGCCCACATATTTCACAAGAATATGGCTTCTCACCTGTGTGAAGTCTCATGTGAGTTTTCAGTCTAGCACGATAATTGAAACTTTTTCCACATGTTTCACAAGAAAACAGCTTCTCACCTGTGTGAACCGTCATGTGTGTTTTCAAACTGACACGATGATTAAAACATTTTCCACATGCTTCACAAGAATACGGCTTCTCACCTGTGTGAATTCTCATGTGACATTTCAAAGAGCTATGTCGAATAAATCTTTGTCCACATGTTCCACAAGAAAATAGCTTCTCACCCGTGTGAATTTCCATGTGCCTTTTCAAATAATCTAGTCGATTAAATCTTTGCCCACATGTTCCACAAGAAAATGGTTTCTCACCTGTGTGAATTATCATGTGTTTTATCAAAACACCACTGCTATTAAAACTTTTCCCACATGTTCCACAAGAAAATGGCTTCTCACCAGTGTGAATTCTCATGTGTGTCTTCAAGTTACCAGACTGATTAAAGCTCTGCCCACATGTTGCACAAGAATATGGCTTCTCACCAGTGTGAATTCTCTCATGAACTGATAAATTTCTCCTACTTGCAAATCTTTTCCCACACATGGTGCAAACATGTGTCTTATCCACTGAGTGATGTTTCTTCTTTTGAGACTCATTTTCAATGTCACTGTCATTAACAGAACATTTTACAGACTTTTCAACTGTACCAGTTTCACAGAGATTCCCTGACACTGAAGAATCGTCTACATTGTTACAGTCACTCCTTTTTCTGTGAAATCTCTTCTTCGGCTCTTCATGTTTACTTGTTCTTGGGTTTACGTTCTTACCTGCTCCCTGGTCTTGGCTCTCAGTTTCAAGAGAATCATGGAAGAAGAGCTTCTCACCGTTTGGTTCAGTTTCATTGTGATCATTGTCCTCATCAGCAGGAGTCACCATGACGGTATCAGTCTCTTGTTTCAGGAAATACCCTTCCTCTTCTTCTTTAACCTGCACAGCATCTTGTTCCTTCTGGTCTAGATTGGAGGTCCTCTTCTGCTTCCAGAGCTGATTGACCATGTGAACCACCTCCTCCTCCTTACAGTCACGTAGCTGTGAAGCATCTGGAGGTACAAAGAGATGAGAAAAATGATAGTAATAGAAAGCCACACAGAATAAATGTACTGCCAGCTAAAAAGTTCAACACCTGGTAACAAATAGTTTGTATACTTCCATGTCATAATTACTGCAGTGATGAATCTGTTTCAGCTTCAAAAAGTTATTCAATCATTTCCCCACCATTGATGAGGTACAAGTGGACAAAATTGTTGGTACCCCTCCGCTAATGAAAGAAAAACCCACAATGGTCACAGAAATAACTTGAATCTGACAAAAGTGGTAATAAATAAAAAGGTCTATGAAAATTAACCAATGAAAATCAGACAATGCTTTTGAATTGTGGTTCAACAGAATTATTTTAAAAAACAAACTCATGAAACAGGCCTGGACAAAAATGATGGTACCCTTAACTTAATATTTTGTTGCACAACCTTTTGAGGCAATCACTGCAATTAAACGATTTCTGTAACTGTCAATGAGACGTCTGCACCTCTCAACAGGTATTTTGGCCCACTCCTCTTGAGCAAACTGCTCCAGTTGTCTCAGGTTTGAAGGGTGTCTTCTCCAGACGGCATGTTTCAGCTCCTTCCACAGATGTTCAATAGGATTTAGATCAGGGCTCATAGAAGGCCACTTCAGAATAGTCCAATGTTTCACTCTTAGCCATCCTTGGGTGTTTAGCTGTGTGTTTTGGGTCATTATCCTGTTGCAAGACCCATGACCTGCGACTGAGACCAAGCTGTCTGACACTGGCCAGCACATTTCTCTCTAGAATACCTTGATAGTCTTGAGATTTCATCGTACCCTGCACAGATTCAAGACACCCTGTGCCAGATGCAGCAAAGCAGCCCCAGAACATAACAGAACCTCCTCCATGTTTCACAGTAGGGACAGTGTTCTTTTATTGGTATGCTTCATTTTTGCGTCTGTGAACATAGAGCTGATGTACCTTGCCAAAAAGTTCCAGTTTTGTCTCGTCTGTCCATAGGACATTCTCCCAGAAGCTTTGTGGCTTGTCAACATGCAGTTTGGCAAATTCCAGTCTGGCTTTTTTATGATTTGTTTTCAACAGTGGTGTCCTCCTTGGTCGTCTCCCATGAAGTCCACTTTGGCTCAAACAACGACGGAGGGTATGATCTGATACTGATGTACCTTGACCTTGGAGTTCACCTTGAATGTGTTCAGAGGTTGTTCTGGGCTCTTTTGTTACCATTTGTATTATCAGTCTCTTCCAATTTTTCATCAAGTTTCCTCCTGCGGCCACATCCAGGGAGGTCGACTACAGTCCCATGGATCTTAAATTTCTGAATAATATGTGCAACTGTAGTCACAGGAACATCAAGCTGCTTGGAAATGGTCTTATAGCCTTTACCTTTAACATGCTTGTCTATAATTTTCTTTCTAATCTCCTGAGACAACTCTCTCTTTTGCTTCCTTTGGTCCATGTTTAGTGTGGTATACACCATGTCACCAAACAGCACAGTGACTACTTGTCACCCTTTAAATAGGCCGACTGACTAATTACAAGTTTGTAGACACCTGTGATGTTAATTAGAGGACACATCTTGGTTGAACATGTCCCTATGGTCACATTATTTTCAATCTTTTCTAGGGGTACCATCATTTTTGTCCAAGCCTGTTTCATGAGTTTGTTTTTTTAAAGTAATTCTGTTGAACCACAATTCAAAAGCATTGTCTGATTTTCATTTTTCATAGAATTTGTATTTATTACCACTTTTGTCAGATTCAAGTTATTTCTGTGACCATTGCGGGTTTTTCTTTCATTAACAGAGGGATACCAACAATTTTGTCCACATGTGTATTCTGTCAATCTGTGTTTTCACTGATACGTTGAGAGGCTCTGTGACTGATCTTGTGAACTAGCGCACCATGTCAGGTTCAAAATTAAGTGAAGAAGCGCCAACGAAAACTGGAAGTAACAGATGGACATAGTTAACAACACCAGACTGTCAGTGAAAGAGTAGCTTATTCCAACCTGATGAAATCACCTTTGAGTGTTCAGATCTCCTGACCACTGACCTTTACCTTAAGCACAACCTAGATCAGCGTTTTTCAACCTTTTGTTGAGCCAAGGCATCCTTTTTACATTGAAAAAGGGCAATTAATAATCAACTCCCAACTAATATACAAAAAATATTCAAAAAAAGAGACAATGATTATAATTTCAGAGAAGACAAACTTTACAAAACCTAAGGTACGAACAACTAAGAAAAGTATGTGCATATCTGTCTGTGGGGTGGATTTGTGGAACAGTCTGGAGCTGGAACTGAAACTATGTACAAACAGAAATCAATTCAAAAATAGGTATAAACATTATTTGCTGAAAGAATATATGTTAGAGGGGTAGTATTTATATGTACGATTCACTATGCTCACTCTGGGACACTATGGAATGGTAGGTGGGACAGTACTGTGTATATCTGTGTTGTTTGGGGCTGGGTTTTGATGTATGGACTGTATGTATGTTGGGATGGATGGGCATCAATGTTGATATGTACAAAATATAGTTAATTGTCTGCTTGGGGTCTTAAATGAGGTAATTTGTATATATTTCACATGGGTTGTATTTAGGGAAAAGAGGAGTTGGAGTAAATAAGTGTTCACTTCTTCCTTCTCCCTTTCGAGCACTGTACACTGTCACTTTTATTGCACTTGTCATTTGTTTTTGTTTTTTTACTTTTTTGTTCAAAATAAAGTATGTATCCATCTATCTAAAAAAATCTTGGGGAACCCCACAAACCAGAAATGTTACAAAATGACACATTGTAGCTCATTACAGCATATGCAGTGACAATTTAGTATTTCAGTTAGCTTATACTCACTCAGTGTGAAACTTGGGCATATTTACATGAACACAAAGCTGATATCCTGGCAAGAATTGAAGAAAGGTAGACACAAAGCTCAAGATCCACAGTTCAATCTCTCTTGTTTTAGTTCTTAGAGTGATCATGTTTGAAAATCCCAGCTCACATAAATATGTTGTGGAAAATGGGAGCAATATTGAAATGGCTCCATTTGCCAGAATTGAGAACTCGGCAGCAGTCACCTAAAAACTGTCTAAAGGTAGCTTAGCAAAGCTTAGCTGTAATCCATGGTCTTCTTTCAGTTCACTTAATTCCTCTTGCTCCTGCAAAGTGAGATTCATGTTTGGACCAAAATCTATTGTGGCATTATATGGATCCCTAACACAGTTAAGGCAGTCAGTGATGGGTGAGGGGAAATAAAATTACCAGTAACCAATAACTAAGTTATTGCAAGTTTCTTATTTTTCCCCTTAAAAGATTTCAGTTTGTTTTTCCATTGGGTTGCACAGGTTATAGGTCACATTAATGGTGGAAAAAGCTTTGAAATAATTTGTCTTGGTCTCATTTTTCTTTTACATCACAAAAACCTGACATTTTAACAGGGGTATGTGGACTTTATACAGTGGGGGAAAAAAGTATTTAGTCAGCCACCAGTTGTGCAAGTTCTCCCACTTAAAAGATGAGAGAGGTCTCCAATTTTCATCATAGGTATACCTCAACTATGAGAGACAAAATGAGAAAAAAAAAATCCAGAAAATCACATTGAATGATTTTTAATGAATTAATTGGTAAATTCCTTGGTAAAATAAGTATTTGGTCAATAACAAAAGTTCATCTCAATACTTTGTTATATACCCTTTGTTGGCAATGACAGAGGTCAAACGTTTTCTGTAAGTCTTCACAAGGTTTTCACACACTGTTGCTGGTATTTTGGCCCATTCCTCCATGCAGATCTCCTCTAGAGCAGTGATGTTTTGGGGCTGTTGCTGGGCAACACGGACTTTCAACTCCCTCCAAAGATTTTCTATGAGGTTGAGATCTGGAGACTGGCTAGGCCACTCCAGGACCTTGAAATGCTTCTTACGAAGCCACTCCTTCGTTGCCCGGACAGTGTGTTTGGGATCACTGTCATGCCGAAAGACCCAGCCACGTTTCATCTTCAATGCCCTTGCTGATGGAAGGAGGTTTTCACTCAAAATCTCACAATACATGGCCCCATTCATTCTTTCCTTTACACGGATCAGTCGTCTTGGTCCCTTTGCAGAAAAACAGCCCCAAAGTATGATGTTTTCACCCCCATGCTTCACAGTAGGTATAGTGTTCTTTCTCCTCCAAACACGACAAGTTGAGTTTTTACCAAGAAGTTCTATTTTGGTTTCATCTGACCATATGACATTCTCCCAATCCTCTTCTGGATCATCCAAATGCTCTCTAGCAAACTTCAGACGGGCCTGGACATGTACTTGCTTAAGCAGGGGGACACATCTGGCACTGCAGGATTTGAGTCCCTGGCGGCGTAGTGTGTTACTGATGTAGCCTTTGTTACTTTGGTCCCAGCTCTCTGCAGGTCATTCACTAGGTCCCCCCGTGTGGTTCTGGGATTTTTGCTCACTGTTCTCGTGATCATTTTGACCTCACGGGGTGAGATCTTGCATGGTGCCCCAGATTGAGGGAGATTATCAGTGGTCTTGTATGTCTTCCATTTTCTAATTGCTCCCACAGTTGATTTCTTCACACCAAGCTGCTTACCTATTGCAGATTCAGTCTTCCCAGCCTGGTGCAGGTCTACAATTTTGTTTCTGGTGTCCTTTGACAGCTCTTTGGTCTTGGCCATAGTGGAGTTTGGAGTCTGACTGTTTGAGGTTGTGGACAGGTGTCTTTTATACTGATAATGAGTTCAAACAGGTGCCATTAATACAGGTAACGAGTGGAGGACAGAGGAGCCTCTTAAAGAAGAAGTTACAGGTCTGTGAGAGCCAGAAATCTTGCTTGTTTGTAGGTGACCAAATACTTATTTTACCAAGGAATTTACCAATTAATTCATTAAAAATCCTTCAATGTGATTTTCTGTATTTTTTTTTTCTCATTTTGTCTCTCATAGTTGAGGTATACCCATGATGAAAATTGGAGACCTCTCTCATCTTTTAAGTGGGAGAACTTGCACAATTGGTGGCTGACTAAATACTTTTTTTCCCCACTGTATCCACGGTATGCGTGTGTGTGATGGAGCCCTTCTTACAGTCATGAACTGCTGATTCTGTTAAAAAAAAAAAAAAAAAAAAACCTTGATCATTTTCATAAAGCAGTGGCGTTAACTCCAGCATTTCAACAACAGGGTGTGTGGACTGGTTGGAGACAGCTGCAAGATTCAGCTTATTTAAACAGGACAGACTCCATGCAGGACCTCGTGTGGCTCTCGTCTCTGTGTCTCTCCATAGTGATTTTTGGATAATGCCACTGTCCGAAAAATCACCAGCAAACAAGCAATGCACTATGCAATAGCAGAGCTTAATTGTCAGGATCATAAACACTCAGAAGAAGCCCATTCAGCCACTATTTTATTAAATTTAGGATATTTTCTCACCTCGTCCCCACCCCATCCTCATCTGCCACAAACAATCTGATCTCACCAAAAGTAGTACAAATAATACACTTTATACCCTGCAAACATGGTGTTGACAATAAAAATACACTTAACATTTAACAATTTATTTAATATTCAATAAGTAAACAAGATTTAGCCACATACACAAAAAAAGTGAACACTGCAGTTGTCCGCGGTAGTCTTGTCCATAGTGTGGTACTACATAACTGTGGTTATCGCGATAGCCCTAGAGGGACTTTAGCTACTTTTTTAGCTGCATCAGGCCCAGTCAGCTCATTTACAATAGCTTTACAGACAGGTAGTATTAATGACTCTGCCTCAGTGTGACGCTTTTTTGCTTTGGCTATGAGTTCATCTACTAAGTAGCTAGCTTTCAGAGCTTTCTCAAGACACCTTTATGGATTTTCTCATACCAGAGGAAGCACAGGCTGCTTCCTGTGGTAATGTATCGCCACTTCCTGTTTTGTTCACTGTCGGTGTGGTTTGCTATGCTTAGCTCTCCGCCTTCTCCTGAGAAATACTGTCTTTAATTGCATTTTAATCACTTTTTCCATCTACCGTCACCCCTCACTGCTGTTTAACAAGCCTCTTTCACTTGTGTGTTCACTCAGTGTCACTGAACCAGCCTCTTTAGCCCTTTGTTCGCCTTTCATTGGTGCTTGTGTTAGCTTTGGGTTAGCCACTAGCTATGGGTACTAGCTCTCCTTCCCCTTCTCCTCTGGTGTGCTCTTTGTGTCAGATGTTTAGCCACACCTCTGCCTCTTTTAGTAATAATGGTAAATGTAATAAATGTCTTTTTGAGGCACTCAAGGTGAGGTTGTGTGATTTGAAATCCCGGTTTCGCTGCATTGAAATACCGCTAGTGCCAGTTAATAATGATGAATTCCCATTAGCTGCAGTGGAGTGCCGTAGCATAAGGTCTGCTAGCCATCTCCTGGCAGTGACCTCTCCAGAGCAGCCAGGAGAGAATGGGTGGGTGACGTGAAAAGGAGGCATAGTTGCAAAGCCCATGGTTCACCACCAACCTGTTCATGTTTTTAATCGATATTCCCTGCTCAGAGATACACCCGCTGAGGAAAAAACTCTGGTCACTGGTGATTTTGTAGTCAGAAACGTGAAACTAGAGACTCCAGCAGCCATAGTCAAATGCATTCCCAGGGCCACAGCAGGTGACTATCCTCTATTACTATCTAAAACTATCCTCATGAATTGGAAATCAAAAAATAATTTATGCATATGTGGCGTCCATAATTGTGAATGTATGTGACTCACATGCTTGAATTCAGCCTAGACAGACTTTAGGCTGGCAATGTGTATTGACATCACACCTCAAGAGGACAATGCGTCTGGACCACCTACGGCTCGAGAGAAAGGAGAGGATTCCTCGCGTCTGACCATCTGGGGTCAGACAGGAGAGCAGAAGGACTCTAGAGTTTTATAATGCAAATGGGAGAATGTAACTGAAGTGTGTGACTTTGTATGTGATGTATTATTGGAGGTGTGTATAAATGGATGTGAGTGACTGCGTTCTGTCTCTTTTTACTCTGACTGAGAGAGAGGAAAGTAGGATGTGAGAGAATTAAAGAAATACTGGAAAGACACCCAGTCTTGTCAATTCTTGACTCCTACACATGACTCGCTATAATAACCTACTATTAGATGGTATTAGCCTGGAGAGAATGTCTGCCTCCTCAAATAACCAATTGGCTGAATTCAGTTCTCTCTGGTCCCCGGTTATGAATTCTATAACCTGAGGGGTGGTGGGCGGTGGTTTGCTTTTCATGGCACCTCTGGCGGCTGGCTGCGCCCTGACCACGAGGGGTCTCTGTGACCCACTGGAGTCGGTGTCCGGGGGGCCTGTTCTGGGGTGGCTGTGTGTCTGGCCTGGGTGTGGGCGGCTGGCCTCGTCTCCTGGGTGGAGTTGGGTCTGGCCCTGGGTCCCTGGTGCGGGCGGGGGCGTCCCCCCTCTGGATCGGGGTCAGGTGTATGCCGGTGGTGTGGGCCCAGGCCGTGCCCTCCCCGGGGCCCTAGTGGCGCTCTGGGACGGGTGCCCGCGTCCGGGGGGGGGGGGGGGGGGGGGGGGGGGGGCCCTCCCCGTCCTTCTGATTGTTGCTCTGAGTGTTGCTATCCTTGTGCTGTTGCAGTCCTGGAATTTCCCCATTGTGGGACTAATAAAGGCTTATCTTATCTTAATTAAAAAAAAACTATTAATGAATCATCATATAAATAAAATCACGGGTGATTATATTTTGACTGTTACACCTCTCTCCATTAAAATAACATAAAATCCTGTTAAATGTCATTTACTTTTTGACACCACATCAGTGCTGTTTGATTCCCACAATGGAAGTGAGCCAATAAATCCTGGAGAATGATTTACACATGGAGCAGAAAATTAAGAACAGTAAATTTCTCAATGAGGAGTGTTTTTTTTTTTTTTCTTTTGAGCCGTCACATTTTTGGGAGATTATTTATATATGTAGCAGGTAGAGAGTAGACAGACTGAAAATTTCATGAAAAACCTTTATTCCACGGACCAAGAAAATGTTTTTTTTCAGACAGGAAAAAAAAACCGGCTGTTGTTGCCAAGGCAACCAGTAATCCGTACATCCAAACTATTACAAATTGACGACAACTTTCATCAACATTTATTTCCAAACGTCAGCAAATTTTCAGCATGCTGAAAATTCTCAACGAATACAACTTTCTCCAGCGTTTGCCAACAAACACCAACTTTTATCAACTTTTGCCAGCAGAGCCAGACGGTGGACAAAAACAAGTTTGACAACGCTGAATGCAATGCTGGCAAGTGCTAGCAAAAGTTCGTAAAAGTTCATAAAAGTTGGCGTGTGCTCACAAACGTAATTTCTCCAACGTTTGGACTGATTTCTCTGATTTGTCAAAACGTCAATAAAAAGTCGGTCCAACCGTTAGTGTGACCCCAGCTTAAGCAGATTGTTTCCTCAATGCCATGTGTCAACACAATGGAGATAAGCTATGGAGATTTTACTCCTGTATTTGATAGCATGGTAGATAGTGTTACAACTTCTCTGCATAGACTCTAGACATGGCGGCCCCTTAAAAAAAAAGAAAAAGTCTAATCAGAGATTTCTGACTCCTTGGTTCAACACAAAAACTCGTGGCTTAAAACAGAAGACTCGTCAATTAGAAAGAAAATGGTGCTCTACTAAATTAGATAAAATCTATCTGGCGTGGAGAAATCAACTTCTAATTTATAAAAAAAAATCTCTCAGGAAAGCCAGAGCAACTTATTATTCTGAATTAATAGAGGAGAACAAGAAAAATCCCAGGTTTCTTTTCAGCACTGTAGCCGGGCTGACAAAGAGTCAGGACTCTGTCAATTCTAGCATTCTAGCATAACACTTACTAGCTTAGTAGTCAGGACTTTGTGAACTTTTTCAATAATATTTCATCAGAGATAAAATCGGTCAGATCCTTCCTACCATTAATTCAAACACAGTTAACAACTACAAGATTCAAATTCAAAGATTCAAAGCCTTTATTATCATGTGCACAGTTAAGAAATGGAACATTTCCTGAGCAATGAAATTCTTACTCTGCTGTCTGCAATGAATGCCAAGGTAATAAATACACATCAATACTAATAAAGGTAATAAACACACCTTAAAGGGCTGATGACACGATTTTGACATTTTTTAGGATGTTGTGTACACCCAAAAGTCATCGTCGATGATCAATATAACATTTACAATCGTGCCTGCATAAACTATCCATCCATCCATCTTCTTCCGCTTAATCCTTTTCGGGTCGCAGGGGGGCTGGAGCCTATCCCAGCATCATTGGGCGAGAGGCAGGGTACACTCTGGACAGATCGCCAGTCCATCACAGGGCCAACACAGACAGACAGACAACCATTCACTCTCACAGTCATACCAAAGGACAATTTAGGATCCCCAGTTGATGCCAATTAACCTAACTTGCATGTTTTTGGTATGTGGGAGGAAACCGGAGAAATCCTGGAGTAAACCCACGCAGACACGGGGAGAACATACAAACTCCACACAGATCACTGTTGGTCGGGGGCTGCATAAACTAGTTATCAAAAAACAGCAGCCGCTGACTGAACTGTGGTGCCACCCACCGAATTAAGGGCGGCACCCCCATGACGTAAGTGGGAGAACGGACTCTGGTGTTGTTGACTGGAATGACAGCAGCTTTGTAGCTCACAGTTTCTCTGGTTTCTTGTTTTAATTTTATGGCTGTGCCTTCGCGTTGTGTCGCAGGCTTAGATAAACAGCAAACTGTGAAAGACCACATCACATGCTTCAGCTCCAACTGTCATAAGTCTCGTGCGCTCCTTGTGCACTTTTATGCAGGAGGAGCGGAGGAGGGTAAGGATTAATGGATTTACGCACAGCTTTGACCTACGTTCTGTGATCCCATGCTGACATCTCGCCGGTCCGGTCATGTCCCCTCTCTCATTATCACCAGCTGATTCAAACTCCCGCTGATCATGTTTCCTGGTCCTCGCCCAGGTGCTTCTAATCACACCATCACCAGCAGCAGTACGTGTACTTCGCAGCTGTTTGCCAGTCATGCACTGATGGTCCATAGTATTGTCATCTGTGCTGTTTGCCAGTATTTTCAGCACTCTCACGATGCGCTAGTCACTCCATGTTCGTCGTGGTTCTTGTGCGTCCTTGAAGCGATGTCGGCTCTGGGGCGCACCTGTGGCAAACACGTCTCCTGTCATTCGTTCGCTGGGCGATGCCGGCCCCCGAACGCCATCGCAAGTGTGTCTGTTTCTTGTACGTCTTCACCTTTCAGGGAACGGTTTGTCTTTCTGTATTAAATGTGCTGTGGTGAACCCTGCACGCAAATCCTCGTTATTTCATCCTCCCTCTCCCTGCCCTGCGTAAGAGCACACAGAGGGTCATGATGAATGGATTTACGTGCAGAATTCAACAGCACATGTATTGAACATAAGAATAATGACAACAGTTCCCAAAAAGGTGAAGACTTACAAAAATAAGCAGAAACACTTACAGTTGGCGTTCGGGGCCGACATCGCCCAGCGAACATGGAGAGGAGACGTGTTAACCACGGTTGCGCCCCAGGGCCGACATCGCTTCAAGGGGCGCAAGAGAACCACAGCTGTGTGGAGTGGCCAACAAGTCGTGATAGCGCTGGCAACATTAGCTGGCTGGTAACATGGCAGATGATGCACACAAACCATGAACAGCTGACTGTCAAAGAGAGAGGGCGCGTGTGTTCAGACTGGTGAATCTTGGACAGTGCCCACCTAAAAGTGGCTTAAAACGCACATAAAACACATGTACAAAACAAAAACAACAAGAACTCAAAATATAATCCATAATAAACCCGATGCCTGAGCCACAGAGAATACACTGCTATGATTTTATTGAAAAATCGGGTTTAAATAAATTATATTTATGAACAAATAATTTGTTGCAATATCTGTAACAAAAGAATAACACTGGTGTTCCCCTGCCGTGTGTTTGTCGCTGTTGCTGCGGCGGGGCATGTGTGCCTCTCCACCATCACTCCGAGTGTGACTGGCTTGGCACAATGCCCGCTTGGCACAGCTCAAACCTATACGGTCTGATGTCCCCAGATTCTTCATTATCATCCCAGTCTTCGGAACTATAATCGTCTGAAGATTGGACAACGAAAACCAATTTCAGACTACATGTGCTGGAACCATCATCGATGCTTTCAACTGCTTCCATCCTGTGTGTACAATGGGCAGCCAAGCGCTGTGTTCTCCCGATGATGTGACTACATGGCAGCGGGGTTTTCAAGCCACTGATGTAATTGGTGACATGGCGCTCATGAAAACGTCAGATATTTGCGTGAAAAAAAGCCTGTTTGACTTAGAACTGCATAGACCAACCTATTTTATCATACTGTATTATGTGTTGAAAAATTAGAGGAAGTCAAAAACGTGTCATCAGCACTTTAATGCTAATACTAGTAAACACACATTAAAAGCAATTAGGACAGTTAAAGCAGTTAAGACTCGAGGAACAAGAAGAATAAAAATTCACTAGGTGACTAACATGTCCCTGAGTAAATTCAAATACAACTCCTTTAACTGACATTCATTTGGATGCGTTTACTCCAATTGACCTTTTAGAGCTGGATAAAATAATTTCCTCATCCAAGCCTGCAACCTGTCTACTAGACCCTATTCCTACCAGGTCACTTAAAGAAGTCTTCCCATTTATTGGTAATTCTATTCTTCAAATAATCCATTCTTCATTAACATTAGGCCATGTACCACAGGCTTTTAAAACTGCTTTAATTAAACCAATTACTTAAAAAGCCAATGCTGGATCAAGGAGTTTTAGCTAACTATAGACCAACCTCTAATCTGCCTTTCATTTCAACAATCTTAAGAGTTGTTGCTATGCGATTATTTGACCACTTGCAGGGAAATGGTTTATTTGAAGAATTTCAATGAGGGTTCAGAATTCATCATAGTATTGAAGAGCTTTAGTGACGGTCTCTCACAATCTCCTTATCGCATCTGATAATGGACTTGTTTCGGTACTTGTCCTTAGACCTTAGTGCAGCTTTTGAAACCATTGATCATAATAATTTACTTGATAGATTAGAACACCGTGTTTGACTTAATGGAACTTCGTTGCAGTGGTTTAAATGTTATTTATCTGATAGGTTCCAATTTGTTCATGTCAATAATGAGTTTTCTTCTAACTCAAAGCTCAACCATGGAGTTCCACAGAGATCTGTGCTAGGACCTATTCTTTTATTTTATGTATGCTTTTGCTAGGCAATATTATTAGAAAGCACTGCATATATTTTCATTGTTATGCGGATGACCCAATTGTATTTGTCAATGAAGCCAAATGACAGCAATCAATTAGCCAAATTAGAGGCTCATCTTCAGGAAATCAGAGCTTGGAGGACTTGTAATTTCTTGCTATTAAATTCAGATAAGACTGAAGTCATTCTAGTTGGCCCAAAAAACCTTAGAAATACATTTCCAAATCAATCTCTTAGTCTGGATTGGGCTACTCTCTCTGTCTTAAGCTGGGTTCACACTATAATGCTTGGACCGACTTTTACTGACATTTTCAAAAAATCAGAGAAATCAGTCCAAACGTTGGTGAAATTATGTTCGTGAGCACACACCAACTTTTGCTAACTTTTATAAACGTTTACGAACTTTTGCTAGCATTTGCCAGCGTTGCATTCAGCGCTGTCAAACTTTTGCCAACTTAGGCTAACGTATGTGTAGCAGTTCCCAACTTAGGTTATCTTTAGTAAACGACTCCTCAGCGCAGTTCAGCTGATATCAGCATCAGGCGACGCTCAAAAAGATCAGTGTTTGTGGAGGCTTCCTGCCATCCTGGACCTGCTTTTTTGGATGGATTCACACTACAACGTTTGGACCAGCTTTTACTAACGTCTTGGCAAACATCTGGCTCTGCTGGCAAAAGTTAATAAAAGTCAATGATAGTTTGTGTTTATTGGCAAACGCTGCTGAAAGTTGTATTTGTCGAGAACTTTCAGCATGCTGAAAATTTGCCGACGTTTGGAAATAAACGTTGGTGAAAGTTGTACTCTGTTTGTCAAAGTTCCTGAGCACTGAGCTAAATTATGGAGAGTTTGCCTAAGTCAGCCTAAGTTAAGCTCCTTTGGCAAACGCTGACTGAAATGCTGGTGGAAGCAGATGATATGCACAAAGGAAAGAGAAATAGAGAGAAGGGGGAATTAAAAAAAAGAAAATATATATGTAAGAAGGCAGTGTACAGTATTTGTTTGGTGATAACAAGGTGTGTATGACACTTTTTTAATGTACAAGATATACAGTATATTATATATATATATATACAGTGGGGCAAAAAAGTATTTAGTCAGCCACCAATTGTGCAAGTTCCCCCACTTAAAAAGGATGGCAGTGGCTCAGGAGGTAGAGCAGGTCGTCCAATAACCCGATGGTTGGCGGTTTGAATCCCGCTTTCCCCAGATATCCTGCCGTTGTGTCCCTGGGCAAGACCCTTCACCCGCATTGCCTCCAGTGCCCATAACACTGGGTATGAATGTGTATAAATGTATAAAAAATGTTTAAATGTTCGGTGGTGGCCGGAGAGGCCGTTGGCGCGGATTGGCAGCACATTTCCATCAGCCTGCCCCAGGGCAGCTGTGGCTACAGTAGTAGCTTGCCACTGCCATTGTCTGTCTGGAGTGAATGAATAATGTATCTACTTGTAAAGCGTCTTTGAGTGTCTATGATAAAGCGCTATATAAATCTGATGCATTATTATTATTATTAAAAGATGAGAGAGGTCTCCAATTTTCATCACAGGTATACCTCAACTATGAGAGACAAAATGAGAAAAAAAAAATCCAGAAAATCACATTGAAGGATTTTTAAAGAATTTATTTGCAAATTATGGTGGAAAATAAATATTTGGTTAACCCCTTGCGCTCCGGGCAATTTTCCTAAAAATGCCAAAAAATAACGTGCCCAAAGTAAATCGAAAGCTGTTATTCAACCCTTTGTAGCATCTTCATGGGGTTGGTCTCATTTAAAAGAAAACACTTTGAATTTTTTGGTAAAAAAAACATAATCTCTCTACGTGCTCCGGCCACTGAGTTACAGTCATCTAAACATACTGAACTTGAAGAAAATAAATTTGGACACAGTGTTTTTTTGGATACAAATGCTTGCAAATAACACACAGCTGTCCGATCCGGCTGGAAAATGCAACAGAAATGTAGAACCAAGTGTTATCAAGCTGAGATCCAAATTTGGTAACAATACCACAAAAAATGAATATTTTACACAGCTTTGTTCTCAGGCTGTTCCCAGGCGTTTTGGAACTGTGCCAAATTGTGCCAAATGGCACAGTTTGGAAAAACATCTGTAACTTTTGAATAATTCAATGTAGAATCTTCATTTTGGGCTCTAATGAAAGGTCACACTCAGGGCTGTGTGTGTGTGTGTGTGGGAGGGGGGGGGGGGGTTGTCCCCCCCCCGCTAAAAAAGACGGAGTTTGGCCCTCACTACATGATGGATTACACTCCTTGCATGTTTTCACAGCGCCCCCCCCCCCCTCGCTACTGTGTGTGTGTGTGTGGGGTTGTCCCCCCCCCCCCCCTCGCTGCAGAAGACGGCCATCGCTACATGAAGGAATAGACTCCTATGCTTCCCCCCGCAGACCGGGGGGCGTTCGGACCGTGAACGCCCCCCCCCCCCCCCGCTGCAGAAGAGGAGCGGGGGGGGGGGCGTTCACGGTCCGAACACGGCAAATGAACCGTTTATCACGGCGCACGCACTTTGTACTTCGTGCGCAGTACAGTTGTAATTTACCGATTGGTCAAAAGTCATTTTTGGATTACAGTTTTCAGGGATAAATAATAATTTAGCTTATAACACCTTACCTCTTCACAGCAGCACAGTCGTGGCGAACTTCTCTTCCCCATTGTAAGACGAACGCGACGCTGCTCGGCTCGTGGATCCCGATCAAAACATAATTCCATTATTGCGGTTTTGGTGAATGATTTACGACCTTTGTCGTCGGCCTCCGTCGGTCTATGATGACGGAAGAGAATCCTAAACGTCTATTCTGCTGGAATGAGTGCAGGTCCCACTTGTGGGTGTTCTCCATGCTGCGGGGTCTGTAGCAGATTCGTCCAGCGTCCTTTGTTTTCATCTGCTGCAGCAGTAAATCTCTCTTCACCCAGCCTGAATTTCTGTGCTTCAATTGGCTCCTGCATTCACAATAGGTGGGTCCTCCTTCCTAGGTTTTCATTCATTGGCTCTTCAAGGTTTCAGAAACCCAATTCAAGGCTCTTATTAGTCGAATGAGAGGTCAATCAGATGAACTAATCTGTTCGCGGCCGTCTCTGCAGTTTTTTTTTTAGTGGCGCTTGGACGCCACTACATCACCTACATCACCACAATCTGGTCTATGCGTCAGAGTGCGCACGAGTGCGCCCTCGTGCGTCTTAGGATGCAGAGACTTGCCCGCCCGCGGAACAACGGAGGGCAAGTGGTTAATAACAAAAGTTCATCTCAATACTTTGTTATATACCCTTTGTTGGCAATGACAAAGGTCAAACGTTTTCTGTAAGTCTTCACAAGGTTTTCACACACTGTTGCTGGTATTTTGGCCCATTCCTCCATGCAGATCTCCTCTAGAGCAGTGATGTTTTGGGGCTGTCGCTGGGCAACACGGACTTTCAACTCCCTCCAAAGATTTTCTATGGGGTTGAGATTTGGAGACTGGCTAGGCCACTCCAGGACCTTGAAATGCTTCTTACGAAGCCACTCCTTCGTTGCCCAGGCGGTGTGTTTGGGATCATTGTCATGCTGAAAGACCCAGCCACGTTTCATCTTCAATGCCATTGCTGATGGAAGGAGGTTTTCACTCAAAATCTCACGATACATGGCCCCATTCATTCTTTCCTTTACACGGATCAGTCGTCCTGGTCCCTTTGCAGAAAAACAGCCCCAAAGTATGATGTTTCCACCCCCATGCTTCACAGTAGGTATGGTGTTCTTTGGATGCAACTCAGCATTCTTTCTTCTCCAAACATGACAAGTTGAGTTTTTACCAAAAAGTTCTATTTTGGTTTCATCTGACCATATGACATTCTCCCAATCCTCTTCTGGATCATCCAAATGCTCTCTAGCAAACTTCACACGGGTCTGGACATGTACTGGCTTAAGCAGGGGGACACGTCTGGCACTGCAGGATTTGAGTCCCTGGCGGCGTAGTGTGCTACTGATGGTAGCCTTTGTTACTTTGGTCCCAGCTCTCTGCAGGTCATTCACTAGGTCCCCCCGTGTGGTTCTGGGATTTTTGCTCACCGTTCTCGTGATCATTTTGACCCCACGGGGTGAGATCTTGCATGGAGCCCCAGATCGAGGGAGATTATCAGTGGTCTTGTATGTCTTCCATTTTCTAATAATTGCTCCCACAGTTGATTTCTTCACACCAAGCTGCTTACCTATTGCAGATTCAGTTTTCGCAGACTGGTGCAGGTCTCCAATTTTGTTTCTGGTGTCCTCTGACAGCTTTTTGGTCTTGGCCATAGTGGAGTTTGGAGTCTGACTGTTTGAGGTTGTGGACAGGTGTCTTTTATACTGATAACGAGTTCAAACAGGTGCCATTAATACAGGTAACGAGTGGAGGACAGAGGAGCCTCTTAAAGAAGAAGTTACAGGTCTGTGAGAGCCAGAAATCTTGCTTGTTTGTAGGTGACCAAATACTTATTTTCCACCATAATTTGCAAATAAATTCTTTAAAAATCAGACAATGTGATTTTATGGATTTTTTCCCCCCTCATTTTGTGTCTCATAGTTGAGGTATACCTATGATGAAAATTGGAGACCTCTCTCATCTTTTAAGTGGGAGAACTTGCACAATTGGTGGCTGACTAAATACTTTTTTGCCCCACTATATACCAGGCATTTGATGGTGTGATGGGTGTGGTCTGGTGAGTGGTTTGGAGTTTTGTGTCTTTGCAGTGTTATTTTTCTGTCACTAGGCTGTGCTGTTGCACAAACGTGTCTTTTGCCAGTACACATTACTGCCTTGGAAACAACAGCTGTTTTTCCTTTTCTTTTTTCTGTCTGAAAAACATTTTCTTGGTCGAGGAATAACTTTTTTTCGTGAAATTTTCAGTCAGTCTGTCTACTCTCTGCCTATGTGCTACACACATACCCCCCTCCCTCTCCCTCTCTCCCTCTCTCTGAAATTTATTGTTCTTAATTCTCTTCTTCGTGTGTAATCATTCTCCAGGATTTATTGGTTCGGCTTTCATTGTGGGGAATCAAACAGCGCTGATGTGGTGTCAAAAATTAAATGACATTTAACAGGACTTTATGTTACTTTAACGGAGAGAGTTGTAACAGTCAAAATATAATCACCCGTCATTTTATTTATATGATCATTCGTAAACAGTTTTTTTTTATTCCATCCACATTCTAATTGCCGACTTAGTGTTGGAGTCTATTTTTTTTTTTTAGATGAGTGAATGAATGAATGAACAGGGGAAAAGGGTACGCAGAAGTAACTACATGGGAATATCAAACAAAAATAAATACTGAAATGTATGCCCAAGGGAGATGTGTTCACTCCAGAAGCATGTACAGGATAGCAGGAAGCCTCCACAAACACTAATCATTATACGAGCGTCACCTGACGCTGATGTCAGCTGAAATTTTCAAAGTACACAACTTTGGCCAGCATTTCCCAAAATGTCAGTAAAAGTCGGTCCACATGTTCTAGTTTTGTTGGTGTTTTGTTTGGAGATGACGTTTAAGCTTGCTTGGGACCATGACATCGTTGGATAGCTTTTCTCCACACACCAGGCATAAATGAGTTTGTGCAGTTGGATCCCCAGTGGAAGTAAATCCAAACAACCGGAGTGGTGGACTAGTGGTAGAGCATCCGGCCCACAGCTGGGAGGTTGTGGGTTCAAGCCCCGGCCGGGTCATACCAGAACCCATATAAAAAAATGGTACTTCCCACCTTCTAGCTTGGTGCTCAGCATAATAGAATGGGGGAAGGAAAAGTTGTTTGTGGTGCCACCTTGCATGGCAGCAGCCCCTCTGATTCTAGATGTGATTAACATTGTAGACAGGAGAAATGTAATTTTGTTCTACTGTACATGACTGGCTGCATGGAGTGAATGACAATAAAGTTGGCTTCTTCAAAAAAAAATCACAGGATAACGTCCGCCGTATTGCCTTGTCTTCACCGTCTTAGCTTTCTTTTGACAAAAATCAGGCCCTTCATCTGGGTTAGAATTTTGTCCAGGGCCCAGTTTAGAGTCTGATTCTTTCTGTTTCAAATATTTATTCATTGTTTTTGCCCCATCTAGTCACTGCCACCTCTTGAATGTCTTAACAAGTTCATTAACCCCCATAAAACAACACGAAGCAGAAAAAGAAGACAAAGATGACTGTACTCATTATTGCATTTACTAACATGAAAGAATCCTTACAGGCACCGATGCCCAACAGCAGCAAATTATTTGCAATTTTTGGACTAATTAAGTGAAATTAGACAATTTCCTGAATCAGAATCAGATTTATTGCCATTGTTCATGTAGTACACAAACTAGGAATTTGTCTCGGTGCAATGCTGCAACATTAAACATGGAGTAGCACTAAAGATAAAAATAAAAAACTATGCATGCAATAAAATGTAGAATATGAATGAGTAATACTAATCTATGCAATTTAAAGTATATTAACAAGTAGCAGATATTGTGGAGTTCCACATAGTGCAGTCGGTAGTGCAAATGAAAACAATGAAATTATCATGAGTCCGGTTGAGCTGCTGTACGTAGTGCACGAGAGTCTAATAAGTCACTTAGTGTTCAGCAGTCTGATGGCAGAGGGGAAGAAACTGTTCATGTAGCGGGAGGTTTTAGTCTGAATGGACCGAAGTCTTCTACCTGAGGGGAGGGGGGCAAACAGTGTGTGTCCAGGGTGTGAAGGGTCAGCTATGATCCGACCTGCACGCCTCCGGGTCCTGGAGATGTACAGGCCCTGGAGGGATGGAAGCTCGCAGCCAATCACCTTCTCAGCAGCGTGCACAACGCGCTGCAGTCTTAGTCTGTCCCTGGCGGTGGCTCCTGCATACCACACGGTGATGGAGGTGGTGAGGATGGACTCGACGATGGCCGTGTAGAACTGCACCAACATCTTGGTGGGTAGCTTGAGCTTCCTCAGCTGCCGCAGGAAGAACATCCTCTGCTGGGCCTTTTCGATGAGGGAGCTGATGGTCGGCTCCCACTTGAGGTCCCGGGTGATGGTGGTGCCCAGGAAGCAGAAGGAATCCGCAGTGGTGATGGGAGAGTCTGTGAGGGTAAGGGGGGTCAGAGGGGCTGTGACTTTTCTGAAGTCCACGATCATCTCCACTGTCTTCAGAGCGTTCAGCTGCAGGTTGTTGTGGCTGCACCAGGACGCCAGCTGGGCCACCTCTCTCCTGTAGACAGACTCGTCGCCGTTGGAGATGAGCCCGATGAGGGTGGTGTCGTCCGCAAACTTGATCAGCTTGACAGACTGGTGGCTGGAGGTGCAGGAGTTGGTGTACAGGGAGAAGAGCAGGGGGGGAAAGTACACAGCCCTGGGGTGATCCGGTGCTGATGCTAACAGAGTCTGAGACAGTCTTTCCCAGCCGCACATGCTGCCTCCGGTCCGTCAGGAAGTCGGTGATCCACCTGCAGAGGGAGTCAGGCACGTTGAGCAGGGACAGCTTGTCCTGGAGCAGAGCAGGACGGATGGTATTGAATGCAGAGCTGAAGTCCACAAACAGGACCCTGGCGTAGGTTCCCGGGGAGTCCAGGTGCTGCAGGATGGAGTGGAAGGCCAGGTTGACTGCGTCGTCCACAGACCTGTTGGCTCTGTAGGCAAACTGCAGCGGGTCCAGGAGGGGAGTGGTGATGGTTTTGAGGTGGGGCAGGACCAGGCGCTCAAAGGACTTCATGACTACAGAGGTGAGCGCTACAGGTCTGTAGTCGTTAAGTCCAGTGATCCGTGGCTTCTTGGGGACAGGGACGATGGTAGAGGTTTTGAGGCAGGTCGGCACGTGGCATGACTTCAGGGAGGTGTTAAAAATGTCTGTGAAGACAGGAGTCAGCTCCTCTGCACAGTGTCTCAAGGTGGAGGGAGACACGCCGTCCGGACCGGGGGCCTTGCGCGGGTTCAGTCTGGAGAACTGTCTGTGCACGTCCTGTTCACTGATGGTAAGGGCAGGGGGGGAGGAGGGGGGCGCCTTTGATGAAGTGGGGACCATGGAGGCAGTGGCGCTGGGGGGAGGGGGGAGTTGGACACAGCTGACGAGGTGTCAAAACAGGCATAGTGTTGGGACAGTCTTTGACAAAGGGCTTTGTCATCCTGACTCTTAGAAGTCTGAGGCCGATAGTTGGTGATTTGCCTCAGTCCTCTCCACACAGAAGCAGACTCGTTAGCAGTGAGCTGTTGCTGGAGTCTCTCAGAATACACAGATTTAGCTCTCCTCAGCTCTCTGCTAAACCGGTATTTGACCTCCCTGTAGCAGTCCCTGTCTCCACTTTTCAACGCTGCTTCCTTCTCCTTCCTGATCTGTCTGAGCTTAGCTGTGAACCAGGGCTTGTTGTTGGAGTAACTCACCCTGGTGCGCGATGGAAGAATGCTCTCCTCACAAAATTGGATATATGAGGTCACAGTGTCCGTGTATTCATCCAGATCATGCGTGGCTCCTTTAAACATGCCCCAGTCAGTTATTTTCAAGCACGTGCTCAGCTTCTCCCCAGCTTCACTGGTCCATTTCTTCGTAGTGCTCACAACAGCTTTTGTGAGCTTCAGTCTCTGTCTGTATGTGGGAATCAGGTGGACCATCACGTGATCAGATAGTCCGAGTGCAGCGCGGGGAACAGCGCGATACGCGTCCTTAACTGTAGTGTAACAGTGATCCAGCGTGTTCTCTCCTCTGGTGGGGCATTTAATAAACTGTTTGTATCGGGGGAGTTCGTGGTTCAGGTTGCTCTGGTTAAAGTCGCCAACCACAATAACCAGAGAGTCTGGAAAAGTCCGCTCCGCTTGTTGAATGTGATCCGCGAGCGCGCGCTGAGCCTCGCGCACGTCCGCGTCGGGCGGGACGTAAACAGCGGCCAGGATGAATGAAGCAAACTCACGCGGGGAATAAAATGGCTTGCAGTTGATGAATAAATATTCCAGAGCGGGAGAACAGTGTTGGGAGATCACAGTTACATCGGAGCACCAGCTGCTGTTGATGCAGAAGCAGACTCCTCCGCCTGTGGTCTTGCCAGAGAGCCCCGAGTCTCGATCAGCACGAAACAGCTGAAATCCCTCGAGGAGGAGCGCGCTGTCCGGTATCTTTTCCTTGAGCCAGGTCTGAGTAAAGCAGAGGGCACACAAGGTGGAGAGGTCCTTAAATCGCATCAGCAGTCTCAGTTCATCTACCTTGTTATAGAGAGAATTGACGTTGGACAGAAATATCCCAGGCAAAGCCGTGCGCGTGCCTCTCCTGCGAAGCCGCACAAGAGCGCCCGCTCATCTTCCTCTCTTTCGCCGTCTCACTTTTTGGGCTAAAAGGTGAACCAGATTGGCGGCAGGAACCAAAAAAACTGGGAGTAGGTCCGTGGGAGTGAAAGTCCTGATATTTAGTCGCTCTTCACGGGTGTAAGAGCAGGCAGACACATAATTGACGAACAAAAACAAACAAAACAAAGCGCAGCGAAGCACCATGGCGACCACTGTGGGCGCCATCTTGGGTCAAGAGCAGCACCTTTCTTCATCTTCTTACAGCAATCCTAGGCCTAGATACTGGACCACTTGAGGATCATTGTGCATGAGCTTGCTGAACATTGGGGAAATTGACCAGGAGCAGTACTGATTTTTCTGAAATCACTTAAGTGCCCAGATCTCCTGACCTTTGACCTTGAGCAAAACTTGGATGCAGACCCACCCAAGGATCATTGCGAGTAGGTTTGGTGAGCATCATTGAAATTACCTATTCCCGTGAAATGTGGACAGACGAATGCCACGTCAAAAAACTCCAGCCCAGTTTTTCTTGCTGTCTGGGGAATGAGTTGACTGTGTGGAATAAGGAAGTAGTTAACCAGAGTAAGGAGTTTTGTTTGGTGCCAAGTGGAGGTTAAGCTGCAGAAGGTGAGAATTATGCTTTTGGTTTCACAACCAAATTTGTCCAGATGCCTCCTGACTGAGCTTGGTAATCCCAGTGCACACCACTATTTCCTCTCTGCTCTCCCACATAAACATACTCACACTCCCTGCTTATATAGGGGAGCGGTGATTAACTGGTGAAGTGGGAGCCAATTGTACAGCAGCATTGTGTTTGGGGTGGAGATGAAGGTGGGGACTATGGAGGTGTGCTTATGGTGAAAAATGGAGGATTCCAATTTATCACAGTACGATGACAAGCACTGTTGCCTAGGTAATGCATAGTCTGCACTAGGGGTGTGCCATATTGTATCATTCACGATAATACCAGTATAAATTTTGATACGGCATAAAAATGAATAGTGTGATATTTGGGGTCTGCTGCGTGATGACGTAACACCGTTAAGCTGCCGACGGAAGTTACGCGTTACCATAAAATGGCAAAACAAACATGGCACGGGAAGCTGCAGCTCTCTCTTCAGTTGACTGGAAATATTTAAGTTTCACTTTCTGTTTCAGACTGCTGCCATGTTAAAAACCAAAAACAATGGTGCAGTAATGTGGATAATCTTCCTGTATTTTTTCTGCATGTCAACAACACCGCTGGAGTGGTATGAACGCCGGTCCAAGTGTCTGTAGTTGTATTTTTGTTCCGTTTTGGCTGCATCATCTTGATTTTATTCAACCAACTGGGGGGGGCACCCATTCTGTGCAATGAGAGCCACAAAGCCCCAGAAGAGATCTGTGCAACAGTTACAATGCAGGTAAAGTGATTCAGCATAAAACCTGACATCTGTGTGCACTTAAGATGCAACAGTTTATATTATTTTTGTGTAATATTTGATACAGAAAAAAAAATATTTTAAACTAAATTTGAGCTGCTGTTTATAAACTAAATAAAAGTTTTTGTTTTGTTTTTCCTGAATACGTTGAAGGCAAATAACGCTGGCCTATGAAACTGTTCTTTTTGCATAAATTTAAAAGAAAAAAAAAACTATATTCTGTAATATTGTGAAAAACATTGCTATTGTGAAAATTCACATAAATATTGTGATATCATTTTTAGGCCATATTGCCAACCCCTAGTCTACACACATCAATACTTAATGTCCCATGTAAGTTAAGAGGCCATAGTGTGGCTGGTAAAGAACTTAGAAAGCTAAAATCACAGTGTCAGAGGCGTTAAAGGGGTCACTGACTACCTTTTCCATTGATTAATTTCAGATTCTAACACGAACTGTATCTGTATTATGATAAACGAAAAAATCATTTCTTTGTCATTTTTACATGAGATGCAGAAAGCCTCTCTCTGAGCTCTCTCAGAAAACACTGTTAAGCTGGATTCATGTTACTTTTCCACTCTAGTGTGCCGACATGTTTGTCCACTTTGGACAAGGCCAGTACGCACACGGTTGTGTATGTACTTCACTTTTTCATCTACCAGTTCAAGCGGTTGACACATGCACATAACCATCATTTGTAGTTTCACCTCTGCCCTATGGGTAGTGCAGATGGACTAACACAGCAGTTTGTTCACCAGCTATATAAAAATGAAGAAATGTGAGAGCAATGCACATTTTTTTATAGCAACAACAACGGAGGCACAGCATGAATCCGGCTTTTGAGCCCACCTCAATGTTATTCACAAGCTCCTAATCCGGGGTGTCAAACTCATTCCATGGAGGGCCAATACCCTGCATGTTTTACCTTCACCCAGTGGCTTCAATAGTGTTTTCAATGATCAGCTATCAGTAGGAAGAAATTCAGTGAATTCACCTGTTGAAGGCACTGGGTGGAGGTAAACATGCAAGGTATTGGCCCTCCATGGAATGAGCTTGACACCCCTGGATTAGGAGCTTATGAATAACACTGAGGTAGGCTCTAAAGCTGAATTCATGCTGCACTGCCACTGTCCACATCCACTCAACTGCGAGCTAACCGGAAGTTAGGGCAAGGCAGCCACAGCTAGCCACAGCACTGGTCCCTCTTTTTTTGCTGGCAAATGATCACATGTTGAACTGCCTGTGGGTGTGGATAAAGTGCTGGAGATAGACAAAGTGGCGTCAACTCAGTTAACTTCAATGGACCAGTTTTTTGTTTGTTTTGTTTTAAACAGATCAATGGTAGATCACAGAGCGCAAAATACTTCCTGGAAGTTAGCATTAAGTGCTAGCATCCCCATGTAAATATCACTTCAATATCAATATATATTTTTAGGACAGTTTCTCCAAGACTCAACCTGAACATTTTCTAACTTTTTACCTGTTTCATTGTCACAGAGAGTCTCTGAGGTCAGCGAGTCGTCGTCATTGTTACTTCTTGTTTTTAGTCGTCTCTTCTTTGGTTTGGGTTCTCCTTCTTCTTCTTTAGTTGACCCTGAGTCTGCACGCCAACTTCCTTCCTCATCCTGGATCTCAGTTACAGCAGAGTTGTGAGAGAGGAGCTGCTCACTGTTCGGCTCTGCCTCATTCCGCTGGTTTTCCTCAGAAATAGTCACCATGACGGTATCGGCCTCTAGCTTCACAACCAGCAGTTCTCCCTCCTGACTTATGCGGAGTTCCTCCTGTTCCTCTTTAACCTGTGGAGGGTCTGGTTCCTCTTGTTCCTCTTTCATCTTTGGAGGTTCTGGTTCCTACTGTTCCTCTTTAACCTGTGGACGTTCTGGTTCCTCCTGGTCCTTTTTCATCTGTGGGGGTTCTGGGTCTTACTAGTCCAGAACAGAGTTCCTCTCCTGGTTTCAACTCTACTGCTCAACCAGAACCTCCTCGTTACAGTTAGGCTGCTGTGGGAAGTCTGGAGGGACAAAGAGAAAAATGAGTTAAATTCATAAACAAAAAAATGTATCAAATTTAGGATTACAAATATAAATTACAAAGAAAAAGAATTACAAATTTGCACAAAAGTTGCAAATTGAAGACAAAAAATGAATTTGAGGGTAAAAATTTTCAAATGTGCAGATAAATCTACTACAAAAATCTGATTAAAAACAAATTTGAGGGTAAAATACAACTAAATAAACAATGTTAACAATTATAACAATTGTTACAATTTATTGAACACTTGTGATATTTTGTGCCTTCAGGAGACGTTTCTTTCTAAACATGACTTGGAACGTTTGAACTGTCTGAACCCTGATTTCCATGGTGCTGGAGAGTCTACAGCTGACCTCAGCAAGGGGATTATCAGGGGTAGGATACCTGGAGGTGTGGCTATCTGGAGAAAGAAGCTGGACTCCTTGATAAAAGTGGTCCGACTTGGTGTAGATTGGTGTATTGGTGTGCAGTTTAATTATAATAAGGAATTTCTTATTATTAATGTATATACGCCCTTTGAATGTCAACAGAATGAGGATGAATATTTAAATAAGCTTGCTTTTATTAATTCTTTTATGCAAGATTATAATACTTGTATCTTTATTATAGGGGACTTGAGTGCGGACATATCTGACACGGACTCCTTATTTACAAAACATATGTATCATTTTTGTTAAGAAAACAACTTAATTTTGTCAAGTAAGGTGTTAATGCCTTCTGATAGTTATACCTATATAAGTGAGGCTTGGCACACTACGTCCTGGCTGGACCATTGCATCAGCACTGGTGATGCACATGCCTCTGTGGGTGGCATGAATATATATTATGGGTTAACAATGTCTGATCATATATCATTTGAGGTGGTAATTAATGTTGATTGTCTACCTGCACTGTGTCAGAATGTCAGTCAGGATGAGGTGGAAAAATTAGACTGGGACACTTTCTAAGGAAGAAATTGTTGAATACCGTGTCCGTACAGCTAAATCCTTGAGTAAAGTATGTCTTCCTAGAGATGCTGTGATGTGCAGCGATGTGAACTGTAGCATTGTTGAGCATAAGAAAGATCTTTGTAGTATGTACGATGCTATAGTTAACTCCCTGTATAAGGACAGTAAGCCTTATTATAGGAAGATACATAAGACACATAATGTAAGACCTGGCTGGACTGAGGCTGTAGCTGTGCCTTATTCTGAAGCCCGTGATGCATATAAAGCATGGGTGGTGGCTAGGAGACCCAGACAAGGGCCAGAGTTTGAGATGAAGAAACGTACGAATGCAAAGTTTAAGTATGCTATCAGTTATATTTCTAAAAATGAGCAGCTAATGAGAAGTAATTCCTTGGCCAAGAAATTGTTAGATAAGAATGTCACAGATTTTTGGAAGGAGCTTAGATGTATTAGTAATTGTAAAACATCTCTACCCTGGACTCTGGAAGGCATTTCAGGCATAGAAAATATTGTTGATTTATGGCGGCAGCATTTTTATTCATTGTTTAATTCAATTAATGATGAAACTTATAAAGTAGGTAAAGTAGAGAGGGACGATTTGCTCTTGATTGATACTTATGCGGTGACCAAAGCCATCAGAGAGCTGTCTGATAATATAGCGAGTGGTCTAGACTGCATCTCCGCTGAGCATCTTAAATATGCTACCTCAAGAATTGCTCCTCTTCTTGCAATCTGTTTCACCAGCTTCATGATTCATGGGATGTGACCAGAATCATTATTGTCTGTTGTGTTGGTACCAGTCATTAAAGATAAAGCTGGCAAGCTGTGTAGCCTAGACAATTACAGGCCCATAGCTATAGCCAATATAATATCTAAAGTACTGGAAAGAATACTGTTTGAAAAATTAAATGTATTCATTAAATCTACTGATCATCAATTTGGATTTAAACTCCATCATGGAACAGATCTGTGCATATATGCTTTAAAAGAAACTATAAGTAAATACAGAAGTCAAAATTCATCAGTTTTTTTGTGTTTTATTGACGCCTCTAAGAAGTTTGATTGTGTTAACCACAGAAAATTGTTTAGAAAAATGATTGATGGGGGGTTCCCAAGTATTTAGTACGTATCCTGATTTACTGGTATGCACATCAGAAGATACTGATGAAATGGGGTAAGACTCATTCATCCCCATTTGGTGTGAGCAATGGTGTTAGGGCAGTATATAGTCCCCTGTCCTATTTAATCTTTATATGGACGATTTGTCAAAGCACCTGAATGCCCGTAAAACTGGGTGTTTAATAGGGAATAAGTTAGTGAATCATTTTATGTATGCTGACAATCTAGTTGTTCTCAGTCCAAGTAATGCTGGTCTTCAGGAGTTAAGTGTGTGTGTACTTCTTATGGAGACGAAAATGACAAAATATAATACGAATAAGAGTTGTGTGCTGATTTGCTGCACTAGAGAAGATTTGATAATGAAATTCCCTGTTTTTGATTTGGCAGGCAGGGAATTAATTGTCAGGGATAAAGTTAAATATCTGGGACATTTTATTAATGACAGAATGACTAATGATGATGATATTCTCAGACAGCGCTGCAAAATTTACATGCAAGCAAATATTTTTGCACGTAGGTTTGGCTTTTGATTTGATTTTTTTTTTTTTGATTTTGTATACTTTATTGATCCCCAGAGGGGAAATTGAGGGCATCCACCTGGATGGATGAAGCAGTCACGGTACGGCGCTATCCCTTTACCATTCACACACACATTCACACCTTGGGCCACTTTAGAGTCTCCAATTAACCTAACCTGCATGTATTTGGCCTGTGGGAGGAAACCGGAGAAATCCCGGAGTAAACCCACGCAGACACGGGGAAAACATGCAAACTCCACACAGATCACTGTTGGTCAGGGGCTGGGATCGAACCAGGGATCCCATGGCCAAGGGTGAGTTGCTGTGCTGGTGCAGTGCTAACCACTGCACCACCGCACCGCCCTTGACCTTTGTTCAGATGAGGTGAAGCTGGTTCTTTTTAAAACCTATTGTACACCTTTATACACTGCTCATTTATGGATAAATTATAGGAAACAAAGCATGCAAAGATTACAGATTGCTTACAATGATGCTTTAAGACTTTTACTTAAAAAGCCTCGATGGTGCAGTGCTTCTGAGTTATTTGTATCATCACGTGTAAATACACTGCATGCAGTAATAAGGAATCTTATGTATAAATTCATCTGTCAGCTTGATGTATCTGGAAATGAAATCATCCAGGTTATGTCTAGGATTAAGCTCAGTTCTAGTCGCTGTCAGTCACAGTTTAGAAGGCATTGGTACAGTTGTCTTTTGAAGTCTTTTTAAAGTCTGTACTGTATTTGTACTTCTTTTATTGTTTTTGTTTCTAACTTCTTAATTGTCTTGTTTTTATTACCTGTTTTAATTTTCTTGTTTTTGTATTTTGATGGACCATGAGTCTGGAATAAAGTTTGATTGATTGATTGAATGGTGGCTGCCAGTGGTACTCCTCAGCCTCTTTGTTGTTGATATAGTCTATATGGCATGTTGACCTTGACAATGCAAGCCCACAACAGATCCCAAAACAGTCAACAGGTCAGGATCACAGCATGAACCTGTGTACAGTTTGGTGACTGTAGTTTTACTCAGTTTATAGTAATGGGGCATAGGGAATGCTAACCTTGACCTTTGACTCCAAACCCATAGTCAGAGGTCAAGGCGTCAGGAGTGAACCTGTGGACTAAGACTGGTGACCCTACCTTTCTTTGCTGTTGTCAGAGTTCAGGTTCACAGGGTGAACATGTGTATATAGTGTAGCAACCCTAGCTTTACTCGTTCTATAGTAGGGCTGGGCAACATGGGTCAAAAAACATATCTCGATATAGATATTCAGTATCTCGATATTCGATATCTCAATACAAAAACTGAATGTTATGTAAACTACAAATGATGTTGAATAAACTAGTGCATGCCTGTAGAAAGCAAGTATTCTTGTGTGAAAAAATGTAGCCCCATTAGGCTTTACAGGCCCAAATGTAGAGCGTGTTTGAAAGTGGAATACAAAGAGGTGTAGGCTATATGTAGACAATCACACATGTTAGACTTTGACAAATATAAAAGGGACTGAACACTAAGATTTATTTGATTGTGTGAATATTAATTACATAATTATTGAAAATGAATGGGACCTCCAATATTAGCAACAGTTTAAGAACCCTTGTTTGTTTGTCAGACTTATCTGTCTGAACTTTTATGACTTATATTTATAATAGTGTATCTTGCACTTTGGGGAATGGGAGTTGTTCAGTCATCATTATAATTGTTTTAGTTAATATATAGCAACTTCCAGTTCCTGTCAACCTGCTGTCAACCCGCTGTTAGATCCTGTCAGTTGGTGGATTTTGGTGTTTGGTTTTTGACTACTTTTTTTTTGGCTTCTGAGAGCTTCTGAGAACTGAATTTGGATTACGAACTGGACATCCTAGTTTCGACCCCTGCCTGATTTGGGATGCCGGTGGCGGTGTCTGCGGACTGGGAGGTGAGAGCGGAGCGGAGCGGCCCACCATTCAGCTAGCTAAACAGCCGTTCATTAGCTGTTTAGTCAACATACATCGTCCGGGATCATGGGTCCTAAGAAAGCTCAGCAGACTGAGGAGGTGGACGATATTAAAAGACCGCTCGACTTCTTGGCTGAAGAGATTTCTGCTGTTAAGCTGCAGCAAAAAAACATCCTGGGCCTGTTCGAGAAGGTGAAAGCGCTGCGGATCCAGAACGCCGAGAAGGACAAGAGGCTGGCGTATCTGGAGAGCAGAGTGTCGGACCTGGAGCAGTACACCCGGGTGAACGACGTGATCATCACAGGTCTCTACATTAAACCCCGATCATATGCTCAAGCGGTGGCCACGGATAGTGGAGGGAGGCTCGGTGCACTGGAAGCCGAATCCACGGAGCAACAAGTGGTGGCCTTCCTGCAGTCCAAAGGAATCCAGCTGGACTGTAACACTACTGAGGCCTGCCACCCTCTGCCCAGGAAAAACAGCGACAAACCGGCTGTCATCATGAGGTTTGTCAATAGAAAACACAAGACTGCGCTGCTAAAACAAGGGAGAAAACTGAAAGGAACGAACATTTACATAAACGAGCACCTCACAAAAGAAAACGCAGAAATGGCCAGAAAAGCTAGATACATGAGAAAGCAGAAAAAGATTCAAAACACCTGGACATCTAACTGTAAAATATACATCAAATTAAATGGATCACCTGAAGAAGCTAAGGTCATTAACATTCATAATATTATGGAACTGGACAAATATCAATGAACATTATGAACTGGAGTCGACAGCAACAAGAGACAACTGTAGGACACTGAAGGATTATACTCATCTGCAACAGGACATTTAATTACATGAAACAAAAGATCAACAAACAGGAACAACAGGAACTGAAAGTTTTTGAATATACGAATCACAACCCACAGGATGTAGAATATAACCTAGACCCTGAAAATAATTTATTTAGCTCCATCAATAATAACTGTAGTTACTACACGGATGAACAGTTTAACACAATGGTCATATCTGATTTCAATATTTCTATGATCCACTTCAACCGCAGAAATCTCTATGCCAACTTTAATAACATTAAATATTATTTACATCAGTTTAAAGAGCCATTCAATATTGTGACAATATCAGAGACGTGGCTCAGTGAAGAGAAAGGAGTGGATTTTACCATGGATGGCTATGAATTAAATTATATAAATAGAAAAGTGAAAAAAGGAGGAGGAGTTGCAATTTATGTTGACAAGAGCTTGCAATACAAGGTTGTTGAAAATTTGTCAGTAACTGTGGATGATTTATTTGAATGTATTACAATAGAAATCTGTCTGGACAATGTGAAGAATATAGTAGTGAGCTGTGTATATAGAACACCTGGATCAAACATTGACTTATTTAAGGACTGGATGGAAAAAATGCATGCAAAACTAATTCAAAGTTATGTTCATCTGTGGGGATTTCAATATAGATCTTATGAATTCAAAACAACATAGTTTGATAGAATAATTTATCAACACAATGTACAGTATAGGCTTACATCCAACAATTACCAGACCTAGCAGAATCACATCACACAGTGCCACACTAATAGATAACATATTCACAAGCATTATGGAAAATAATATCATGAGTGGGCTTTTATTGAAGGATATCAGTGACCACCTGCCTATTTTTGTTGTCTATCAATGTGATTATAGGAAGAAAAAGTATACCAAAATTATTAAATATAAAAGCATAAGAAATGAAGAATCTATGTATTTACTGGCAAAGGAATTATTAATACAAGACTGGAAGATAGTTTGTGATGAAAATGATATAAATAAAGCATATGATAAATTTTTACAAATATTTCAATCATTGTACAATAAAAACTGTCCTATAAAACAAAACAGTGAGACAAAACAAAAATATTCCTTGGGTCACCAAGGGGTTACTAAATGCATGTAAAAAGAAGAATACATTATACAAACAATTCATTAAGTGCAGAACAGTAGAGGCTGAGATCAAATATAAAAGATTTAAAAACAAGCTTACTAATATAATGAGGACTTGTAAGAAAGAATACTACAACAGAATATTAGAGGATAATAAAAATAACTTAAGAGGTATATGATAAGTACTCAATGGGATTATTAGTAACCGATCTAAGAATGCTAATTATCCAGAATATTTGATTGAAAATGGCAATTTGATAAATAATATGGAGGATGTGGTCAGTGGTTTCAATAAATTTTTTGTAAACATTGGTCCTGAATTAGCAAAATCAATAGTGACACCAGAAACAAACAACAGTGGTTCTGTAAATGAAATAGAAGATAGAAATCCAAACAATCTTTTTGGGTGCAGTTACTGAAAAGGAAATCGAGACTGTGAGCAAATTTAAGAACAAAAAAAATCAGCTGACTGGAATGAAATTGACATAACAATAGTGAAAAAAGGAATTGAAGGAATTATTAAACCCGTCACCCACATCTGTAACCTGTCATTTCAAACTGGTACATTTCCAAACAAAATGAAAATAGCAAAAGTAATACCACTATACAAAACAGGAGACAGTCATTGTTTCACAAATTACAGGCCAGTCAGTTTACTCTCACAATTCTCCAAAATACTTGAAAAAATCTTCACTAAGAGACTGGATGATTTCATTGAAAAACACAACCTCCTTACAGACAGCCAGTATGGTTTAAGAGCAGATAAATCTACATCTTTGGCACTGATCGAACTTATAGAAGAAATTACTAGTTGGATAGATAAAAAAAAGTTTGCTGTAGGAGTATTTATAGATTTAAAGAAAGCTTTTGACACCATTGACCACAGAATACTACTAAGGAAACTGGAAAGGTATGGGATAAGAGGGGTCGGACTGAGTTGGGTGGAAAGTTATTTAAGTAACAGACAACAATTTGTACAAATTGGTGAGCACGAATCACCCTTCATAGACATCACTTGTGGTGTACCCCAGGGGTCAGTTTTGGGACCCAAACTCTTTATCTTGTATATAAATGACATATGCCAAGTATCAAAAATCCTGAAATTTATTTTGTTTGCGGATGACACAAATATCCTTTGCACTGGTGAGAATTTGCAGCAGGTTTTAGAGGTGGTCACAACTGAAATGAAAAGGTTAACGCAGTGGTTCAACAAAAATAAATTATCTCTAAATCTGAAAAAAAAAACCAAAGATTATGTTGTTTGGAAATTATAAAATAAATCATGAAAAAATGGTAATGATAGATGATACCAGAATAGAAACAGTACAGGAAATTAAGTTTCTGGGGGTGACGCTAGACAATAAAATCTGCTGGAAACCTCACATCAGTCACATCCGGGCCAAGTTGGCAAAATGTATAGGGATACTGGGGAAAACAAGACCGGAGTGGTGGCTCAGTTGGTAGAGCATCCGCCCCTCACCCGGGAGGCAGGGGTTCAAATCCCGGCCGGGTCATGCCGAAGACCATATAAAAGTGGAACTTCCTGCCGTCCAGCTTGGTGCTCAGCAATAATGGAATGGAGGAGGGAAATCTGAGGCGGCGCCTTGCATGGCAGCGGCCCTCTGATTCTGCACTTGGGGTGTGTGTGATTTACACTGTAGATAGGTAAAGCACAATCTCGTTCTACTGTACATGATTGGTTGTACGGTTGAATGACAATAAGGGTGATTAAAAAAAAAGACATCTTGGACTATAAATCATTGTTCTTACTGTACAATTCACTGTTTCTACCTTATCTTAACTACTGTGTAGAGGTCTGATGTAGAGGTCAGACGCTCTACAAAACATCCTCTCGGCAGCTGTAACTGCATACACCAGAATGGGACTGACAATCAACACCCAGAAGACAGAGGTACTCTGTCAGTCCAGTACTGACCCCCCACAAAACCCAATAACCCTCACAGCAGCAGGGCAACAGCTGCTCACTGTGCCCACATTCAAATACCTGGGGACCATAATGTCTGACACCTGCTCAATGGATGATGAGATCCAGAACCGCCTCAAGCAAGCATCAGCATCTTTTGGTCATCTAAGGAGAAGGGTTCTTCAGAACAGCAACCTCAAACTCCATACCAAAGTGCTGGTCTACAGAGCTGTATGTATCACCACCTTACTGTATGGATGTGAGGCATGGATTATTTACAGCCGCCATCTGAGAAGCTTGGAGACCTTCCATGTAAGATGTCTCCAGAAGATCCTTGGCATCACTTGGAAGGACAGAGTGCCGCACACAGAAGTGCTGGAGAGAGCTGGCAGCTGCAGCGTGGAGTCCATCATGGCCCAACATCAACTCAGGTGGTTGGGGCATGTCATCTGGATGCCCAGCCGCAGAATCCTGTATGGTCAGTTACACCGTGGCCAACGCAGCGCTGGTGGGCAGAAGAAGCGCTTCAAAGACCAAATGAAGTCCATCCTGAAGAGATGTCGGATCAACCCCTCTTCATTGGAGGAACTCGCTTCCTGCCGAGACATCTGGCCCTTCCACTCCTCACAGGAAGTGGATTATATGGAGGAACAGCGCACACAACACTGGACAGCAAAGCGTGCAAAGAGGCATGCTCGCCAAGTCCCCCCTGCTCCCCCCAGCACCTCCTTCACATGTCCGGTCTGTAACCGAATCTGCGGATCCAGGATCAGACTATTCAAACACCAGCAGACTCACAAATAAAGAAGATGGTCATCATCGAATCGATTCACTACCAGAGAGAGAGAGAGTAGAGGTCTGGGAAAACACCTACAGGACCAACCTACAGCCAATATGCACATTACAAAAAAAAGCTATAAGGATAATAAATAATGTAGGATATAGAGACCATACCAATTTGTTGTTTTTAAAGTCACATGTCATAAAGTTCATGGATTTAGTAAAATTTAAGACAGCACAAGTAATGTACAGGGCAATTAATAATCAACTCCCAACTAATATACAAAAAATATTCATAAAAAGAGACAATGATTATAATTTGAGAGGAGACTTAAACCTAAGGTACAAAACCTAAGGTACGAACAACTAAGAAAAGTATGTGCATATCTGTCTGTGGGGTGGATTTGTGGAACAGTCTGAAGCTGGAACTGAAACTATGTACAAACAGAAATCAATTCAAAAATGGGTATAAACATTATTTGCTGAAAGAATATATGTTAGAAGGGTAGTATTTATATGTACGACTCACTATGCTCACTCTGGGACACTATGGAATGGTAGGTGGGATGGTACTGTGTATATCTGTGTTGTTTGGGGTGGGGTTTTGGGTTTTGATGTATGGACTGTATGTATGTTGGGATGGATGGGTGTTAAAGTTGATATGAACAAAATATAGTTAATTGTTGACTTGGGGTCTTAAATGAGGTAATTTGTATATATTTCACATGGGTTGTATTTATTTATGGAAAAGAGGAGTTGGAGTAAGCGTTCAATTCAATTCAACTTTATTTATATAGCGCCATTTCACAACAACAGTCATCTCATAGCACTAGCAACTGTAGGGGGAACCCTCACAGTTGCAGAAAGACCCCAGCAATCAGACGATCCCCTGTGAGCAAGCACTTGGCGACGGTGGAGAGGAAAAACTCCCTTTAAACAGGAAGAAATCTCCAGCAGAACCAGGCTCAGGGAGGGGCAGTCATCTGCTGCGACTGGCTGGGGGGTGAGGGGATAGAGAAGAAGAAAAGAACAGACATGTAGAGAGCAAACAGCACGATGGGGACTCAATCTATGGGAGAGAACAAACAAATGTTAATGACCAGCAAAAAAAAATATTTCATTGAGAGTGAGGAAAGGAGTGAGGCCCAGTGCATTACTGGAGGTCCCCCGGCTGACTAAACCTATTAGCAGCATAACTAAGGGAGGGTTCAGAAACACATGATCCCTCCCTAATTGTAGGCTATATCAAAAAGGTAGGTTTTAGCCCTATTCTTAAAAACAGAGATTGAGTCTGACTCCCGAATCCAGATTGGCAGCTGGTTCCACAGGAGAGGAGCTTGATAACTGAAGGCTCTGCCTCCCATTGTACTTTTGGAGATTCTAGGTATTACAAGTAATCCTGCATTTTGGGAGCGTAGTGCTCTGTTAGGATAATACGGTAGTATCAGATCTTTTAAATAAAAAGGAGCCTGATTGTTTAGAGCTTTGTAAGTAAGAAGAAGGATTTTAAACTTAATTCTAAATTCTATGGGAAGCCAATGAAGGGAAGCCAGAACCGGAGAGATATGATCTCTCTTTCTAGTACCTGTTAAAACTCTTGCTGCAGCATTTTGGATCAGCTGAAGACTTTTTAAAGATGTTTTAGGACAGCCTGATGGCAGCCTGGAGAAGGCAGCGAACAAGAATGACGACGAGAATGTTTAACGGAAAATAGAAAGCACGGTGTACCGTTAGTGAAGGCAAAAATAACGCCGTTACCTCGACATATCGCCATTAAGCAAAGCTGCATTACGTCGGCCTCACTATGACAGAGCCACAGTCAGCGCTGTTACTCAGGAGACAGCTTGCAGGTAATGTGTGTGTGAACCGCTCTGGCCACCCGGGATGTTGCTGTGGTTGATTTCGAAGCGGCGGTGCAAACAGCTCTGTTGAATCTTCCACAATAACGTTAGGTCAAATAAGCTGCGGGGACACTTTAACGAGGACTACTCCCTCACTTAACAAAGAAACCCGGTATATGTGAGGATTAACTTGGATATTGGAGTGTTGCTAGCTTTTTGAGAGCTGAAAGCCGCTAACAGTCTGGTACTCACGGCTAGCCTGACATTAGCATGAATTCACCCGCTATGTTTACACGTTTTAACCAACACAGCAGGCGCTGTTCTCCCGTTTGGACGTGATGGTTAGCAAATACGTGATTAGCATAAGGCTGCCAATTGTCTCAGTGTGTGTATTCCTCTGACGTTTTCCCATTTTCACATGGATCCCCCACACTAATATGCTTTAAGCTCGCTGCATCTGAAGGCTAACATTAGCTGTTGTTAGCTTTAACACACCTAGCTAACAGGCTAATGTTAATCTCGAATTACATCAGTTTGCTATTTTAGCAGTGTCAGGCCCGAATTATATTTAGCAACACCAAAATTAGCCACTTTGAAAAAGCAGTTGAGTCTAGTGTGTCATACGACATTTTAAATTTAGATTAAAAAAAAAAAATCGCACACAAGCAAGCTGTCAGGGTCACACTGTTAACCCTCCTTTCTTCAAAAATATTCATTCTCTATGGTGGGGGTAATTGACCCAAAGAGGATTTTGACTGGTCAGTATAAAAATATTATCGTTCGAGACTTGATATTTCAGTGGATAATATGAAATAAGGAAAATTGGTTAACCCCTCCATGGATCGCCACCTTATCGTGGTGGAGGCCTTGCTTGCAATGGTTGAAGTTTGAAACGGTTTTATTTCCACAAAAGGGTTTTCTGTCTAGGAAGCTTGGGATCAGACCACCAAAGTCTCTGCCTTCAAATGCCACCTGATCCACATGGCACCGGACCACTGCTCTTCTACACTGAAAGAAGCCAGTTTAGGTGGTTTGGACATCTGATCAGGATTCCTCCTGGAAGCCTCCCACTTGAGTTGTTTCGGGCTGTAAGCGTTCACTTCTAAGTAAGTTTAATAAGTGTTCACTTCTTCCTTCTCCCTTTCAAGCACTGTATACTGTCACTTTATCGCACTTGTCATTTGTTTTGTTTTTTTACTTTTTTGTTCGAAACAAAGTATGTATCTATCTATCTATCTATCCATCTATCTAGTTTATATGTGTAATTTATAGTGCATCATCAATAAACTCATGCAGTACTACAACAGGACACATTCACAAATATTTGAGACCCACTGTAGTGCACCCTTTTATATTTTAGCAATATCATAAGTACAAAACACCCAACATTAATTTACTCAGCAGAATGACCCGTTTGGTTGCAACTGTTACATCAGTGTTGCCCATTTGTCAATAAATAAAAAAAATATTTGTTATTTGGGCATTTTTTGTCACGATCGTCGTTCAGGCAAAGCGTGCCTGTGTGTCTGCATATGATATGCAATTGATCTGGCCATTCCGCTCCACAATCATGGTGGTATTATTATTCATTTATAATTTTTAGATAGCCGTGCACCGGAAAGAATGCCATGCTGAACCTGCGGTGCCGCAAAGGATAGTGGTGGCATATGGGTGAAGCATGGGTGAAGCAGCCACAGAGACTCTGTCCCGTTAATCGGGCAGGATGAGCTTGGCTCCCTGCAAGGACTGCGATAAGCCAGTCCGGTCGCCCCTTACCCCCCTGGAACCCGTGCACCTTGTGTTCTCCACATGTTGATGGCTGAAACGCAAAACCTTCTATCTGAAAAATGCACTTTTTTGAGAAAACTAAAAAAAACTTTTGTTTTCTTGCAGAATGCTATGCTATTTTTTTTCCAATCAGAATAATTTTCTGTCACAGTAAAGGGCAGAACTGTCTTGCAGACAGATAAGCAGCCTTCCTTGCTCTCGTCATCCAAAGTGAAATCCACAAATTGGAAAATCCTGCAGATAGGAGGTTTTGCATTTAAGCCATCAATATGCCAAATTATCCTTTAGAACTACGCAATCACGGCAACATTATAGTATAATTTTTTAAGCATTAAATTGTCAGTATTCTCTTTTTCTGGTCAAATTTGTTGCTTGTCACTTCCTTGTTTTGTCTGCGGAGTGCTCTGGTGACTCAGTACGGAGTAAATCCGAAGCCCCGCCCACACTTCTAGAAACCAGGGCATGAAGAAACTGAGCGATGGCTAAACTTTTTTCTGACAAAAATTACATATTTTCACTGAGCAACTCCATACTCGGGGATGCACACCCTCGTAACCTCAGCAAAGCACTTATAAAATCTGAGGTCAGTCTGACAAACTGTTTGGGAGATCTCTGAGGAACACACAGACACAGACACACAAACAGACAAGATATTTCTTGCATTTATAGATAGATTATTTTGGTAAACATCACCAGTAGGGCTGTCACAATAACCACACTAATGTAGTACTGCGCAATGGACAAGCCTACTGCGGAGGATAACGACCAACCGCAACAACTGCAGTGTAAATAACCCCCTGAAAGGTTTATTATTTTAGGATAATTACCTGATCAATAATTCTGAGACATGTCTTTTTTGTTCTTTGCATAAATGTTTTCCTATTAGTAATTAATTTTACAAAGTACAGAGGCCTTATGCCATCCCATGCACTGAAGTAAAAAAGCAGGCTTATTTTGATAATGGTGGTTTTGTTTTCGCTTCATGTGCCTGCCTGTGGAATTGTCAGTAAGGCTACAGCGCTTAGCAGAGACAGTTGAGCTACGAACACTAACGTTAATCAGTTTATGGACCCGTAATGATGTACAAGCTCTTACGGTGGTCATAGTTTGTGCTTTACTTAATGTGTACTGTGCTAAAATAAGAAAATAAAACTGTAAACTTCACCAGCAGTCAAGACCACTGCCATCATATATTACAGGGATCCGTACACGCAGTGTTCACTTTTTTGTGTGTGTGGCTAAATCTCATTATTCACTTATGTGCCCTTGTTGATAATTAAATAAATTGTCAAATGTTACGTGTATTTTTATTGCCAACAGCATGTTTGCACTCAGTAGTGTGGAAGTTTCTACAGCACCGGATGGCACCGCCGCCAGCACCATGTGGGGCACTCTCTCCAGATGGACTCCAGCAGGTAGATAGTGGTGGAAGCGTTTGGATGAATTTCTAAATACAGCCGTGACAGTGAGCACTGAAAGGGCACAAAGTGTGTTATTTCCTTCTGAGCAGAGTGTTTATGATCCTGACAATTGAGCTCTGAGAGCAAAACTACTGCATAGTGCATTGCTTGTTTGAACATGATTTTTCGGACAGCAGCAAAAATCCAAAAATCATGGACACAAGAGCCACGCAGGGTCCTGTACGGAGGCTGTCCTGTTTAAATAAGCTAAATGTTGAGAGCGGCGCTGCAGCGAGTTTCTCACAGCTTCCATCATTTGCCACATAAGTTATGAACCCTGTTTAAATTACGAGACCACAGGGTCCTAAAAACATTTGCAATAATACGGAGTTGAGCTATCCACCATCACCACAGGAGAAATTCCTCCACCGTGACAGCCCTAGTTACCAGCAAATAACTGAAAGAGTTGTATACATAGAGTGGGGAAAATAAGCTTTGAACATGTCAACCTTTCTCATGAAACAAGATTTCTGATGGAGCCATTGACCTGAGATTTTCACCAGATATCAGTAACAATCCAAGTAATCCATTTTTTAAAATTTTATTTAACCTTTATTTATACAGGGTACTTTCACTGAGAGGCAACCTCTCTTTTTCAAGGACGTCCTGTTCACACTCACAGTTACACATTCACACCAGGAAGCTGCCCAGTACAACCACAGACTGACCTGTGGCCATTAAGTAGCTCCACTGAAGCATTTGGGGTTAAGGGCCTTGCTCAAGGGCACCACAGTGGGGTTAAGGAGGGTGGGGAAAACACTGCTATGTTATCCGTCCCACCCAGATCTAATCCTGCCAGTCCTGGGATCAAACCCGGGACCCTCCGCTCACCAGTCCACATGCCTAACCATTAGGCCACCACTGCCATACATTCAAAGAAACCAAGGCAACTGTGTTCACACAACAAGTTATATTTAATAAAGTGGAATGACACAGGGCATAAGCATTGTATCTGCTATACAGTGTATTTGTTTGAGTCATCTTACTAGGATGTCCTTTGAGCCATCTTGTTGTTTTAGCTATGTGTTATTTATTCTTTATTGTTGGCACATCAAAACTAATTTCACTGTCCATGTTTTCTTGTATACTTGACAATAAATATACAGTTAGGCCCAGAAATATTTGGACAGTGACACAATCTTCATGATTTGGGCTCTGCATGCCACCACATTGGATTTGAAATGAAACAACTACAACGGAATTGAAGTGCAGACTTTAAGGTTTATTCAAGGGGTTGAACAAAAATATATGATTAAACATGTAGGAATTGTAGCTATTTTTATACAAACGCTCCTCATTTCAGGGGCTCAAAAGTAATTGGACAAATAAACATAACCCTAAGTAAAATGTTACTTTTCAATATTTTGTTGAGAATCCTTTGCAGGCAATGACTGCCTGAAGTCTGGAACCCATGGACATCACCAAACACTGGGTTTCCTCCTTTGTGATGCTTTGCCAGGCCTTTACTGCAGCTGTCTTCAGTTGTTGCTTGTTTGTGGGTCTTTCTGCCTTAAGTTTTGTCTTGAGCAAGTGAAATGCATGCTCGATTGGGTTGAGATCTGGTGATTGACTCGGCCATTGCAGAATATTCCACTTCGTTGCTTTAAAAAACTCCTGGGTTGCTTTTGCAGTATGTTTTGGATCATTGGAGAAGTGCCATCCAATCAACTTTGCTGCATTTAGCTGAATCTGAGCAGAAAGAATATCCCTATACACTTCAGAATTCATCCGGCTGCTTCTGTCTTTTGTCACATCATCAATAAACACAAGTGACCCAGTGCCATTGGAAGCCATGCATGCCCATGCCATCACACTGCCTCCACCATGTTTTACAGAAGATGTAGTGCTTTGGATCATGAGCTGTTCCAATTCTTCTCCAAACTTTCTTCTTCCCATCATTCTGGTACAGGTTGATCTTAGTCTCATCTGTCCAAAGAATGCTGTTCCAGAACTGGGCTGGCTTCTTCAGGTGTTTTTTGGCAAAGTCAATTCTGGCCTTTCTATTTTTGAGGCTGATTAATGGTTTGCACCTTGTGGTGAATCCTTTGTATTTACTCTCATGAAGTCTTCTCTTTATGGTAGACTTAGATACTGATACACCTACTTCCTGGAGAGTGTTCTTCACTTGAGTGGATGTTGTGAAGGGGTTGTTCTTCACCATGGAAAGGATTCTGTGATCATCCACCACTGTTGTCTTCCGTGGACGTCCAGGCCTTTTTGAGTTCCCAAGCTCACCAGTGCACTCTTTTTTCTCAGAATGTACCAAACTGTTGATTTGGCCACTCCTAACATTTCTGCTATCTCTCTGATGGATTTCTTCTTTGTTTTCAGCCTCAGGATGGTCTGTTTCACCTCCACTGAGAGCTCCTTTGACCGCATGTTGTGTGTTCACAGCAACAGCTTCCAAATGCAAACGCCACACCTGGAATCAACTCCAGACCTTTTAACTGCTTAATTGATGACAGGTTAACGAGGGAAGAGCCCATGCAGCCTTGTTATTTTTTTTTTGCAGCCTTCTGAGTCAATTGTCCAATTACTTTTGGTCCCTTGAAAAAGAGGCGGCTACGTATTAAAGAGCTGTAATTCCTAAACCCTTGCTCCAATTTGGATGTGAATACTCTCAAATTACAGCTGAGAGTCTGCACTTTAAGCCCATATTGATTATATAATTGTATCCTGAATATGTTTTCGTAAACAGCTAAAATAAAACTTGTGTCACTGTCCAAATATTTTTGGGCCTAACTGTATAGATTAAAGGATTAAAGGATAATCTGAGTAAACTGGACTAGCCTGCCACAATTTCGATATCCAGCTTATTTTTTCCCATTAAAATCTGATGTGTTTTCAAAGTGTTCCCTTTATTTTTTTGAGCAGTATATATACATACAGTACATATTGAACACATTGTGAAATTCATTTAATATTTAGTTGAAAAGCCTTTGTTGGTAATAACAGCTTCCAGACACCTCCTGTATGGAGAAACTAGGCACAGGCATTGCTCAGGAGTGAGTTTAGCCCATTCTTGTACAAACGGTCTTCAAATCTTGAAGGTTCCAGGCGTGTCTTCTATGAACTCTGATCTTCAGTTCATTCCATAGATTTTCAATTGGATTCAGGTCAGGTGACTGACTGGGCCATTCTAGCAGCTTTATTTTTCTTCTCTGGAGCCAATTGAGAGTTTCCTTGGCTCCGTGTTTGGGATCATTGTCTTGCTGAAATGTCCACCCTCACTTCATCTTAAGCATCTTGGCAGATGGCAACAGGTTCTTGTCAAGGATGTCTCTGTACATTTGTCCATTCATCTTTCCTTCAATTATATAAGGTCTGCCTGTACCATGTTCTGAAAAACACCTCCACACCCTGATGCTCCCACCTCCAAACTTGGTGGATGGCGTTTTGGGGCTGATGTGCAGTGCCATTTCTTCTCCAAACATGCTGTGTTGTGGCATCCAAAAAGTTCAATTTTGGTCTCATCTGACCAGACTATATTCTCCCAGTATTTTACTGACTTGCCCAAATGTTGTGCAGCAAACTTTAAACAAGCTTCAACATGCTTTTTCTTCAGCAATGGAGTCTTGCAATGTAAGTGGGCATAGAGCCCATGTTGGTTGAGTGCATTACTTATTGTTTTCTTTGAAACAGCAGTACCTGTTAACTCCAGGTCTTTCTGGAGCTCTCCACGAGTGGTCTTTGGTTCTTGCATAACTCTTCTGATAATTCTTTTGACTCCTGTCAGAAATCTTGCGAGGGGCTCCTGGTCATGTTTGGTTTATGGTAAAATGATGTTCCTTCCACCTCCGAATGATGGCTCCAACAGTGCTCACTGGAACATTCAGCAGTTTAGAAATGCGCCTGTAACCAAGGCCATCGTTATCTTTTGGAACAATAAGGTTGCGAAGGTCTAGAGAGAGAGCTCTTTGCTTCTACCCATCATGAGGTCTTTGTGGTGTGACAATCTGATATTCACAGACCTTTATAAAGGCTATCAGTCAGGACTTAACCAGCTGAAATTAATGTGCACTGATGGGGGATGGGATGGCTTCCTAAATTCTGATGGATTTCAGCTGGTTTCTTGGCTTTCTATACCTTTTTGCACCTCTTTCTTCATGTCTTCAATACTTATTCCCTGTGTCATTCCACTTTTCCCTGTGTCCTTCAGAGCACAATCAGAAAGAAAAAGATTAAAGAGAAAAAACTGTCAACTCCAAGACCATGACAAACAACACACCAGTCTTTACTTGTGACGGCTACAGTCGACAGTGCAAATCAAGGATTGATCTTTTCCAGCCACAATTCAATTCAACTTTATTTATATAGCGCCATTTCACAACAACAGTCATCTCATAGCACTATCAACTGTAGGGGGGGACCCCCACAGTTGCAGAAAGACCCCAGCAATCAGGCGATCCCCTGTGAGCAAGCACTTGGCAACGGTGGAGAGGAAAAACTCCCTTTTAACAGGAAGAAACCTCCAGCAGAACCAGGCTCAGGGAGGGGCAGTCATCTGCTGCGACTGGCTGGGGGGGTGAGGGGATAGAGAAGAAGAAAAGAACAGACATGTAGAGAGCAAACAGCACGATGGGGACTCAATCTATGGGAGAGAACAAACAAATGTTAATGACCAGCAAAAAAAAAAAATATTTCATAGAGAGTGAGGAAAGGAGTGAGGCCCAGTGCATTACTGGAGGTCCCCCAGCTGACTAAACCTATTAGCAGCATAACTAAGGGAGGGTTCAGAAACACATGGTCCCTCCCTAATTGTAGGCTATATCAAAAAGGTAGCTTTTAGCCCTATTCTTAAAAACAGAGATCGAGTCTGACTCCCGAATCCAGATTGGCAGCTGATTCCACAGGAGAGGAGCTTGATAACTGAAGGCTCTGCCTCCCATTGTACTTTTGGAGATTCTAGGTATTACAAGTAATCCTGCATTTTGGGAGCGTAGTGCTCTGTTAGGATAATACGGTAGTATCGGATCTTTTAAATAAAAAGGAGCCTGATTGTTTAGAGCTTTGTAAGCAAGAAGAAGGATTTTAAACTTAATTCTAAATTCCATGGGAAGCCAATGAAGGGAAGCCAGAACCAGAGAGATATGATCTCTCTTTCTAGTACCTGTTAAAACTCTTGCTGCAGCATTTTGGATCAGCTGAAGACTTTTTAAAGATGTTTTAGGACAGCCTGATAATAAAGAATTACAATAATCTAATCTTGAGCTAACAAAAGCGTGGATCAGCTTCTCAGCATCACTCTGAGACAAGATGCTCCTAATCTTGGCAATATTACGCAAATGATAGAAGGCAGTCTTAGAAACAAATTTAATATGTGAATTGAAGGACAAATCCTGATCAAAAATAACTCCAAGGTTTCTCACAGAGCTATTAAGAGAAAGAGTAACTGCATCCAAACTGAAAGTTTGATTTAGAAAGGAATTTCTAAGGTTTTTTGGACCAACAAGAATGACTTCAGTCTTATCTGAATTTAATAGCAGGAAATTACAAGTCATCCAAGCTTTGATTTCCTTAAGACAGGCTTCTAACTTGGCTAATTGATTACTATCATCTGGCTTCATTGACAGGTATAATTGTGTGTCATCTGCATAACAATGAAAATGTATACAGTGCTTTCTAATAATGTTGCCTAACGGAAGCATATATAAACTAAAAAGAGTAGGGCCTAGCACAGATCCCTGTGGAACTCCATGACTAAGCTTTGAGTTGAAAGAAAACTCATTATTTACATGAACAAACTGGAACCTATCAGATAAATAAGATCTAAACCACTGCCACGAAGTTCCATTAAGTCCAACATAGTGTTCTAATCTATCAAGTAGAATATTATGATCGATAGTATCAAAAGCTGCACTAAGGTCTAAAAGGACAAGTACAGAAACTAGTCCATTATCAGATGCAATGAGGAGGTCGTTAGTGACCTTCGCTAAGGCTGTTTCAGTACTATGATAGATTCTAAACCCAGATTGAAACTCTTCAAGTAAACCATTTCCCTGCAGGTGGTCAAATAATTGCGTAGCAACAACTCTTTCTAAGATTTTTGAAATGAAAGGGAGATTAGAGATTGGTCTATAGTTAGCTAAAGCTCCTGGATCTAGCGTTGGCTTTTTGAGTAAGGGTTTAATTACAGCTGTTTTAAAAGCCTGCGGTACATGGCCTAAAGTTAATGAAGAATTGATTATATGAAGAATAAAGCTACCAATAAGTGGGAAGACTTCTTTAAATAACCTGGTAGGAATAGGGTCTAAAAGACAAGTTGAAGGTTTGGATGAGGAAACTATTTTGTCTAACTCACAAAGGTCGATTGGAGTAAACTCATCAAGACAGACATCAATAGAAGGAGTTGTAGTAGTTACAGTATTTAAGTTAACTGTGGGAAGAATCTGATTGATTTTATCTCTGATGGATGAAATTTTATTATTGAAAAAGTTCATAAAGTCCTGACTAGTAAGCTCTAAGGGAATGCTAGGATTGACAGAGTCCTGACTCTTTGTCAACCTGGCTACAGTACTGAAAAGAAACCTGGGATTATTCTTGTTCTCTTCTATTAATGCAGAGTAATAACTCATTCTAGCTTTTCTAAGAGATTTTTTAGAAATTAAAAGATGATTTCTCCAAGCTAAATAGATTTCATCTAAATTAGTAGAGCGCCATTTTCTTTCTAATTGACGAGTCTTCTGTTTTAAGCTACGAGTTTCTGTGTTGAACCAAAGAGTTAGAAATCTCTGATTAGACTTTTTCTTTTTTAAGGGGGCCACCAAGTCTAGAGCCTGATGCAGAGAAGCTGAAACACTATCCACCATGTTATCAATTACAGAAGGAGCAAGCTGTCTATAGCTTATTTCCGTTGTGTTGACACATGGCATAGAGGAAACAATCTGCATAAATTTGGAAACAGCATCATCTGAGAGGCATCTACTGTGATAATATTTTTCTTTAGGAGCCAAATAGTCAGAAATAGTAAAATCAAAGGTTAACAGACAATGGTCTGACAGTACAGGGTTATGAGGAGACACTACAAGATTTTCTATTTCTATGCCATATGTCAGAACAAGGTCCAATGTATGGTGGAGGTAATGAGTAGAATTTCCTACTTTCTGAGAAAACCCAATCGAGTCTAATATTGAATTAATAGCCACATTAAGGCAGTCATTATCTACATCCACATGTATATTAAAGTCCCCTACTATAATTATTCTATCAGATTTCAGCACTAAATCAGCTAAGAAATCAGCAAATTCGGATAAAAATTCTGAGTAGGTTGATGGGGGACGATAAACTATGGCAAATAAAATTGGGTTTAACCTAAAATTGCTCAAGTGCCCAATACTGAGGACCAGGCCCTCAAAGGAATTATAACATGTTTTTTGCTTTACATTAACTAGTAATTTGGAATGGTAAATTGTTGCTACTCCTCCTCCATGACCAGACCTTCTGGGATTTTGACAGTTTAAATAACCAGAGGAAGTTGATTCATTTAAACCAACATAATCCTCTTGCCCTAACCAAGTCTCTGTAAGGGAAATTAAATCAATCTGATGATCAATTAACAGATCATGGACTAACAGAGACTTGGTAGTTAGAGACCTAATATTTAATAAACCACATTTAATTTTTAAATTATGAGGAGGAACAGAGGCCAAATCATTCACTTTAGATTAGATTAGATTAGATTAGATTCAACTTTATTGTCATTACACATGTATGAATACAAGGTAACGAAACACAGTTTAGCATCCAATCAGAAGTGCAAAGGACAGCAGGGCAGTATATACGGTAATTAACAGTATGTGCAATTTAAGCAAATATATGCAAATACATGCAGCAGTGCAGAAAGTTAAAAGTACTGTTATGTGCAAATAATGTGCAATAAGTTAGATGTAGTTATGTAGTTATGCAGTTATGTACAGGTGAGGATGGTAAAAGATGATTGTAAGAGAGTCAGCGGGGAACTAAGTTCAATAACGTGACAGCTGTTGGAAAGAAACTGTTCCTAAACCTGCTGGTTCTAGTCCGAAGGCTTCTGAAACGTCTTCTGGAGGGGAGAAGCTGGAACAGTCCATGAGCAGGATGGTTGGAGTCCCTAAGAATGCTGCGTGCCCGGCGCAGACATCTTTTCCTGTAGACGTCCTCTATAGCTGGAAGTGGAGTCCCTGTGATGCGTTGGGCGGTTTTCACCACCCGCTGCAGCGCCTTGCGGTCAGCTACAGAGCAGCTCCCATACCAGAGTGTGATACAGTTGGTCAGGGTGCTCTCTATCACGCAGCGGTAGAAGTTGCCCAGGATGTCAGTTGACAGATGGTTCTTCTTCAATGTCCTCAAGAAGAAGAGGCGCTGATGGGCCTTCTTGATCAGGCTGGTGGTGTTAACTGACCAGGACAGGTCCTCCGAGATGTGGGTCCCCAGGAATTTGAAGCTGGGGACACGTTCAACAGCTATGCCATTGATATGGATGGGGTCATGTGTCTCTTCCCTCTCCTTCCTGTAGTCCACTATGAGCTCCTTGGTTTTGCTGGTGTTAAGGAGCAGGTTATTGTTAGCGCACCAAGTAGCCAAGTGCTCAACCTCTGCCCTGTAATCTGACTCGTCGTTGTCCCTGATGAGTCCAATCACCGTGGTGTCATCTGCGAACTTTATGATGGAATTGGATCCATACATAGGCCTGCAGTCATGGGTGTAGAGGGAGTAGAGGAATGGGCTGAGCACACAGCCCTGTGGTACACCAGTGTTGAGTGTGATGACGGAAGAACGGTTGGGGCCTGACCTAACATGCTGGGGTCTGTTGGTCAGAAAATCCATGATCCAGTTGCAGGTGGAGGTACTGATTCCCAGGTCCCCAAGTTTGGTGAGCAACTTGGAGGGGATAACTGTGTTGAATGCTGAGCTGAAGTCAATAAACAGCATTCTTGCGTAGGTGTTCTTGTCATCCAGGTGTGAGAGTACATAGTGCAGCGCTGTAGAAACCGCATCCTCTGTACTCCTGTTGCTCCGGTAGGCGAACTGATGAGGGTCCAGTGTTGGGGGCAGGCCTTTTTTGAGCTGTGCCAAGACCAGTCGCTCAAAGCACTTCATGACTATGGGCGTCAGTGCCACAGGGCGATAGTCATTTAGGCACGATGATGTTGAATGTTTCGGCACTGGTACTATTGAAGTGGTCTTGAAGCACGCTGGTACCACGGCCTGGGCCAGGGACAGATTGAAGATGTCTGTGAAGACCCCTGCCAGCTGCTCAGCGCATGCCCTCAGCACACGCCCAGGAATGCCATCAGGGCCAGCAGCCTTACGTACGTTGACATGACTCAGTGCATTACGGACGTCGGTGTGGGTGAGTGTGAGGTGGTGGAGGTCATCAGAGGGTGGGAAATTGATGTTCTTTTCATTGTTGTCCTTGTCAAAACGAGCATAGAAGTTATTTAGCTCATTGAGAAAGGGCACAGTCATGGCTATAGGTATGGAGTTGCTGGGCTTATAATCAGAGATAGCTTGAATGCCCTGCCACATACGTCGGGGATCAGAGTCCCCAAAATGTTCCTCCACCTTCAGCTTGTAGCTGTGCTTGGCCTTCTTGATGCCCCTCTTCAGATCTGCCCTGGATGAACTGTAGGCCTGTGCATCACCAGATCTAAAGGCATTGTTACGTGCTTTTAGCAGAAGTCGCACTTCTCTGTTCATCCACGGCTTCTGATTTGGGTACGTGGTGATCTGTCTTTCCGTGGTGACACTGTCAATAGTGGTGTTGATATGGTCCAGGACTGAGTGGGTGTAAGAGTTGATGTTTATGTGGGAGCCACAGGTAGCCTGAGAGGTGAACATACTCCAGTCTGTGTTCCTAAACTTCTCCTGGAGTACAGAGTCAACCCCCTCTGGCCACACTTTGATGGTCCTCACTGATGGCTTCACCCGGTTGATGAGCGGTACATACTTGGGGGTAAGGAACAAGGATAAATGATCAGACTGGCCTAGGTGGGGGAGGGGAGTTGCTGTGTAGGCTCCCACAATATTGGTGTAAACATGGTCCAATGTTTTGTCCCCTCTTGTGTGACAGGAGACATGCTGGTAGAATTTAGGAAGCACTGTCTTGAGGTTAGAGTGGTTAAAATCACCCGCCACAATAAATGCTGCCTCTGGGTGTGCAGTTTGTTGTTTGCTAATAGCTGCATGCAGTTCTTTCATAGCAAGCTTAGCATTAGCATCCGGAGAAATGTAAGCGGCTGTTATGATGGTACAAGTGAACTCGCGTGGCAGATAGAAAGGTCTACATTTAACCATGAGAAACTCCAGGTTAGCTGAGCAGTGTCTCTCAACAGTGACAGAGTTCGTGCACCAAGCCTTGTTAATATAAATGCACAATCCCCCCCCTCTTGTCTTACCGGAGTCAACTGCTGCTCTGTCTGCCCGGAGCGTGTGTAGGCCGGCTAGCTCGATAGCATTGTCGGGTATTCCACTGTGAAGCCATGTTTCCGTAAAAATCATGATATTGCAGTTCATAAGTTTCTTATTGTTGGTGATCCGAAGCCGTAGTTCACTCATTTTGCTCGCCAGAGACCGTACATTAGCAAGGAAAATACTGGGTAGCGATAGCCGGTGCGGTGTTAGCTTTAGCTTAGCTCTTAGTCCACCGCGTTTACCCCTCCTTTGTTTACGATCCTTACGCCGCCTGCGAGCACTTCCGGTCGGCCGGGAAGCCTGCCGAGCGTCGGGAGTTCTCCAGAGCTCCGGGATGAGACGTAGATTCAGACGTAGGTTGCTGATAAAAAGGTCGTTATCGTTGTTTTGTAAACCAATATTCAAAAGCTCATCTCGGGTGTAAGATGTAAAAGCAGAGCTGTTCTGAACGAACATACCCGAAATGAGCAGAAATAACACTGCTAGTCCCCAGAATCTGGTAGGACGCTGAGCCTATTTGAGTTTGACCAATATTTTGCTTTATCACTTTGGGATGCTTATACATTATATTTTTATTTAGTTTGGAGGGAGCAGACAACGATTCTCTGATGGGGATGACAGGGGCTAAGCTGAGGGGTGGCGGATGAAGAGGAGCTGCAGAGAGGCGTGTAAGACTGCGACTCTGCTTCCTGGTCCCAACTCTGAGTAGTCAGGGTTTTGGAAATTTGGATAAAAAAGATGCCAGATTGTTAGATAAATGAGAAGCACCATCCAAAGTGGGATGAATGCTGTCTCGTCTCATAAGACCAGGTTTTCCCCAAAAAGAGCTCCAATTGTCAATGTAGCCCACGTCATTTTTAGGACACCACACAGACAGCCAGCGGTTCAAGGATGACGAGCGGCTAAACATGTCATCACTGGTCAGATTGGGGAGGGGCCCAGAGAATACTACAGTGGCAGACATCGTTTTTGCAAAGTCACACACCAATTCTACATTAAGTTTCGTGACTTCCGACTGCCGGAGACGGATGTCATTAATGCCGGCGTGAATAACAATTGTGGAATATTTACAGTTACTTTTAGCCAGCATTTTCAAATTTGACTCGATGTCGCCTGCTCTGGCCCCAGGAATGCATTTGACTATGGCCGCTGGAGTCTCTAGGTTCACGTTTCTGACTACAGAGTCGCCAATGATTTTTTTCCTCAGCGGGTGTGTCGCTGAGCGGGAAAAAACGATTAGAAACGTGAACAGGTTGGTGGTGAACCGGGGCTTTGCGACTAGGCTTCCTTCCACAATAAGACATATAGGTTCATTATATAATCAAACCCTAAAAATCTTGGACAAAAAGCCCATTAGGTGGCATCACTGTAATATTTTAAAAAAATACAACCTATTGAGTTTTGAGAGTTTCATTGACCTCTGTTTACTGAAATTAACTTTCAAATGTTTCCATAAATCAGCACCTGAGCCACTTGCTGGTTTCATCCAAAGACAGGACAGCAGCAGAGCCACCAGGAGTTCTGTTAACAATAACTGTAAAATATTCCACCGCAGAACCACATTTGGACAAACAGCTTTCTCTATAAAGGGCAGTCACATCTGGAACACAATGCCAAATGAAATTAAAATAATAACGGACTTTAAAACATTCACTAAAAAGGTTAAAAACTGGCTGAAAAATAAACAAGAATGTACCCATGTATGAAATGATTGTCTGCAGGGTGAGAGTGAATGAAGGGAAGGAATGAATGTGTTTGTTTATAGTGAGTGACGAAGGGAGGGAGGCCTGAAATAAGCAAATGTGTGTCAGGTTGTTATATTTGTGTATTTATAATATTTATAATATTTATAATTGTGTATTTATAATGTATTTATGTTTTTTGCATTGATGTATGTGGTTATTGTGTATTCCTTTTCTTTCCTTTTTTTTTTTTTTTTTTTTTAAACTTGTTTCTCCTTTCTAAAGCCCATCCAGGGACAAGAGTTGCAAATTAGCTAATAGCTATACACTCTGTGCAACACATCAGATTGATTGTCATTGATTAATTGTCTATGTTTATTGCACTGTCCCTGTCAAATAAACAAATCTATCTATCTATCTATCTATCTTCTCACCGTCACCCACCCAGTCTCCTCGTTGCTGAGGAGAGCCGAGGGACCGCTGACAGTGGGGCCTAAGCTAGCTAGCTCCGCTGCAGCTAATGGGCGTCCGTCAAGATTAACTGGCGCAGACGGTGTTTCAATGCAGCGGAGCCGGGATTCCAAATCAGACAACCTCACCTTGAGCGCCTCAAAAAGACAACATTTATTACATTTACCGTTATCACTAAAAGAGGCAGAGGTGTAGCTTAAACATCTGACAGAGAGAGCACACCAGAGGAGGAGAGGAAAGAGAGCTAGTAGCCATAGCTAGTGGCTGGAGAGCAACCACACAGGCAAACCACACAGGCAGACAGCAAAACAGGAAGTGACGATACGTTACCACAAGGAAGTGACGATCCTTCCAGCAGACATAGATCCTTCCACAGATAATCACAGATAATCCACAGCAGACAGTGATCCACCACAACCTCAACAGGTGCAACTCCATAGTTGTAGACTGAAGGATGTTAATACATTCTACTTTATTAAATATAACTTGTTTTGTGAACACAATCCACCTTATTCCTAGCCCCCATGATGCCTTGGTGTGAATTATGGGTGCAACTTCCAGTACTAGTTTAGAAAGTGGGGTTGGTGCTGAAACGGGACACTTTTCCTTGTTAAATAACAATGACTTTGGCATCAAAAATGCGGGACCATGGCCTTTTGCACCTCAAAAAGAGTAATATAATCATACCACTTCCCATGACTATTGAAGGATGAGAAGATGACCTTAAAAAGTGGCCTGGCAAACAGTGGCTCGGTTAGTTAGCTCTGCTGCTAAGATGCCAACGGCGTAAACAAATAAAGGCTCTGAGATATATCCATGTCGCCACCGCATTAAAGTCAGATGCATTTTGTTAAAAGATGTTGGACATAATTGAATTTACCTCAGAGCAGACGTAGAATCTAGTCAGAGTTTGTGATAATTTAAAAATTAATGCATGCTGAAGCTGCTAATATCAAGTCCATATCGTTCCAAGGCAGCGCAACGAATACAAAAAACTCCCCAAAAACTATTTGATATCTTTTTTTAAAATTGTTAAGCCTTAGGAAACAAACTGTAGCTATTTTTTTATTTATTATTTTACTTCATGCAGCCTTACATCTGGTGACATGTATGATGTATAAATGTCAGATCTGTGACAGTCATACAAGTGAAAACATACCTAGTGCTCTTGTGTTTGTCCTACTGATCACACCAACAGTCCTTAGTTTTCAGTGCATGATCTATGCATTGACGGTGAGAAGCCTCCATTTATACAGTCTATGACAAAACTACGAACACCAGCATCAAGTACCAGAACTACACCGAAATATTCAAAAAATACAAAAACTACAAGGCTGAAATTAGCTGCCACTTGAGTGCAAAACATGTATGTGGACTATACATTAAAATGAATTTGAAATACTTTTAAAAACGCTATTTTAAATGCCCCACTACTCCACTCTTGCTGACTGATTTAACACTACTTCAGGCAAAACCGGAAGTTGTCCCATAATGGTTTCTACAGCAGCACCCTCAGGAATCCGGTGAATTGGCTTTTTTTTTTTTTTTTTTTTTTTTTTTTTTTTTTTGTTACTTATTTGTACCCGTAGGTAGATTTGGTTTGCAGTCTGGTGACAAGCCATCGGCTGCAGGTCGCTGCGTGCGCGAGCGCCCTAAACCTACATGTTTTTGGTATGCGGGAGGAAACCGGAGAAATCCCGGAGTAAACCCACGCAACACAGGGAGAACATGCAAACTCCACACAGCTCACTGTTGGTCGGGGGCTTGATTTCTTAGTATGTATGGATTACTTGGGTTTTTACTGATATCTGGTGAAAATCTCAGGTCAATAGCTCCATCAGAAATATGTTTAATGAGAAAAATCTTGATGTGTTCAATACTTATTTTCCCCGCTGTATGTAACTTAAATTTATACAGTAGGTCTCTTTCTCTCTCTCCATCAGAGGCTTTTGACAAAATGTTAAAAATTCATGAAAATTCTCGGCTTTTTAATTCATGAATTTCATTTTTTTTTAAATTTGTGATATTTGTGTCATAATTTCAAATCTTTTCTTCTAACTTTGCTAGTTTTCATCAACATTTCCCCCCTCATATTTCCCTCAATTTTTCTTCTTTTAGACTACAGCTTTTTCTTTCTTGTAAATTTGTCACTTTTCTCTTGTAATTTTGACTTCTCTAAAATTTACAACTTTTTTCCTCACAAGTACATCTTTTAAATAAAGTTAAGGCATTTTATTATACATATTCAGGAACTGTTATTGTACATTTGTGACTTTCTCATAAATTTGCAACTTCATCTTATTCCATACCTGCCAACTTTTAAAACCTGAAAAGCCTGGTAGCTAGCCGGGGTCCAGGGGCCACAGGCCCCGGTAGGTCCAGGACAAAGTCTTGGCGGGGGGTCAGGGGGGCGAAGCCCCCCGACGGCAAACAAATATTAGCATTAAATCAAGTTAAAATGTGGCTAACAACCTCATATTTCTTCAACAATCATGTTTCTATTTTCCTTAAATTGTCAATGCAGATATGCTGATGGAAAAGATCAAGGACAAACTCTATGGTAACTCTCAAGCATTGCTGTTTTCCATGGTGCACCTCTTAGCTTTCTTCAGTTGGTCTTTTGAATGGAACACACTGTGGCACTTGTTACCCGAAGCTGTCATCATCATTTTCCTGGTCATGAGGTTGCCCAGAACTTTAGTTGACAGACTGGACCTGAACTCAGTTTTGTTCTTGTTCACATGGCTTAATATGCGCTCACAGTCCACAGTAATAACTCCTAGAAATGCTCTGGAGTATTCCTCACGAAAAGACTTGCCATGTGTGTGGGTATGGATTATCATAGTCTCTTAATTTTCTTAATCAGTGTTCATCTATATTTATTTAAGTCAGTAAGATCTCTGATTATTATACTCTTTTTTTTTCTCTCGGCGCCACACGAGTCGGCTGCCTTTTGCAACAGCGGCTCGATTCCGAGTCTTTTTCCCTTCCTCTCTCTTTTGATCCGTCTTTTTTTTTCACCCCACTTATATCACGGACACACAGATCGTCCTAAATGTCTCCTGAGCCGGTGGACGGAGCCACTGTTTATAGCAGGATACGATACAGCAGAGAACAGCTGCTAGCATTCAACCGCCACCCGGTCCCATTGGAAAAACTCGACATACCGAGAGAACTGAGGCGAAAACGCCGCGGCTGCCGGGCTGGAGTAAGGCGGAGGACAAAAAATATAAGGTACAGACCCTCCCTTCCATCTGTTGTCATGGGAAATGTACGGTCGATACTGGGAAAGTTAGATGAGCTAGCGGCTATCTCCCGTTATGATAGCACATACCGGGAGTGCTCTCTCCTTTTGTTTACTGAGACGTGGCTAACTGAACTAGCAGCAGATGCTAACATTGAGCTGGAGGGTTTTCACATGATACGAGCTGACCGAACACCAGACAGTGGCAAGGCTAGGGGCGGTGGAGTGATAATGTATGTTAACAACAACTGGTGCAGACCGGGACATATCACTGTTAAACAACGACACTGCAGCAAAGACATTGAGTTGCTAGCTGTTAGCATGAGGCCTACATATCTCCCGAGAGAACACTCACACGTGATCTGCATTGTTGTTTATGCAATTCCGACGGCGAACGCTGGGACAGCACGTGACGTCATCCATTCAGTAACCAGCAGGCTGCAGACAGAACACCCAGATGCTCTTCTCCTCATCTCAGGCGATTTCAACCATGTTTCACTGTCTCCCATTCTACCCACGTTCACCCAGTATGTCACATGCCACACTAGAGACAATAAAACACTGGATTTATTCTACGCAAACACTAAGGAGGCGTACACCTCATCACAACTCCCCCCACTCGGGAGATCGGATCACAACTTGGTTCATCTCCGGCCGGTGTACAAACCCCTAGTGCACAGACAACCTCCGGCCATGCACACTGTGGAGTTATGGTCTGAGGAGACAATGGACACCCTAAAGGGCTGTTTTGAAGCCACCGCCTGGAAGCAGCTCTGCGATCCACATGGTGAGGACATCGATGGCCTCATTCACACCTTCACGGGCTACCTCAGCTTCTGTGTGGACAAATCCGTTCCCACCAAGACCATACGGCGTCACTCAAACAACAAACCCTGGATCAACCCTGAGATAAAAACACTTCTGAGAGAGAAGAAGAGGATCTTCAGGTCAGGGAACAGGGAGATGCTGAAGTCCGTACAGAGGGAGCTGAGGAGAAAGATCAGAGAAGGCAAGGACAGCTTCAGGAAGAAGATGGAGGACAAGCTGCAACAGAGCGACATCAGCGGGGTCTGGAGAAACCTCAAAACCATCTCGGGGCTCCAGAATACCTCCCCCCAGGCCACAGGGGGCAGGGAGTGGGCGAACAACCTGAATCTGTTTTTCAATAGATTTGACCAAACGCCCTCCCCCCTGACTGCACAACAACCACTGCTGCCTCTAAAGAAATCAAGTCCTGCTGCCCACTCCCCACTCCACCAACACCCCCCCACTCCCAACACACAGCCCCCCATCCTGACCCTGACCAGGACCCAGGTGAGGACGGAGCTGAGGAAGATCAAGGCGAGGAAGGCGCCGGGACCGGACGGCATCAGCGCAAAGCTCCTCAAGTCCTGTGCAGACCAGCTGTGTGGGATTGTGACGTATATCTTCAACATGAGCCTGAAACTGGGGAGGGTACCACAGCTGTGGAAAACATCTTGTGTGGTACCTGTACCAAAAACTTCCCACCCCAAAGACCTGAACAGCTACAGACCGGTGGCCTTGACGTCCCACTTGATGAAGACCCTGGAGAGACTGCTCCTTGCTCACCTCCGCCCCCTGGTGGAACCAGCGATGGATCCACTCCAGTTCGCCTACCAGCATGGCATTGGGGTGGAGGATGCGGTGATCTTCCTCCTTCACCGTTCTCTGTCCCACCTGGAGAAGCCCGGGAATATGGTGAGGATCATGTTCTTTGACTTCTCCAGTGCTTTCAACACCATCCAACCGATGATCCTGAAGGACAAGCTGCTGCGCGCAGGGGTGGACCAGCACCTGTCATCATGGATCCTGGACTACCTCACGAACCGGCCTCAGTTTGTGAGAACCCGGGACTGTGTGTCCGACACGATCATCAGTAGCACGGGGGCCCCCCAGGGAACGGTGCTGGCTCCCTTCCTGTTCACTCTTTATACTGCGGACTTCTCACACAACACAACACACTGCCATCTACAGAAGTTCTCTGATGACTCTGCGATCGTTGGCCTCATCTCCAATGGAGATGAAGCTGAGTACAGAGGGCTTATCCAGGACTTCGTGGACTGGTGCCATCGGAACTGCCTCCAGATCAACGCGAGGAAAACTAAGGAGCTGGTGGTGGACTGCCGCAGGCATGGGCAGCCCCTCACAGTACCAGTAAATATACAGGGAACAGACATCGAGATGGTGACATCCTATAAGTACCTGGGTATTCATCTGAACAATAAACTAGACTGGTCACACAATACTGATGCACTCTACAAGAAGGGACAGCGCAGGCTGTTCCTGCTGAGGAGACTCAGGTCTTTTGGTGTACAAGGGGCGCTGCTGAAGTCATTCTATGACACGGTGGTGGCATCAGCCATCACTTTTGGAGTGGTCTGCTGGGGCAGTGGCATTACTGCAGCCGATAGGAAGAGACTGAACAAACTGATTAAGAAAGCTAGCTCTGTCCTGGGGCAGCGCCTTGATCCGATGGAGGAGATAGGAGAGAGAAGGACGGTGGCTAAACTGTCATCTCTGCTGGAGTCCGAGTTCCACCCTATGCAGGACATACTGAATGCACTGAGGAGCTCATTTAGCAGCAGACTACATCATCCCAGGTGCACAACCGAGAGGTTTCGTAGGTCCTTCCTACCAACGGCTGTCAGACTGTACAACCTAAGCAGGGCTGCTCGCAGAGATAGCAAAAAGACGTAACAAACTAATAGTTTTTTTGAATGCAAAAGATGCAATAGACTTACACAATGGTCCCCTCCGGCATACAACTAGGAACTTACCGGTCGCTATGGAGGGTGAGAATATGTATGGGCACATAATCATACCATGTAGGATAACTAAGTAGACGGTTATGCTGTTTCATTCCATCTAGCAACAATGCTCTGCACTGTGTGTGTTTATATATTTACATATTTATTCCATCTAGCTACAATGCTCAGCACTGGGTGTGTTTATATATTTATATATCTACATATTATTCCATCTAGCTACATTGCTCCGCACTGTGTGTGTTTATATACTTGCATATTTATTCCACCTAGCTGCAATGCTCCGTACTGTGGGTGTTTATATATTTACATATTTATTCCATCTAGCTACAATGCTCTGCACTGTGTGTTCATATATTCATATATTTATTCCATCCAGCTACAATGCTCTGCACTGTGTGTCTGTGTGTGTGTGTATATATATATATTTTATAGTAATACGTACATATGTATATTAGCTGCTCTTGCTTGCTTGTTTTGTTTTTTTTTTTTTTTTTCTTGCCTTCTGATTGTTGCTCTGAGTGTTGCTATCCCTGTGCTGTTGCAATCCTGGAATTTCCCCGTTGTGGGACTAATAAAGGCTTATCTTATCTTATCTTATCTTTTGCTTCCTCAGGTGTTCCATTTAGTTTGATCCAAACTCTACAATTTCTTGTCCATGTTGCCTGTATCTTATTTTGTCTTTTCAGCATCCGTGCTTTGCCGTGCTATTTCAGCATTAGTTTTTGTTAGATGTTCATTTAGGTAAACTTCTGTTCCCCGTAACTTTCTGGCCTGCCTCTGTATGTCATTCTTTACCCAGGGATGTGATTTGGGGTTGGGGAAATTATTTAGCAGGGGGTCTGGGGGACGCAGTCCCTCAGCGGGGTCCGGGGCAGAGCCTTGGTGGGGGGGCAAGGGGGGGCGAAGCCCCCCGAAGCTCCTGGGTTTTTATGATTTTTAAGTACCAGAACTGTGCTTAAATGACATGAAACAAACAGCTGAATGCCACTTATTACTGTATAATATTGACTTATGTTCCAAGAAGATAAAATAATTTTTTGATCTCTTCCATTTCCTCCTTCTTTGGTGGCATTTTTACTGACCTGTTGATAGTAAAACAATCTCTGTTGGTGACGCCGATATCCAACCCGACCAACCTCGAATCCAGCTGGGCCTCAGCTAGCCCCCTCCGCTGCTAGTCCCGCTGCTTACCGCCGCTGCAATTGAGCTCCTGTCCAGCCGGGGTACCGGCAGCTCCTCCACCGAGTCCTGCCGCCCACCGCTGCTGTAGTTGAGCTCCGATCCTGCTCCTGTCCAGCTGGGGTCCCGGTAGATCCTCCGCTGAGCCCCGCCACCTACCGCCGTCTTCCTCAGTAGTTCCTCCGCCGAGCCCCGCCGCTGTAGCTGGGCTCCGATTCCGGCTATTATCCAGCTGGGGTCCCGGCTCCTCCTCCACTGGTCCCCATCTCCTACCACCGCTGCACTTGAACTCCGATCCGGCTCCCGTCCAACTGTTGCCTCGGTTGGTTCCTCCGGCGAGCCTCAATCACCGGGGACGGAGTCGCTTCTTTGTATCGGTGTTAGGTGCTACTAGCTATGGCGTTAGCTATAGCGTTAGCTTAGCAAACGCTTCAGGTAAATTTAGATACGATTCCTAGCGATCTCGTGTTTGGAATTGCTTTCGTGTTTTTTTTACGATTTAAAATTTTTGACTGAATTTTTAGTGAAAAACCGTAGTTTTGATTAATAAAGCTGTAACCCGGAATGGGTCTTGAAAACCGTAACCATTATGGCAAAACCGAAGTAGTTGGCAGGTATGTTATTCATGTTTTTTTCGTATATTCTGGAACTGTTTTCTTATGAATTTAGTAATTTAATAAATGTTTATTTTTTGGGGGTTGTAGCTTCCATTATATAATTGTGATTGTTTAACTCTTGCAATTTTGCGGCTTTTTCTCAAAATTTTACAACTTTGGAAGTTTTTGAGATTTTATTCTCTACATATGCATAAATATTCTGTCATGATTTTAAAAGATTTTTTTTCTTTTATCGTTTCTAATTTTTGTCAAAGCCACAGGGAGCCACTAGTCATGGGTAAAACAGTCCCTGCCAGGATTTTGCAATTTTGTGATCGCACCAATTCATGCAAAATCAGTGATTAGCAGCATCTTTTGCACGACCTTGCAACTTTGTCCAATCACTGCAACTTTCTCGCAATCCTCGTCAACTTCTGCCAATTTTGCCACTCAAATTTGTCCATGAGTAGCGCTCAAACGTTCAGTCTAACCAATCAAATGCCTCGCTGCACCATGCTCACTTCTGTGTTTACAGTGAGTATTAATGGAACACATAAGCAAAAAACAGCGTGTGATTTATTTAAAAAAAAAAAAAAAAAAACACTCATCCACAAGTTTTCCCACACCGTCCCTTCCTCCTTCTCCCCCAGCCCACTGTGGAAGTCTCCCCAAGTCTCTGTCCTGACCATGTGTACGAAGTTGGGATGCAAGTTTTCGATTAATTCATTAATCATTGGTTGATTCACCTTATCGACTGAGTAACGATTAATTGATAAGCAGCAATTTTCCTGAAAATCTGAATTTCCCTCGGTACAATACAGTCTATCTTAAACATATAAACAGTTAACTACTGTTTTTGATATACTGAATAAAACATAATCATATTCCAAGGATTCCTCTAGTAGCATTTCCGTGTGGCAGGCCGCCACCCTTTAAGTTATGCTGCCACTCCAAGGAAATATAAATTTAAGAAAAAATATTAAGGAATGACGCTCTGTAAGCATGCACATGAACAACACACGTGACCATCATCCGCGCGGAGTTCGGAAGCACCCCGCCTGCGTGTTCCAGTCGGCAGGCAGAGTGTCTCGCTACTAGCGTCGTTGACCGAGAAAAGCATGAGCTTATTAAAATACTTTAAACACAGAAAAAAAGCATAAGAGGTATGTAAGCAGTGGAGGCATTTATGGTGGTTTTAACCCGCTGGTAACGGGAACAATAATGAAGAGTCGCTGAGCAAACAGGTGTGGTTAGGCTTCATATGCAGGGAAAGGGAGACTGATGAATTGCTGAGGATTTATTTCATCAGTCCTTACATATCTAAAGTTATGTTCACTATTATGTACCTGGCAAGTTAAGATGACCGAAATTCACGAAGTCAATGACGTTAATCTGTCAACAGCATTCAGACAAACTCAACGTGCCAACATTTGGATTTCAGAATAAGGGAGGTTTTTCCTGCTGATAACTATGTTTTTTCTCTCTGCCCAATGTGTCACCCCCTTCCCCCCTCCTCCTCTTTTCCCCCCACTGAATGAGGCGCCTTGTATGGCTGCCGCGTCATTAGGAAGCGCTTAACATGAGCGCACCTAGTGATAAGTGAAATTCCTCGTATGTGTAATGCATACTTGGCAATAAAGTTGATTCTGATTCTGTCTGGTTGGTGAGGAGAGTTCTAAAAAAAAACTATAAATATATAGAAATATTATAGCAGGTATCTTGGGGTCTTGTTCACGAGTGAGGGGAAAATGGAGCGAGAGATTGACAGACGGATTGGAGCAGCATCTGCAGTGATGCGGACGTTGTACCAGTCTGCTGTGGTGAAGAGGGAGCTGAGTTCTAAAGCAGGGCTGTTGATTTACCAGTCAATCTACGTTCCTACTCTCACCTATGGTCACGAGCTTTGGGTAATGACCGAAAGAACGAGATCACGGATACAAGCGACTGAAATGAGCTTTCTCCGTAGGATTGCTGGACTCACCCTCAGAGATAGGGTGAGGAGCTCAGTCATCCGGGAGAGGCTCAGAGTAGAACCGCTGCTCCTCCACATTGAAAGGAGTCAGTTGAGGTGGTATGGGCATCTGATTAGGATGCCTCCTGGACGCCTCCCACTTGAGGTGTTTTGGGCACGTCCCACTGGGAGGAGACCCCGGGGCAGACCCAGGACTCGGTGGAGAGACTGTCTCCCAGCTGGTCTGGGAACGCCTTGGTATCCTCTCTGGAAAGCTGGAGCAGGTGGCTGGGGAGAGGGAAGTCTGGGCTTCTCTGCTTGAACTGCTGCCTCCGTGACCGGGACGTCCGGAAAAGGGGTTGAAGATGGATGGATGGATTATAGCAGAAACAGTGAATCTTTGGTAATTTAAGTTAATTTATTTCATTAAATATAATTTTATTGATTTTTTTTTCTTTGAAATCAGAGTTAAATTATTGTTCTGTTCTGGTTCTGCAAAATTATGGTCAAAAGTGTAAATTGTAAAAAGAAAAAAAAAAAAGTCAAAATTTTACCACATTTTAAGTTTATAAAAAAACCAGTAATTTTATTTTAAAAAATAGACAAAACAGCCATAAAATAATCCACAAATTTATAATAAAGTCTCAAATGTACAAGAAAAATCAATTTAAGATAAGATAAGCCTTTATTAGTCCCACAACGGGGAAATTCCAGGATTGCAACAGCACAGGGATAGCAACACTCAGAGCAACAATCAGAAGGCAAGAAAAAAAACAAGCAAGCAAGAGCAGCTAATATACATATGTACATATTACTATAAAATATATATATACACACACACACACACAGACACACAGTGCAGAGCATTGTAGCTAGATGGAATAAATATGTAAATATATAAACACCCACAGTACGGAGCATTGCAGCTAGGTGGAATAAATATGCAAGTATATAAACACACACAGTGCGGAGCAATGTAGCTAGATGGAATAATATGTAGATATATAAAAACACAGTGCGGAGCATTGTAGCTAGATGGAATAAATATATAGATATATAAATATAAACACACCCAGTGCTGAGCATTGTAGCTAGATGGAATAAATATGAAAATATATAAACACACACAGTGCAGAGCATTGTTGCTAGGTGGGATGAAACAGCACAACCGTCTATTTAGTTATCCTACATGGTATGATTATGTGCCCATACATATTCTCACCCTCCATAGCGACCGGTATGTTCCTAGTTGTATGCAGGAGAGGACCATTGTGTAAGTCTATTGCATCTTTTGCATTCAAAAAAACTATTAGTTTGTTACGTCTTTTTGCTATCTCTGCGAGCAGCCCTGCTTAGGTTGTACAGTCTGACAGCCATTGGTAGTAGTAGTAGTAGATTAGTTTATTTGACAGGGACAGTGCAATAAACATAGACAATTAATCAAAGACAATCAATCTGATGTGTTGCACATAGAGTGTATAGCTATTAGCTAATTTGCAACTCTTGTCCCTGGATGGGCTTTAGAAAAAAGAATCAAGATAAAAAATATACACAATAACCACATACATCAATGCAGAAAAATTATAAATACACAATTATAAATATTATAAATATTATAAATACACAAATATAACAGCCTGACTCACATTTAACATAAATATTATAAATATTATAAATACACATATATTATAAAATATGATAAATACACAAATATAACAGCCTGACTCACATTTAACACATATAACATAACTCACATTTGCCTATTTCAGGCCTTCCTCCCTCCGTCACTCACTATAAACAAACACATTTATTCCTTCCCTTCATTCACTCTCACTTTGCAGACAAATAATTCATACATGAGTACATTCTTGTTTATTTTTCAGCCAGTTTTTAACATTTTTAGTGAATGTTTTAAAGTCCGTTATTATTTTAATTTCATTTGGCATTGTGTTCCAGATGTGACTGCCCTTTATAGAGAAAGTTGTTTGTCCAAATGTGGTTCTGCGGTGGAATATTTTACAGTTATTGTTAACAGAACTCCTGGTGGCTCTGCTGCTGTCCTGTCTTTGGACGAAACCAGCAAGTGGCTCGGGTGCTGATTTATGGAAACATTTGAACGTTAATTTCAGAAGACAGAGGTCAATGAAGCTCTCAAAACTCAATAGGTTGTATTTTTTTTAAAACATTACAGTGATGCCACCTAATGGGCTTTTTGTCCAAGATTTTTAGGGTTTGATTATATAATGAACCTATATGTCTTATTGTGGAAGGGGCTGCTTGAGCCCAGACTGTCAAACAGTATGATATATGAGAAAAAACCATAGAATGCATATACAGTGCAGCTGCTTCGTAAGGTATGTAATATCTAATTAATTTAAAGCAGTTCAGATTTTTTTTTTACTGTTTTTGAAATTTTCTTTATATGAAGATTAAATTTGAGTTGAGGATCTAGTACAATGCCAAGGTATTTGAATTCTGTAGCTAAACTGATGTCATGATCATGTATATTAACTTTAAAATGTTGCAGGTTACATTTTTTGATTGAAAAGCACATTGAGACTGTTTTCTGAAGGTTCAGCAATAGATGGTTCTTGAGGAGCCACTCTTGGACATCAACCATACTTGTAGACAGTACATCTGCAGCCTGTGCTGGAGTCTTGGCAGCTGTGTAAATAACTGCATCATCTGCATAAAGTTGGCATGTTGCAGCTGAGCAGTGTAACGGCAAGTCATTAATAAAAATGCTGAAAAGTAAAGGACCAAGAATGGACCCTTGTGGGATACCCATGCGGTTGTTTAAAAATGAGGATTTATCCTGGTGAACTTTTACACACTGTTCTCTATTCTGGAGATAAGATGCAAACCATTCTAATGTATTTGGGGAGAAGTTAAAAGATACCATTTTGGATAAAAGCAAACTGTGGTTTACAGTATCGAAAGCCTTTTTGAGATCTAGAAAAACAGCTCCTACCACATTACCCCTGTCCAAGGACTGTTTGACGTTTTCAATAAGGCAACAATTTGCTGTTTCTGTTGAGTATCCTGGTCTAAAACCAAATTGATGTGGATGAAGAAGTTGACTGTCTTGTAAGTAGTCTATCAGCTGTGTAGCTACAACTTTTTCAAGAACCTTAGATAGGACTGGTAAGATAGAGATTGGGCGGTAATTGCATATATCGTCTTTACTGCCTGATTTATGAACTGGTATGACGACAGCTTTTTTCCAGCCAGATGGAAATGTACTAGACCTAATGGAGAGATTAATGAGATGAGTCAGTGGTTTGATTAATATTTTGCTGTGCATTTTGAGAAAGGAGGTGCTCATATTGTAGATATCATTAGTTTTTGAGTTTGACAGTGTTTTAACAATACCAGCAATTAACTTCTCATTTACCTCATCGATGTGAAAAGTATCTGTTGGAAGTATGGAATTTGTGTTGTTGAGCACATTTGGCAGCACAAAAATTTTTGTTAAGTCTTCCACAGAGCCCACAAAGTGTGAATTAAATTCATTTGCCAAAGTAGCCTTGTCACTGACGGTCTTGCCATTGATTCTAAGTTCCTTTACCCCCTTCTGATCGTTTTTTTTATTAGTTAAGTTATTTAAATGCCTCCATAGGGAACTGTTGTTACCCTTTGCATGATCTATCAGTTTATTGTAATAAGATATTTTTGATTTTCGCAGCTCATGTACCACTTTATTTCTTAAACTTTTGTACACAAGGTGATCATTTTGTAGTTTGGAGGTTAGTGATGTTTTCAGTGCATAGTCTCGCCTCTTCATAAGTTTTCTTATTTCATTATTTAACCATGGTAGGCTAATCTTCTGTTGTCTACTTTTAATTTGCTTTGAAAATTTTTCTATAGACTTTGTGATTGTTGCAGTTATAAAATTACAACAATCATCTACTTCACATGTTGCCATGAGCTGCTCCCAATTTTGATTCTCTAAGTAATGTTCAAACTCCTCATTTTTTGATTTGGGGATAATAAAATTTGATTTGTCAATATCGACTCCCCCAAAATACTGTAGTCGCTTTTTAGTAAGTTTCCTGACAGCAAGAACCATGTTATGATCTGAGAGACCAGTTACAAGATTATAGGTTCTGGTTATTCGTTCTGGTTTATTAGTAAATACCATGTCAATAAGTGTTCTGGATTGTTTGGTTATCCTGGTGGGTCCTTTGATGATTTGCTGGTAATTAAATTTAGTCATGAGGCTTTTCAGTTTTTGTCTTTTTTATCAGACCAGTTGATATTAAAGTCACCATGAATTATTGTTTCTCTGTTCTTCTCAAGTTGTTTAACCAGATCACTTAATTCATTATAAAAGGAAGAGTTGTGTGACGGTGGGTTGTACACTACTGCAATGTTGAAATTCATTACCGGAGAGAGACATACATTAACAGCTAAACATTCAAGTGAAGTATTCAAATCAACCAGTTGACATTTATATTTCTCTTTGATGTAAATTAAAACACCTCCTCCCCTCCCTACCTGCCTGTCTTTTCTAAAACACTGGTAGCCCACAATATCGATCATATTAGTGTCTATGTTACTGTGTAGCCAGCTTTCTGAGAGACAAAGGTAGTCCAGATTTGAGTCCAACAGCAACACCGAAATCTCATCTCTTTTGGGGATTATGCTCCGTATGTTTAAATGACCGCCGAGGATCCCCTTTGGTTTAGCCTTGGTGTCCCAAAGAACTCGTGCATGATTAACAGTTTGGAAAAATAAATGTTGTTTTTGCTTTTGTACAGCTCGGTTTTGTGCTAACCCAGTGGTCTGCTGTTTAATAGTGGCAGGTCCAGGGTTAAGGTGAATATCTCCTGCCAGAAGTAGCAGAACTAACAGAACTTTAACTGTATATCCTCTGCCATATTGTGATTTTTGCTTAACAGCCATGTTTGCCTTAATTTGGAAGTTTTTGCTCAGGGCTTTTAAAGACCACATAGAGTGTAGGGTGAGATGTCCAAGCCCAAATCCATACAGATAAAACTTTTTAACTTCACCTTTGGTTGAGTTTGTCGGAAAATCCTTCTTGTTGCAGGTCCAGACACACAAAGACAAAACGAAGAGGAAGTATAGAAGTAGAGAATGCTTATTAGTGGTGCCCATCAGCCCACTTTTTAATCCCGTGGAAGCCATCTTCAGTCTTTCTTGGAAAGAAGGAAAAGGAAAATCTGTGGATAGTAAAATAAATTCTGCTTATATCGCCAGAATCTGATCCGATCGTCCTCGAATCCAGCTGGGCCTCAGCTAGCCAACTAGCCCCTTCCGTTGCTGGTCTCGTTGCTCATAGTCGCCGTAACTGGTCTCCCGTCCCGCTCCTCCAACCGAGTCTCGTCACACACCGCCGCTGCCACCGAGCACCGCTGAGGTCACAGTAAATCCTCCGCTAGGCACCGCCACCTACTGTCGTCTGCCTGGGTGAAATCTCTGCTGAGCCCCGTCAACAAATAGCCGCTTGCCTGGTAGTATCTCCGCTGGGCCTCGCAGCTGGGCTTCGATTCAGGCTGGTGTAAGGTGGAATGACTGGCGCCAGCATTAAGCTAACTAGCGTTAGCTTAGCAATCGCTTCGGGTAGTCTCGTCGCACACCGCCGCTGCAGTCACAGTAAGTCCTCCGCTGGGCACCGCCGCCTACCGCCGTCTGCCTGGGTGAAATCTCTGCTGAGCCCCGTCAAACAAATAGCCGCCTGCCTGGTAGTATCTCCGCTGGGCCTCGTAGCTGGGCTTTGATTCAGGCTGGTGTTAGGTGGAATGGCTGGCGCCAGCATTAAGCTAACTAGCGTTAGCTTAGCAATCGCTTCAGGTAGGGCACATCAGTGAATCACAAGGAAGCGCTGGAATCGCTGGTCAGTTTACTCACAGTGGCCGGATAAAAGCGATCAAAGGGGTAATCCACCGGAGGTATATCCGATCGCTGTAGGTAGTTATTTAGAGACTGGCGCCAGCATTAAGCTAACTAGTGTTAGCTTAGCAATCGCTTCAGGTAGCATTAAGCTAACTAGTGTTAGCTGAGCAATCGCTTCAGGAAGGCGCAGGAAGTCGCTGGAGAAAGGCGATTAAAGGGCAATCCAACGGAGGTGGCAATTCAGCCCGTGCGTGTTCGCCACGAGCGCCGATCGCTGCAGGCCAGCCACTTTTAATGGCAAAATCAGTGACTTTGTCTCAGCACTGAAAAAGTGTGACCATCCCGGTCGCCATCTTGAGAAGGCCATCGGAAGGACCTACGAAACCTCTCGGTTGTGCACCTGGGATGATGTAGTCTGCTGCTAAATGAGCTCCTCAGTGCATCCAGTATGTCCTGCATAGGGTGGAACTCGGACTCCAGCAGAGATGACAGTTTAGCCACCGTCCTTCTCTCTCCTATCTCCTCCATCGGATCAAGGCGCTGCCCCAGGACAGAGCTAGCTTTCTTAATCAGTTTGTTCAGTCTCTTCCTATCGGCTGCAGTAATGCCACTGCCCCAGCAGACCACTCCAAAAGTGATGGCTGATGCCACCACCGTGTCATAGAATGACTTCAGCAGCGCCCCTTGTACACCAAAAGACCTGAGTCTCCTCAGCAGGAACAGCCTGCGCTGTCCCTTCTTGTAGAGTGCGTCAGTATTGTGTGACCAGTCTAGTTTATTGTTCAGATGAATACCCAGGTACTTATAGGATGTCACCATCTCGATGTCTGTTCCCTGTATATTTACTGGTGCTGTGAGGGGCTGCCCATGCCTGCGGCAGTCCACCACCAGCTCCTTAGTTTTCCTCGCGTTGATCTGGAGGCAGTTCCGATGGCACCAGTCCACAAAGTCCTGGATAAGCCCTCTGTACTCAGCTTCATCTCCGTTGGAGATGAGACCAACGATCGCAGAGTCATCAGAGAACTTCTGTAGATGGCAATGTGTTGTGTTGTGTGAGAAGTCCGCAGTATAAAGAGTGAACAGGAAGGGAGCCAGCACCGTTCCCTGGGGGGCCCCCGTGCTACTGATGATCGTGTCGGAAACACAGTCCCGGGTTCTCACAAACTGAGGCCGGTTCGTGAGGTAGTCCAGGATCCATGATGACAGGTGCTGGTCCACCCCTGCGCGCAGCAGCTTGTCCATCAGGATCATCGGTTGGATGGTGTTGAAAGCACTGGAGAAGTCAAAGAACATGATCCTCACCATATTCCCGGGCTTCTCCAGGTGGGACAGAGAACGGTGAAGGAGGAAGATCACCGCATCCTCCACCCCAATGCCATGCTGGTAGGCGAACTGGAGTGGATCCATCGCTGGTTCCACCAGGGGGCGGAGATGAGCAAGGAGCAGTCTCTCCAGGGTCTTCATCAAGTGGGACGTCAAGGCCACCGGTCTGTAGCTGTTCAGGTCTTTGGGGTGGGAAGTTTTCAAATTTAGACAAATTTACAGAGAAAAGTAGAAAACTATAAGAAATTGGTATAAATTTGAGAAAAACCTCAAACCTTCAAGACTGAAGTCATTACTCAAGTTTTGAAGTGGGTGCCTTTTATATCCTTAATGAGAAATTTTTGGTTGTCTACTTTTAATTATCAATTTCATAACACGGCTTTTACATGAGTAGAATTTCTGGCTACTATACCCACCTATGAGCATAGAATTTAAGTAAGCATGTGTAAATTACTATCATGAATATTTTCCCCCTTCCCTTTCCTACTCTCAATGGAAAAAAGAAACACTAGAATAAAAATACAAAAAAAATACACATATTTTTGTCATTTATGTAAACTATGACAAAAAAAAAATCCTGCAGGACAAAACGTGGCACTTGGTATTTTCTAACCTGTTTGTATACCACTATAGACAGAGAGAGAACCTGAATTAGAAAAGGCTCAGAGAGGAAAAGATGAGACATGAGACAGACAAGATGAACCAAGGAGAGGACCAAGGAGAGGAGGAAAGTGTTCAGGCAGAGGGTCCAGGAGAGGTGAGAGCAGAGGGAGGAGAGAAGGATACACCAGTAAAAAGTCCAAACACAGGATGTGTGGGTGGGACCCCAACTGGCCCAATATTCCAACATTCAAGCCTTGGTTGCACAATACTTCAAATATAATGGTTCCATATGCAAAGTTACTGTGCAAAATTTTAAAAAAGTATAAAATTAACATGTTCCGGTTACAACAGTGTCATGTGCCCCCCCCCCCCCCAAACACGCACACAAAATATGTTGCCACCACACCAAGGTCTTTAAGTCAGAGGAAACACTGTATTCCTCAATGATTTGGTGATGTGGTTGACTTCAAGAGAGGACACACACAGCATTCCCTTCTTATCATCGATGGAGCAGCTGTGGAGAGGGTGAGCTGCACCAAGTTCCTGGGGGTGCACATCTCTGAGAACCTCTCCTGGTCCAACAACACAACATCACTGGCCAAGAAGGCTCAAACTCGCCTCCATTTCCTCCGCAAACTGAGGAGAGCGTGAGTCCCACCCCCATCATGTGCTCATTCGACCAGGGCACCATTGAGAGTATCCTCACCAGCTGCATCACAGTGTGGTACGGAAGCCGCACCGCCTCCTGCTGGAAGACACTACAACGCACAGTGAAAGCAGCCAACAAGATCATCGGTGCCCCACTGCACCCCCTCTCGGACATCTACCACACCCGCCAAGCTATCAACATTGCAGGTGACACCTCCCACCCCTCACACTCCCTCTTCAGCCCCTGCCCTTGGAGAAAAGGTACCGGAGCCTCCGGACCCACTCCATAAGACTGCTGAACAGCTTTGTTCATCAGGCCATCAGGACCCTAAACTCTGCCCACCCCACCCCCTTTCCCCACCCCTGGAATGAAACACAATCACCCACACAATAACTACTTCAGCTGTTTGCACAGAAAGACTTGGCACACCAACAGTAATATATCTGCTGCTGTACGTCTCTGCACGTTATTGCAGACACATGCACAAAATGCCATATCTGCTGCTGTCTGTCTGTATTGCAATATTGATCATGTGCAGTCCAATCTGTCACTGTCTGCTAGTGGTGTGCGATACTGCAAGATTTGGTATTGATCTGATACCAAGTAAATACAGGGCCAGTATCGCCAATACTGATACTTTTTAATCATGAAGGTGGATGGCATCATCAAATTACTAAATCTGAATGAACTTTGATGACCTTTAAGTGTTTTGTGATTTTTCCTATGGATTATTAGTTAAAACCCAGGACAGAATTTGGCCAAAGTTTTGAGGTAAATGCATCCAGTATCACTTTCACAGTTAACACAAAAGGGTAATTATATTCAGTCAAATCTGAGCCATATTATATTCAGCATATTTGTTTCAATTCCAGTAAATGTATTAATTTAAATAAAGTGTTTCAATGGGATAAATGTATTATACCAAGGTCTTAGCATAATTCATAATTTTTGAGTTGGCTAAAGTAACAAATGACCAGTTGCACTTTGAAAATTAATATTAACTAATGCCGAAGACGACCAAAATACCTGGATATTCTCTGCCATACTGAAATGTCTCTGCCAATGATCTCTGCTTCTGGGTCGGGGTCTGGGTCTGTCGGGGCCAAGGGGTTTCTCTCCTCCTCTCTCTGTTTCTGCAGCTTGGCATCGTCTTTTGGATGATTTTTCATATGCTTGTATAAATTAGTTGTGTTACCACTGCATTTCACAGCCTTTTTACAAATTGTACATCTTGCCATTGTTGCCTCTGTGCCATTCTTCTGCTCCGTCTCTGCTGTGTGTGTGCACTGCCAACAGCTGGTGGCTGCTGCTTCTAGCTTGTTTACCTGGCGCTGCCGAGTCACATGATGATACAAGATACAACTGGGGCTGCACGGTGGCGCAGTGGTTTAGCACTGTGGCAGCACAGTTTTACCCTCGGCTGGGGGATCGTGGGTTCGATTCCAGCCCCCGACCAACAGTGAGCTGTGTGGAGTTTGCATGTTCTCCCCGTGTTGCACGGGTTTACTCCGGGATTTCTCTGGTTTCCTCCCGCATACCAAAAACATGTAGGTTTAGGGCGCTCGCGCACGCAGCAACCAGCAGTCGGTGGCTTGTCACCAGACTGCAAACCGTATCTACCTACGGGTACAAATAACAAAAAAAAAAAAAAAAAAAAGATGGAGGAGGAGGGAGTAGGTAAAACTACAAGAAGAAGAGCAGCAAAGTGTGCCCAAGTGTGCCTGCTCTGTGCTGTGACAGGAGCAGCAACACAGAGTATCAATCTTGTTACACTAGTATTGATCAATATCAATACCAACGTTGGTATTTATGTTGATATTTGGATTGATCTGCCCACCACTACCGTCTGCACCTACACTACCATACTGAACTTGCAATTATGGGTATTACTGCTCTACCTTTTCTGTATATAGGATTAGGGGTGTGCCATATCGTATCGTTCACGATAATACCGGTATAAATTTTGATACCGGTGTAAAAATGAATATCACGATATTTGGGGTCTGCTGCGTGATGACGTCACACCGCAGAGAAACGGCAAAACAAACATGGCGGGAAGCTGCCGCTCTGAAATCAGATAGTCTCCAGTTGAGTGGAAATATTTAAGTTTCACTTTCCGTTTCAGGCTGCTGTCATGTTTTAAGAAAACAACAACAAAAAAAAAAAAAACAAATGGTGCAGCAGTGTAGATAATCTGTATGCATTTTTTCTGCACGTCCAGAACACCGCTGGAGCGGTATTAACGTTGAACAATGTGCAGCTCAAAGTTGCTGTAAATTTTTTACTTTCATTTTGGCCGCTTCATCTTGATTTTATTCAACCACCCAAAGAGAGAGGGGAAAAAACCATCTGTTCAGAGAGCCAAAAGCCGAAGGACAGGTCCATGCAACGGGAGTAATGCAGATAAAGTGATTCAGCATAAAATCCGACCTCTGTGTGCAGTAAAAAATATTTTTTTAGTTCTGTATCAAATGTTACAAGAATATAAACCATTACATCTTAACTACATCTAAGCTGCTGTTTATAAAATGGACAAATAAAGTGTTTTTGTTTTGTTTTTCCTGAATATGTTGAAGGTAAATGATGCCTGTGAAACTGGCCTTTCTGCATAAATTTAAAAGGGAAAAAAAAAAATTCTTTCGTGAAAAATATTATCGTGAAAATTCACAGAAATATCATTTTTAGGCCATATTGCCCACCCCTATATAGGATTGCTAAGTTTTATCTTTTATCTTTATTTGCAGTGTGTGAATGTGTGCGTGAATGGGTGGATAGCAGGATCTGTAAAGCGCTTTGGTCATCAAGAGATGAGAATAAAAGCGCTTTATAAGTGAATGCCATTTACCATTTGCACTACGGGTAGCATTACTGTACATAGACTGCTGTTGTTGTTTTTCATCTTTATTCCTTTTTTCTTATACATCGCGCACACCGCTAAGAGGGAGAGAAATGGCATTCCAATTCTCCTGTATTTCCTGTACGTATAGAAGTACTGACAAATAAAAATCTTTGAATCTTAAATTTATTTTACCATTTGCATTTTTTTTCACGACAGACAATAGCATTTTTTGTAGTTTAATAAATTTTGTACTGTATAGTGTGTAGTATGTACTGGTACATCTCAGTAAATTACAAATGTCATGACTTTTAATTTATTTTAAAAACTATAACCAATATCATAAACTTTATCTCTTTTAGTTATATTACAAAAAAATAACTGACATTCTAATTTACTGAGATGCACTAGTAGACTGTTTTAACAGGAAAATTAATGAATTAATTAGTGAGCTGCTTCATATGTTGCATGTTAAACATTATCACAGTACCCCGCCAACCCAGGTAAACTCAATACAATCTGGGCTCCTTCTGTTGTCTGTTACCTCAGTGGTAACTTGGGTCCGGCCTACTTTCCTGTCTAGCGGCAGGTTGAAGGCAGTGGGGATGGGTTATTGTGCTTGTGTCGTCTTTTTCCTTGCAGCGGTCCGTTTTTCGGCCCTGTTGATTTTAAGTAGGTGGGTGGACATTGGAACTTCTTGTGGCTCTCCAACGTAACCCAGAAGGGTTAGGTTTTTTCGCTCTGCACAGCGCATGCACTCTGGGAGCGTGGCGTTTTCTTCTACATTTTCGAATGAAATGTGGCAATGGGTGACCACCTGTGCCTCTGCCTGGACGGTGACACCATCACATTTCATAGAATAAGCTCCCACTGAAAAGGACCACCGAGTTATCAATTAATTTTGCTTGTGATGAAAAAAGTCCGCTTGTCTGAAAGCTCCCCATCGCAGAAGCGTGTGGGAGGAAAGACACTGTAAAACCACAAACGAGCAAATATAACACTACAGCCAGTACTTGAAAATGTTATACATCTTTAGAGGTAAAATCATTACTACAGCTTGTCAATGAGCTTTAAAGCTGTGAATCTCCGGTCTGGACACAGATCAACGTGTGCCCCCGGCAAACTCCCCCAAGGAGCCCCCCTCCACCAGTATATTCCAGATAAAGGAAAGATGAGTATCTGATGAGACATGTGTCATGTGGTAGGCTTTTTCAAGATGGCCGACTGCAGGAGTGCTGAGCAGAGCTGAGCTGAGCTCTTTGCCAAAATCTCTCAAATTATGCCATAAAACTTAAGAGAAGTGACCGACTAACCTATAACAAACTGGATTCACTTGCTGACGAGCCGACAGAGGATTTGCAATCCTATATTGATGCACAGTACTACAACAACGTCATGCCTGGCAGCAAACTGGTGTCCAAACTCACCCGAACTAAACCAAGCTCGAGCGAAATGGATGATACTCCACCCTGTAACATTAGCGAGTCCTACTGTCTATTAAATGCCAACTTAAAAATCTCGACTTACTCAATCAGCTGACAACTGATATTAATGAACTAAAGCAAGCTGTGGAATTCAACAATTCACTGATCGAGGTGCTAAGGGCTGGCAATGCGTCACTCAGGCTTGAAGTAAACAACCTCAAACATCTGACAGCCGAACTCCAAAAAGATCAATTTATCATGGCCAAAATCATATTTGACCTGCAATGTCGGAGCATGAGGGATAATATCATTATACATGGACTTCCAGAAGTAAACGATGAAACTCGCCAAAAATCAGAACTTCTAAAGTCATTCCTAGTCAACGAGTTGAAAATGAAGCTGGAGGAGGCTGTGGCTATTCACTTCTCCAGAGTCCATCGTCTCAGAAGGACCAAAGCCGACCAACAGAGGAGGTCCCGTCCTACTGTGGCCAAAACCACCGATTCCAAGATGAAAGCTGTCATCATGTCCAAGGGTAAAGAGCTAAAAGGTACCAACTACTACATCAATGATCAGTTTCCACCTGAGATCATGAATAGACAGAGGCTGCTCTACCCGATCATGACAGACGCAAGAAACAGTAAAAGAAATGCTCGTCTGTTCATTGATAAACTTTACATCAATGGAAAACTGTATAGGAATCCTCAGGTCACATATTGGCTAACTGGAGGTGACCAAAACATCACTGCTGAGGACTTCCGGTTATGGCTGCCACATGAGAAGGACACGTCTCACTCTGCTCTGCTCCTGGAGAAAAAAAATCGGCAAATAACTCTCTCATTTGGGACAGAACGTATTCCAGCGTTTGGGTGAGGATATGTCGGTGAAGCCTAAGGCTGAAAAATCAGGTAGAGGAAAAAGCGAGCCGCCGAAACAGTCCAAATTAACGGACTTTCAGGTCTGTGACGCAGCAGATAAAGCTCCATATATGGCGGAGGAAGCTAGCAGCGGTGCGGTATCTGCGGGAAACGGCACAGGTGCGGTGCTAGCTGCCATAAGTTCAATGAGAGCAGACTTTTCCTCTAAATTTGATGGGATTATGGCAGCGTTGGAAGGAATGAGAAAGGAATTGGGTGACTGTGTAGAACGAATGGCGCAGGTGGAGCTTCGTGTCTCTAGTGCTGAAGATGACGTCACCTGTCTTCAATTAAAGGTGCGCACTTTGGAAAAAAAAAATAAATGTCTGGAAGATAATGTCCTGGATTTGGAGTCCCGGTCGAGACGGAACAACTTGAGGCTGGTGGGTCTACCGGAGGAATCCGAAGGTCGGGACTCATGTTCCTTTCTGGAAAAGTGGATTCCGGAGGCGCTGGGCAGCGCGGAGCAGCAATCAGCAGTGGTTCTGGAAAGCGCACACCGTATTGGCCCACGGAGAGATAAGGGACCACCGAGGACCCTAATTATGAAGTTCCTCAGCAACAGAGACAGGATGAAGATCTTCAACGCTGCACGAGCTAAAGGAGAGATTAAATACCAGGACCAGCAGGTGCGGTTCTACCCAGATTTGGCCACAGGAATCCAACAATTGAGGAAGCAGTTTGATCCCGTACGTAAAGAGCTGCACAACCTTGGGATTCGTCATGGTGTAATTTATCCTGCGAGACTGTTGACCACGTATGGGGGCAGAACACACATCTTCAAGACCCCAGAGGAGGCGCAGGAGTTCATCAAGAGGATCCAAGAAGAGACTGGTGGGAGCTAAGCATGAACAAAATATAAGGTAGAATATTTAAGCATTTGCACAGGCATCTGACTGACTTGAAGCAAAGAGCAAGTTTACAAAATATAGATTGTATTATATATTAAAAAAAAACAAAAAAAAAAACTATGATGTACAAAGTTGCTAAAAATTTTGGAGTTAAGTTGGAAAACTACAGAGGAGAGTTAATGTTACGTCATTAAAAGCAGTAGAGTTAGGGTGATTGGGAGGATGAAGAAGGAGTGGCTTTGGCTGTTCCTCGTGGGTGTGGAGCGGTCGATGGCTATATCGGGAGACAGAATTTTTCTTTTGATTTTGGGGGGATCGCCACAAATGTGGGAAGGGGGAATTTGTTTGTGTGTAGTTTGTAGGATGAATGTTCAACCACTCATTTTTTTGCTTCTCTGTATGAGCATGTTTACACTGCAAGGTAATCCCAAACTCTCTATTGATCATAAACCAAAGCGTTAATCTTAATTTAACTTCATGGAATTGCAGAGGTCTACAAAATTTAAAAAAACTTAAACAAGTTATGAATAAAATAAAAGACATGGGTTCAAAAATTGTGTTTTTACAAGAAACTCATCTAATAGAGGAGGATGTAAAAAGAATTAGGAGTAGATGGCAAGGAAGTGTTTTCACCTCATCATTTTCATCCCGAGCCAGGGGAGTTATGACTCTCATACATAAATCAGTCCCATTTCAAGTGAAAAATGTAATTGGAGACAAATTTGGAAGATATGTAATCATTCAAGGATCTTTGCTATTAGAAAATATAAATTTGGTGAACTTATATGGTCCCAATATAGATGATCAAAAGTTCTTTGCTAATTTATTTCTTATCTTATCATCACTTACAGGGCAACATATAATAGCAGGGGATTTTAATTGTACATTGAATCCCTGTATAGATAGATCAACAGGACTGGACTGTACGCACAATGGATGTAGGATGACCATTAATCATTTTATGAAAGAATTGAGATTGCTAGATATATGGAGAGAAATGAAACCACAAGTTATTCCAATACCTACAAGACATTCTCACGTATTGATTATTTTTTGATCTCCACAGAATTAAGGTCCAAGATTCAAAACTGCTTTTATGATAACATCGTGATCTCTGATCATGCACCCTGCTGTCTGATATATGTAGATAAGAAATTGACAAAGGAATCAGGCTGATGGCAATTTCAGCATAAATGGCTTCAGGATGAGGAATTTGTCAAGTACATAGAAAAACAGATAGATGAGTTCTTTGACATCAATACTACACAAACATCAGCATGTGTAAAGTGGGAGGCTTTCAAAGCTTTTATTAGGGGACATATTATTAGTTATACAGGTTCAAAATCTAAGAAGACTCGAGAGGAGAGAGCCCAATTGGAACATAAAATAAAAAGTCTTCAAGAAAAAGTGTATGCAGGAAGTGATCCAAGGCTGGAGAACGAATTACTGATTTTGAGAGCTGAATATGACAAAAAATCAGCAAATAGAGCTGCCTCGAGTCTTCTAAGATTGAAACAATCTTTTTATGAACAAGGTGAAAAATCAGGAGAATTATTGGCATGGCAGATTAAACAATTAGAATTTAAAACACCAATTACCAGTATTATAAGTAACGGACAGGTAGTTATAGATCCTTTAGAAATTAATAGAGCCTTTAGAGATTACTATGAAAAATTATATGATACCAAAAATGAATCTGACTTAACAAAACTAAATGGGTTTTTGAACGAACTATCTATACCGTGTATTCCAAATGAAAACAGGGAGATATTGGAGTCTAAAATTAGTCAAGAAGAAGTTGGGCTAGCCATTGATAATATGAAATCAGGAAAAAGTGCAGGACCAGATGGTCTTCCAGTTGACCTTTATAAAAAATTTAAGAATAAATTAATAAAACCTTTTTTGGAAATGGTTTTAGAAGCATTTCAAAATAGTAATTTACCATCATACATGAATAATGCCTTAATTATACTGTTGCCAAAACCAGGTAAACCCTCTAATAAATGTGAAAATATGAGACCAATAAGCCTATCAAATGCCGACCTTAAGATAATATGTAAAATTTTAGCAAGACGAATACAAGAAATTTTACCAAATATTATTAATCGAGATCAGAATGGCTTTATAAAGGGAAGACAAGGCTTCCATAATGTAAGAAGACTATTTAATATTATTTATTCTAAGAAAGAAGCACCGGATAAAGCTCTCTTATCACTGGACGCCGAAAAGGCCTTTGATAGAGTCGAATGGCCCTTTCTTTTTGAAGTCTTACAAAGGTTTGGACTTGGAAATAATTTCATAAAATGGGTTCAGATAATATACAATAATGCTACAGCAGAAATCCTAACAAATAACAATATTTCAAAATCAATAAAAATCAATAGAGGATGTCGACAAGGCTGTCCACTTTCACCTTTACTGTTTACTATGGCAATTGAACCTTTAGCGATGGCGATACGTTTACATTCACAAATATATGGAATTAAAGTTGGACCAACAGAACATAAAATCTCCCTGTACGCCGATGACATAATTTTGTTTATGTCGAATCTTAAAAAATCAATTCCAACCTTGTTGAATTTAATAAAGAATTTTGGGGAAATATCAGGATATAAAATAAATAAAACTAAATCTTCAATATTAATGCTAAATGAGACCCAGAGAAATTACCCAGCCCCTGAGGTAAATCAATTCAACGTTGTAAATCAGTTTAAATATTTAGGAATCCAAATTGTGCCTAAGCTAGAATCAGTCGCCAGTGTCAACTATGAAGCCTTAATGACAGATATCAATGAGTTAATTCAGAGATGGATGTCACTACCAATGTCGATGATCGGGAGAATCAATATACTTAAAAGTAATATTTTACCTAAAATACTTTATTTATTTCAATACATTCCCTTACCACCACCTTTAGATTTATTCTCAAGAATTAAAAAAAAGTTAGTGGAATTTATATGGAACAACAGGAGGGCTAGATTACGTCTGTCTTTATTATATTTACCATTTGATCGTGGAGGTCTGAAATGTCCAAATTTTATGTTGTATTATTGGTCGGCACAACTGAGGTCTATGACATATTATTTTTCATTAAATGATCTCCCTCACTGGACTGAAATGGAATCATACAATTTACCTTTACCTCTTCCCATATTCATATACTCAGATTCGGCAAAAAAATTACAAAAACAAGTTAAAAATCCATTTGTAAAGCATATGATCAAAATATGGTGTGAAACTAAAAACTATTTAAAAGAACCACACTTATTGTCACAATTTAGCCCAATATGGGGTAATCAATATTTTAAACCAGGGAGAGCGGATGCTGTATTTAAAGTACAGTGATCCCTCGCTACTTCGCGCTTCACCTTTCAGTGCATCGCGGATTTTTCAAAAATATTCATCAAAAATTCAAAATTGAGAAAAAATACATTAGAACATCACGTATCAACACGGAGAGCCCGCACAACTCAAAATTCACCTCTCTGATTCGCTGGCCAGCATCTCCCCCCTAAGAGATCGCTCCCGACTCTAGATTTTGTTCTCGTGTTGACTCGGCTCGGGAATCTCGCGAGAGATGCACTCTCGCGAGATTCTTTTCATTCTCTCGCTCTTTCTCTCTCCCGAGAGAGAGAGAGTGAGAGAATGAACGTACGTATTATTTATACATTATTTTATGTATCAAAAAACTAACGAGATCAGCCTGGAATTCCACAAAGGGGGGTGACGCTACTTCGCGGTTTTTCACTTTTCGCGGTCGGTTCTGGAACCCATTAACCGCGATAAGTGAGGGATCACTGTATGGAATTTAAAAGGGATTCAAAAGATTCAAGATTTATATTTGCCATGTGCAGATAACATAATGTCTTTTGAAGAGCTGAGGATCAAATTTAATCTTAATAGAACACATTTTTTTTAAAATATCTTCAACTTAGAAACTTTATTCGATCAAATCAAAATAAAGCTCTCACTCGACCTATTTATTCATCCTTGGAAAAAATGTTGATGAAAGACAGTAAAAGAAAGGGTATTATTTCAGAGTTTTATAACTCATTGACACTATCCTCAAGTGAAAACTCACAGAAAAGATTAAACTACTGGAAAGAAGATCTGCAAACTGAAATTTCAGAGGAACAATGGGAATTGGCTTGTACAGAAGCTCGTCTTAAATTGATACATTTTAAATGGTTAATGCGGATGTATGTTACACCGGAGGAGTTGAATAGATATAACAAAAACATACCAGATACGTGCACAAAATGCATGGAAAGTAAAGGAACCCTATTTCATTGTGTATGGGAATGTAGAATAATTAGAATGTTTTGGGAAGAGGTGAGGGTAACAATTGAAAAAATAATCTCAAAACAAATCATATTGAATCCTAAACTGTTTTTGTTGGGTCTGTACCCAGAAAAGCATAACTTTAATAAAAGTGAAAAAACATTCATAGACCTCAGTTTGCTTAATGCCAAAAAATGTATTGCACTACTGTGGAAAAAGACTCATAGACCAGATGTGACTCAGTGGTTAAGACAGATGTTAACAAACCTTCCATTAGAAAGAATAACATACATACTGAAATCAAAGGAAATTGTGTTTGAGAATATATGGAGACCTTTTATTGATTATGTAAAAAATTTAAACATAACTCTTGAAGAAGAAGGTGAATGATGTGTGTGGACCTTGTAAATTCCAAACTGGTGAACATAATATGTATACTTATGTAATGGATTGTCTAGACTAAACAGAGGAGCATTGTTGAAGACTTGATTTTGTTGGTGGTTGTTGGTGTTTTTAGTGCATTTTTTTTGTAGTACTTTAGTGTTAGTGTTTGATTGTTTGTGTCATGTTTGTTCAAAAAAAAAAAAAGGTTCAATAAAGATATTGTGGAAAAAAAAAACATCACTGCTGAACCTCAGGAGGAGACACTGGGACTTTAGCACGCTGCCTCTCTAGCAGTGTAAACACAGATGCATGATGATGACATCATCAACGCGTCCCCACTGCCATGACAGCTGCTGAACCTTAAAGACGGTGAATGATTTACTTTTTTTACTCACTTTCCCTCTTCCTTCCATCTCTCCCTCTTATCTGTATATTCATTTTGGTTTGAGAATTGGCCTAATTCTGCTCATTTGACTGGGTATGTCTGCTGCCTGCTGCGACGAGGCGAGTATCTCTGTGCTCTCGGACTAATGGACTGTTGTACTGACAATGCGTCTGTGTATTTGAGTGTGTGTGTATTTGTCCGACCGTATTCAGTATGGATGAGGGTTTGTCTATGTCTATGTCTCCAAGTGTGTATTGTTGCTGTGTGATCCCAGTAAATTTTATCAGCTATCATGCATAACGATCTTCAATGAAACTAATGAAGAACAAGTGGATGCAACACAATTTATGGACTATAAAAGGAATATAAGCTGTGATCAGTATATTCCTGAGCAATTAACATCCTTTAAAAACCCAATACAATTCTTTTATGCATTTAAACATCAGGAGCTTGAATAAACAATCATGAACTAGTTACTTTACTTACCAGTAAAGGCTACAGCTTTGATGTAATTGGTTGTAGTGAAACTTGGCTGAACGATAAGTCATACATCCATCCATCCATCCATCCATCTTCTACCGCTTTTCCGGAGGTCCGGGTCGCGGAGGCAGCAGTTCAAGCAGAGAAGCCCAGACTTCCCTCTCCCCAGCCACCTGCTCCAGCTCTTCAGAGGGGATACCAAGGCGTTCCCAGACTAGCTGGGAGACATAGTCTCTCCACCGAGTCCTGGGTCTGCCCCGGGGTCTCCTCCCAGTGGGACGTGCCTGAAACACCTCAAGTGGGAGGCGTCCAGGAGGCATCCTAATCAGATGCCCATACCACCTCAACTGACTCCTTTCAATGTGGAGGAGCAGCGGTTCTACTCTGAGCCTCTCCCGGATGACTGAGCTCCTCACCCTATCTCTGAGGGTGAGTCCAGCAATCCTACGGAGAAAGCTCATTTCAGCCGCTTGTATCCGCGATCTCGTTCTTTCGGTCATTACCCAAAGCTCGTGACCATAGGTGAGAGTAGGAACGTAGATTGACTGGTAAATTGACAGCTTTGCCTTAGAACTAAGCTCCCTCTTCACCACAACAGACCGGTACAACGTCCGCATCACTGCAGATGCTGCTCCAATCCGTCTGTCGATCTCTCGCTCCATTTTCCCCTCACTCGTGAACAAGACCCCAAGATACTTAAACTCCTCCACTTGGGGCAGGAGCCTGTCCCCAACCCGGAGAGGACAATCCACCTTTTTCCGGCTGAGGACCATGGACTCGGACTTGGAGGTGCTGATTCTCATCCCAGCCGCTTCACACTCAGCGGCAAACCGTCCCAGCAAGAGCTGTAGGTCATTGCTGGATGAAGCCAACAGGACAACATCATCTGCAAACAACAGAGATGAGATCCTGTGGTCACCAAGCATGACACCCTCCATTCCCTGGCTGCGCCTAGAAATCCTGTCCATAAAAATTATGAACAGGACCGGTGACAAAGGGCAGCCCTGGCGGAGTCCAACTCTCACTGGGAATGACTCCGACCGAGTGTTGGCGATACGAACTAAACTCTCACAACGGTCATACAGAGACCGAATAGCTCGTAACAACAAGCCCGATACCCCATACTCCTGAAGCACCCCCCACAAAAATCCACGAGGGACGCGGTCAAATGCCTTCTCCAAGTCCACAAAACACATGTAAACTGGTTGGGCAAACTCCCACGAACCCTCAAGAATTCTCGAGAGGGTAAAGAGCTGGTCCGATGTGCCACGGCCAGGACGAAAACCACATTGCTCCTCCTGAATCTGAGGTTCGACCAACGGCCGGACTCTCCTCTCCAGTACCTTGGCATAGACCTTCCCAGGGAGGCTGAGGAGTGTGATCCCTCTAAAGTTGGAGCACACCCTCCGGTCCCCTTTTTTGAAGAGAGGAACCACCACCCCGGTTTGCCATGCCAAAGGCACTGCCCCCGACCTCCACGCAATGTTGCAGAGGCGTGTCAACCATGACAACCCAACAACATCCAGGGCCTTGAGGTACTCGGGGCGAATCTCGTCCACCCCTGGGGCCCGGCCACCAAGGAGATTTTTAACCACCTTGGCGACCTCAGCCCCTGTGATAGGCGAGTCATCCCCCTTGTCCCCAAACCCTGCTTCCTCTGTGGAAGGCGTATCAGTGGGATTGAGGAGATCCTCGAAGTATTCCTTCCACCGCCCGACGATATCCCCAGTTGAAGTCAACAGTGTCCCATCCGCACCATACACAGTGTGGACGGGGAGCTGCTTTCCCCTCCTGAGCCGCCGAACAGTTTGCCAGAATCTCTTTGAAGCCGACCGAAAGTCTTGTTCCATGGCCTCACCGAACTCCTCCCATACCCGGGTTTTTGCTTCAGCAACCACCCGAGCTGCACTCCGCTTGGCCTGCCGGTACACCTCAGCTGCTTCGGGAGTCCCACAAGCCAACCAAGCTTGATAGGACTCCTTCTTCAGCTTAATGGCCCCCCTCACCACTGGTGTCCACCACTTGGTTCGGGGGTTGCCACCACGAGATGCACCGACCACCTTGCGGCCGCAGCTCTGGGCCGCCGCTTCGACAACAGAGGTGGAGAACATGGCCCATTCAGACTCCATGTCTCCAGACTCCCTCGGAATGTGGTTGAAGTTCTTCCGGAGGTGGGAGTTGAAGACCTCCCGGACAGGGGCCTCAGCCAGACGCTCCCAGCACACCCTCACTATACGTTTGGGTCTACCAGGTCTGAATGGCTTCCTCCCCTGCCATCGGATCCAACTCACCACCAGGTGGTGATCAGTTGACAGCTCTGCACCTCTCTTTACTCGGGTGTCCAAGACATACGGTCGCAGGTCTGATGATACGATAACAAAATCGATCATCGACCTGCGGCCTAGGGTGTCCTGGTGCCAGGTGCACATATGGACACCCTTATGCTTGAACATGGTGTTCGTTATGGACAGACTGTGGTTAGCACAGAAGTCCAATAACTGAACACCACTCGGGTTCAGATCGGTCATACATAGACATCTTAAATCTTGATGGTTATAAACTGTTCACGAAGAACAGATGTGGCAGATCTGGTGGTGGTGTCTGTATATCTCTTGTAGACATGATGTAGTGTTTATGATGATATTGTCATGGCAGACTGTTATAGTGACTCTCTTTTTGTGGAGATACATGTCAAAAATGGGAAAAATTTAATTGGAGGTGTGATTTATCATTCCCCCTGGACACCGACCTTAATATTTTCCACAAACTGGAAGAAATTTTATTCTCAATCAACAACAAAAATAAAAGGTGTATCCTCCTTGGAGACTTCAATATTGACCTCTCCAGGGGTGATGCAGCTAAAAATGACTTTATGAATACACTATACTCCTCTTCCTTCTTCCCTACCATTAATACCTATACTAGAATCACTCACTCCACCAAGTCCATTATTGATAATATCATTACCAACATTCACAATTCCACACTGGTATCTGGAGTCGTGCCCTCCGAGATTTCTAATCATTTCCCTATTGTCCTGTTTCTTGACCTTGTTGTTAGGCCCTCAGTCTCATGTCATAAACTAAAAATAAAAATACTTAATGAAGAAACACATATGGCTGAGTGAGGACTTGTATGTCAAGGAATAGGATACAATCTACAGTTGTAGTGATGCTGATGCTGCGTTTGATGCCTTGACCAAGGAAATAACAGAATCCATCCAGAGGACTATTCCTGTAAAGACTGTCACATGTAGTGGTACTACACAACATCCATGGCTTTCTAAGGGCATACTAAAATCTATCAATAAATTATATAAACACTATGTAAAAAATCCAAATACATAGTGATCCCTCACTTATCGCGGTTAATGAGTTCCAGAACCGACTGCGAAAAGTGAAAAACCGCGAAGTAGCGTCACCCCTAATGACGTTACCCATAAATAATACGTACGTTCATTCTCTCACTCTCTCTCTCATATGATACGTGTGTGTGTGTGTGTGTGTGTACATACATACGTAGATGTAAATAAAGTGTACATAAATATGCTTTTAGAACTCTTTTATTCTTATAACAAGATACGTAACTCAAGATGATTTACTGCACAGGTTAATGAGAGCTTTACTGCTCCTCAGGTGACGCCTCATCGTCAGGTGCTAGAGGCGCAGGATCGTCGAGGGCAGCTTCCAACAGAGCTGGAGAAGCTGCAGGAGGCGGCATAGTGGCTCGACGGGAAGACTATTTCGCACAAAAAGGCACAAGAGAACAGCGAAAAGTTCCACGGGGCGAGACTAAGCAACACGAGCGATAAAGAACAATGAATGCGGTCTTCCTTCGCTGGGTATGGGCGCTCGGCAGGGAGAGAAGCTGGGTAAAACGTCTCGGCCAATCAGCTTGCGAGATTCCCGAGCCGAGCCAACACGAGAACAGGGAACAGAGAGGTGGATTTTGAGTTGTGCAGGCTCTCCGTGTTGATACCTGATGTTCTAATGTAGTCTCCCTGCCTTCTGCTAGCGCCCGCCCATTTTTTCTCAATTTTGAATTTTTGATGAATATTTTTGAAAAATCCGCGATGCACTGAGGGCGCGAAAGGTGAGGCGCAAAGTAGCGAGGGATCACTGTATTAACAATAAAAATGAATATACTAATTATAGAAATAAACTAACACATTATTAGAAAGAGTAAGAGTAATTACTATGCAGAACTTATAAATGCATCACAGGGTGATTCCAAGAAATCCTGGAGAGTACTAAATAAGGTTCTAAATAGGGACCTAAAACCCCCACACTTCTGAACAATAACGGGGTCAGTAATCTCACCAGTAATGCCACTCTCGCTGACATATTTAATAATTATTTTGTCTCCATTGGAGAAAATTTATCTAATAAAATCAACCAACCCCAGGCTGCCTCTTTCAAACACTATCAGGAAACTACCCAAATTCTTTCTTCCTGAAGCCAACTGATTGTGAGGAAGTCTGGAAAATCATCAAGGACATGAAGAACTCAAACTCTGCTGGAGCTGATGAAATTTCCAGCAAAATTTTGAAAAGTATCATTAATTTAATACTGGCACCTCTTACCTACTGCATTAATCTGTCTCTAATCTCCGGAGTAGTGCCACAAACAGGAACAATTGCACAAATTATACCAATTTACAAATCAGGTGATAAGAATGATATGACTAATTATTGTCCAATATCCATTCTGCCTACTCTCGCAAAGGTTTTGGAAAGAGTAGTTTATAACAGACTTACCAGTTACCTTGATAAGCGCAACATTATTATCCCATCTCAGTATGGCTTCAGAAAAAAAAACACACTACCTATATGGCAATACTTGACCTAACTGGGAAAAAAAAAAAAAAAAAATCAATGATGCAATTGAAAGAGGCAACTATGGTATTGGCATTTTTTTTTTAGACCTGTCTAAAACATCTGATACCATTAACCACGACATCCTAATTAATAAAATTACAACATTAAGGTATCAGAAGCCTAGCATTAGATTGGTTTATTAATTATCTGTCTGGAAGACTTCAGTATGTTTATACAAATAACCACAAGTCATCATATAAATCCATCGATCATGGGGTTCCTCTGGGTTCCATTTTAGGACCAGTTCTATTCATTCTGTATATAAATGACATTGCTAACTCCTCGTCTCTACTACATAAAGTACTGTTTGCTGATAACACCAATTTATTTTTTGCTCACCAGAATCCAAATGAACTTGAACAGATAATAGTGAACTACTGAAAATAGACATCTGGCTTCAGTGTAACAAACTTTCACTTAATATCAGTAAAACTAATTATATTGTATTCCGTTCCAATAAAAAGCCAGACACCAAGGAACTCTGCCCCAAAATTAATGGACAGAATATTACAAGCGTTAGCACTATAAAATTCTTGGGGGTCCTCATCGACAAATTGCCCAATTTCAAATGTCACATTGACGATCTAACCAAGAAACTGGCCAAATACGCTGCTTTGTTTTTTAAAGTGAGACATTTTCTACCACTTTCAGCACTTCTCACTCTATATAAAACTTTGAGTCTCACTTACATTACTGCAATATCATATGGGGTAATACATTTCTAACTCACTTAGAAAAAGCTAGAAATTCTCCAAAAGAAAGTCATACATGCCTTATCATGGTCTGAATATAATTCTCCTACTAGTCATCTTTTCCATTGTTATAATCTTCTTAAGACTTGCTGAGCATAATTACTTCCAGAATTCCCATATAATGTATCAGGTTGTCCACAAACTCAATTATAAATTATGTGAACTCATTCCAACCTTCCTTCCCATACACACCTATATCACAAGAAATAAAAACCAAATTACTGGGAAAAAAAACAAAGACTAAAATCCACCAGGTTTATTGTGTGCAGAGTACCGCAGATTTGGAATGAGCTTGATGAGAATCTAAAAATGTCACCTTCATCTCCATCTTCAAGAAAAAACTAAAAATGCAACTCCTGTCATTATATAATTAATCTGCTATTTGTTACACAAAACTTGCTTACTGATGAGTTGTTACTCCATTGTAATTTTGTTTTATATGCTGATATGACTCCAATAGTATTTAATAACTTGACTATGTATCTTGAACTCACCTACTAATTCAATGTAAACAAATGCTGGGATTATGTACTATATGTCTGTCATATGTTTGTTTGTTCCTGTACACCAGGGGTGTCAAACTCATTCCATGGAGGGCCAAGACCCTGCATGTTTTGCTTCTACCCAGTGTCTTCAGCAGGTGTTTTCACTGATTAGCAATCAGTGGGAAGAAATTCAGTGAAATCACCTGTTGAAGACACTGGGTGGAGGTAAAACCTGCAGGGTCTTGGCCCTCCATGGAATGAGTTTGACACCTGTGCTGTACACAAAGACATCAGACTGATTTCTGTCATTTTATTGTAGAAATGGGCTCCCTACTAAAAGCTTTAAATAGCTTATTTGGGATGACCCATTCACACTCCAAATCAATGTGAAAAAAAGCCTACTGTATACTGCTACTCATGCTGCTGATAATGTGTGTGTGTGTGTGTGTGAATAAACTGTTAAGTGTAAGTCAAGATGTGTAGCAGATAGACAAGTAGGAGTCAGGCATGGAAAGAGAATACAGTGATCCCTCACTTATCGCGGTTAATGGGTTCCAGAACCGACCACGAAAAGTGAAAAACCGCGAAGTAGCGTCACCCCCCTTTGTGGAATTCCAGGCTGATCTCGTTAGTTTTTTGATACATAAAATAATGTATAAATAATATAAATAATACGTACGTTCATTCTCTCACTCTCTCGGGAGACAGAAAGAGCGAGAGAATGAAAAGAATCTCACGAGAGTGCATCTCTCGCGAGATTCCCGAGCCGAGTCAACACGAGAACAAAATCTAGAGTCGGGAGCGATCTCTTAGGGGGGAGATGCTGGCCAGCCAATCAGAGAGGTGAATTTTGAGTTGTGCGGGCTCTCCGTGTTGATACGTGATGTTCTAATGTATTTTTTCTCAATTTTGAATTTTTGATGAATATTTTTGAAAAATCTGCAATGCACTGAGGGTGCGAAAGGTGAAGCGCAAAGTAGCGAGGGATCACTGTATTCAGTATTTTTTTTTTCAGAAAAACACAGACTTCGACAGACAATACAAAGCAACATAATAAATCATTTCTTATTTTCTCTGTGCTAGGTACAGAGTGGTTGGGGACCGCTGCGATTAGGGAGTTTTCAAATGAAGGTACTGCCATAATTTTCAAATCTATTCTCTTCAACATGCATTCAATGCAATTTAGCTGTTGTAATAGATAATTATTTTATTCATCCTTTTTAATTCAAGTTCTCAGCAAGAACAGCCTACAGTGTTGGTCATTTTTGTGAGTAGCGACCATTCTAACTTAATTGTGTTAAAGTCTGTATTTGCTGTTGTACAAGTTTTCCTGTATAGCAGAGGTTTCTGCTTAATTTACAAATCACTGTTTAATTGGAAACTTCTGACAATCCTGTGCTTATCATGTGGTGTTATATACTGTAGACTATCACTGCAGTAAACAATGGAAGAAACTACTACTTTAAAATATGTAATTCTTCCAACAACTTTTAGTGCAAAAAACTTAAAACATCGCAACTTTTTAAAAATGCTCCCACAAATTCAGGCTGTTTGGACTGCAACAATCATAAAAACATCCCGCGAAATCCTGGAGGGACTGAAAAGAACCACAAGTGGTTCCAGAACCAAGGGATGCCTAAGCAAGACAATTCCTCACCTCTGTTACCACCATTAAATGTGACTACTGAAGCTTCTAACATTAGAAAATTTGTCATTTAGTAAAGTTAAGTAGCCCGTTTTTTTGTTTGTTTTTTTTTGGGGGGGGGGGTGCTTGTTTTATCTCAGATCAACAACTCCTCAAAATGTTTATAGACGTCCTTGGAGCTGCAGGTTTGAGGCCAGATAATAGAAGGCCTTCATAACATTCTTGTCGTGGCCTGGCTGGTGGTCCTGGTCCAGTTCCGGAGCTGTTGACAAAAGTTCGCCAAACACTTCAAGCAAAAGCTGGGAAAATAAGGCAGTCGTGTGTGGGCCTTCAATATTCTAGGATAGACCTATAATCCTGATGTTACTCCGTCGTCTTCGGTTTTCTAATGCCGCTGGACGAGAACGCGATGCTCGCGGTCTAAAACTGTGTCTTGACTATTGTCCAGCATTGCTTAGACTCTGGAAACTGTCCCGTTAAGCTCAAGACTGTAAACTCTGTCAACAGAGATGTCCTGTGATTGCTAGCGTAGCTGCTAGCGTGGCCGTGACCATGGCCTGCTAGCGTGGAGCTGGTGGTCGCATCGTCTTTTTGTTCTTCTCGTTTCAGTTTTTAGACATGTTTACAGCACAGAACGAAAGTTTTTCAGTTCGACTGTGTAAATAAGGCTGGTTGTAGCACGTTTGTAGATCTAACTGGACAGATGAAAACAACAGTGCGAGATTGGAAAGAAAAGCCATTGCTACATCTTTAATCCACCGGAAGTCCAAACAGTCACTAATTTGTATTCAAATGTTTATTTAGCTTATGCTTAAATACAGAAAGCGCCCCCATAACCCCGCTCCTATTGGACCACCCCTTGTAGAATTTAGATTCATTGTTCTCTAAATTGTCATTCTGAGCATTGTAGTCCCACATACCTGTTGTGTGGATTTTTATCTGGTGACAGCAGCGGTGACGAACAAGTCTTTAGAAAGCAGAAACGGAGCCAACATTTTCTTCGATTCAGATAAGTTGTCCTCTTACAAATATTCATCACATTTGTTGGCGGCCAAGTCTTTACAACCGTTTTACACAAATTTTCGGTTGGGGTGTTTTTAAAAAGTGTCATTGGTCCGGGTCGCCATATTGAACCGAGACACGCATGCGCCAAAATGGGGTAGTGGTGGGGGGTGTCTAGGGCAGGGAGGGGCCATCAAAAATCCTGGAATGAAAAGGGGTTTTTTTTGTGTTGCGTTTTTAAAATTTCAAATTAATGTTATAATGAAATTCACCCCGGCTGAATGAAGTGGTTGAGAAGCTGAATTTTGCATTAACAACGGCTCTGTCTCAATTGTGGTGTTGCAGCCTCACAGACTGTGGCCCTGGAGGCCAGAGCACTCAAGTGGGGTAGGCTGCATAGTGTATTGGATTAAAAAAAAAAAAAAACAGCTCTGGGCAGAAGCTGTGAGTTTTGCTGTGAGCAGCAGTCTCTTCGCTGTGACTCTCAAGCTGGCGCTAGAGTCTCCTGTGTTCCTGGTCTCGTGTTCCTAATAAAAATATAAAACGTCACCTCGACTCCTCATTGATTACAGGCGCAACATTTGGCGATGAGGATATACGGCATGGAGAGGGCAGCTACCGCTTTTCGACCTTTTCTGGAAGCTCCGGGTGAGCCGTTGGTCCCATGGGCCAGATGGTATGCCGCCTTCAAGAATTATCTTAAGCCTGTTTTCCACTAGCCCAGCACACCTCGGTACAGCTCGATTCACTTCAGTACGGCTCGGAATGCTTCTGTCTCCATTAGCACGGTGTTGTGCTTGTGCTGTGATGGTTTGTGTAAGCGAGGCAGCGGCAGATTCTCAGCGAGGCGGGGCCACACTCCCGTGACGTTACGCACCCGACTGAGTCCTTATATACACGAAACAAAAAATGGAGGATCCAAGGATTATTGCCTTGCTCGCTCTGTGGTTTTATCTCACAATTAATTTTATCTCATAATTAAGCTGCAACAACACAAGTCACTTTTGTTTTGAATTAACTGCCAAATGACCTAGAAATAATGAACTGAAACTTGTTTTTATTCGTATTAAATAATGAGACAGTGGCACACTGCCCAACACCAAATTGTATTATTTTTTACATCCTAGGGCATTTTGGATGTACTGAATTAAAAAAATTCATGTTTTTCACCTTCAGGTCAACGTTTGGAACAACAGTATTATTATTTTCCGTTTAGATGATGCTACACTCCTTCTAAAGTATTGTAAATCTCTGAATTTGGAATGCCGATAGAACATTCAATTTACATATACTTGTACCTACTTTGACTTGGTGCTAATTTTTTATGATATTTCAATAAAAAGAACAGAAAGCTTACAAAAAGATTTGTTTTTTGGTCTAGTTAAAAATTACATTACCTTTACAATGGTTGACCCCTGACAGGATGATCAGCATCATTTTGATCAGACTAGGCAATGGAATTTCTATGTAATTATACTGTTTTATAATTCAGTGTTATAACAGACAAACCACACTTTCCAAAACAATTCCATTTTATTATATACAAAATATTAAAATAAAAAAAAAACTTTGCAACACAACATGAAGGTTAATCGACATTTTATACACGCCGACCACTGAGTGCCTCTACACCAGCTTCCCAAACTGGGTCACGAAGGCTCGGTTAAATGAATCCGTCTCTACCAGCTGTGGGTCAGGAAGGCTCGGTTGAATAATCCGTGCGGGCTGTCGCGGCGGACGCGTGGGATGATTCTACAAGGAAAATGCACACAATAAAATACAGCACGAAAGTGCAAGATATACAGAAAAGACAATAGTTTTTAACAAGAATACATAAGCTTATTTCAGCGTATTGTTCACATGAATAATTAAAATAAAAGCTTTAGTCCGCAGTGTGCTGCAATAAAGCAGCGATCATCATCCACAAATGAACAGCTTTTTTATTGCATAAATAAACTGAGCGTCTTACCGAATATATTTGCGAAAAAACGCACAATAAAAAAAAATTAAAACTCACCATTAAAGGACTCTGATGTCGAGACCTCCCGGTATATTTTTTCATTCCGGGCGGCTCCGTCTAACTCGCACTGGATACGTTCGTCTGACAATGCAGTGAGCAGACGCTGCACCTCCTTATTGGTCCATGGAACACCCTTATTACGCGAAGCCATTTTTGATAGAGAATAAATGAAAATAGCACAGCAATACACTGAAAATAAACCCCCAACAGTGGTTGCGTGCTGAGTAAAGGCAGTCGTCTAGATTCTTTTTTTTTTTTTTTCAAAAACTTTATTGAGAAGGTCGTGAAGATTCGGTAGAAGAGGAGGAGGAGAGGGGCGGTTACAACCTGACCAATCAGCGCCGGTTACGACCTGACCAATCAGCGGCGACCAGTCTGTTAACGTCACAACACGGCACAGCTCAGCACTGCTGTACCCTGCCCTGGAGCGGGGCTGAGAATCGCGGCTGTTAAACCGTGTTGGGGCTTGTGGAAAAGCGTACAAAGCGTGCTGAGCCGTCCCGTGTCGCGCTAAAGCGTGCTAGTGGAAAAGGGCCTTTACAGTGCTGGACCTCGGCGACCTGGACAAATTATGTGCGAGGGCCATTTTGGTTCACAACCTTGGTATGGAGGGTCAAAGAATCTTCAGCACACTGGGATTAGGTGACCCATTCGGAGACGTCATGAGGCTCATGGTGGGCTACTTTTGCTCCCCTGAAAATGCTATTATGAGGCGCATACAGTTCAGGCAGCGACGCCAGCGACCTGGAGAATCTGTGCAACAGTTTGTGGCAGACCTTCGACACCTGGCAGGTGAGTGCAGGTTCGGGGCCTTGGAGGAGGAGATGATCCGCGACCAGCTAGCGGAACACGTGGCATATTCCTCCACGAGGGACCGCCTGCTAACGCATGCTGGTGAGCTAACACTGCTAGCAGCCATGGAGCTAGTGCAACAACACAAGGCAGCGGAAAAGAAGAATCTCGGTGACATGGAGGCCCTACCCAGGAATGACAAGAAGTGGAAGGCACTGGTCTTGGATCTGGACGACGGCAGCAACGACGAGTACGCAGCCATCGTCAAAATTAGGTCTGCCCCGGGGACACCAAGATACTACGGCTGCGGATCCAGCAGGCACCGCTATAGAGCGAGGGAGTGCGCAGCGAAGGGGAAGCATTGTGGATGGTGCGGGTTGTTCCACCACTTCGCCAGGGTTTGTCGGAACTTCGAGAAGGAGGAGCTGGGGCCGAGGAAAGGGGCTTTGCCTAAGAAGGCACCCACGGTGGTCCACATGGTCTCGCCCAACACAGACGGATGGATTCTGGGCAGCATTGTGTTGGACGGAGTGCCAGTCCCGTTGATGGTGGACACAGGGTCAGCAACCTCCATTTTGAATCTGGCAACGGTGACGAAGTTCTTCCCACATTACACCGTGAGTAAAACAAACATTGCCTATTATGGGTATGGCAACAACCCCCCCCCCCGGACATTGTGGGCTCGGTGTGGCTGTCGGTGAGGTACAAGGTGGCCTCAATGTGTGCAGTCGAGTTCATGGTGGCCCGCGAAGGTAACAATTTAATGGACTGTGATTTGTTTTACGGGCTTGGTTTCTCCATCGCCTGCGGTGTCATGGAGGAGTGGTCAGGTGGTGGACTGTGGGACCAGCCATTTTATGTAGGAAGTGGCGAAGAAGTGTGGGACTCAGGCTGGCCCTGACCAGGTGAAGAGGGCCGCCACCAGCGCCAGAGTACACCACCACGACGGGAACTCAGTGCCAGTGTTTGCAATCCCGTAGATGGGGGACCCGAACGGTATGGTTTAGCCCCCATGGGGATGGCTGGTTCCAGAGAGCAGGCGCAGCAAAGCTCCGGTGACCGACCGAGTACCACTGTTGAGCCAGGCACTGTCAGTGCCGCTCCGACGCTGGAAATGAAAACAATCGGGGCAGGACCGGATGGCACAAACCCTAGACGTGCCCAGAATAAAAACAAGGGACAGAGTTCGCGCCGGATCAGTGGGACGCTAAGGAGCCATGTGGGTACTGGTATACGACGCCGGAGACAAAGGAAGGCAGTGAGTACTCTCCTGGGCGAGGGGGATGACGTGCGCCCCAGGGTTGAGACTCGGCTTGGATGGGTACCGCAGGTCAAGAGAACAGAGAGATGAACAAGGTGGTCTGCTGTGGTACGGACTGGCAACAATGGTTACCTGGAGCTGACAGATGGGTCGAGATGGCACCCGAATGAGCTGCGGCGTTTGGGAGATAAGGGATGCCTGTACAGCCCATCTCCGGTTAAGAAGAGGTGGAGATGCTTTGGGAGTGGGCCACGGGACGGACACTCCAGAGGGGAGCCTACGTGAGACCTGTGTTAGAACTTTGTTTTGGGGCTTATGGTGTGTTTAGTTTTAGTGTGTTCTGCTATTTAGTTGCTAAGGTTAATAGTTAAAAAAAAAAAAAGCCAAAAGAGAGAAGTGACCATCGTTGTGTGCAGCAAATGCCACATATATTTGGGGGGGATGGAGTGTAGTGTATATGTGTGTAGGAGGGTGAAGTCACACCTGAGTGTGAAAGTTGGGTAGTGATGGTGTGTGAAATGTCAGTGTGCCCTCTGTTGTGTTCTTAAGTATTATTAAGCTATTGTGCCCATGTTATGCGGTGGGAGTGCTAGTTTGTAGAGTCAGGTAACACCATTGTTTACAGTGTTTGTATTTGTATATATTTTTGTGATAACGTTGTATGTTTATTTATGTCGGGATTAATTTATTTTGGTGGTTGGCCCTTTGATGTTCAGTGACTGCTATTTACATAGCGGAGTCCGCTGGGCCGGTGTGGTATGAGTGGATAGGCCTATATGTATGTCTCTGTGTTAATGAGTGAATCGGGTGTAAAATTTAAAGGTGGGCCAATTGGTGTGCTTGTGATTTTTCAAGGGGGGGATGTTGGATAGTATATTATATAAATTATTACTATGGCGGTACTGTAGGGTAGAGAGGTGATGACGCCCCACCTCTGGGGGTGGCGTCACCTGGGGTATATAAGAGAGCAGCAGGAGACATCTTGTCTCTTCGCTGTGACTCTCAAGCTGGCACTAGAGTCTCCTGTGTTCCTGGTCTTGTGTTCCTAATAAAACTATAAAACGTCACCTCGACTCCTCATTGATTAGAGACACAACACTGAATCTTTAAAATGTGGCTCACTGCCTCCCACTTTAACCCAGGCACCTATATCTCTCCTCTTGAAGAAGGATAAGGATCCCACATCATGTGCATCCTACAGACCTTCTTCATCACTCTTTAATGTTGACGTTAAGATTCTGGCTAAGGTCTTAGCTACTCATCTGGAAACAGTTCTTCCTACTATTATATCACAGGAGCAGAATGGCTTTATCAAGGGGCGACAGCTATTTTTCAATGTTTGTACCATCTTTAATGTAATTTTTCTGCAGACGCTTCTGTTCTCCCTGAGGCTGTAGTTTCACTTGAAGCAAAGAAAGCATTTGATCGGGTTGAGTGGAACTACCATTTTGCAGTCCTCAGCAGGTTTGGCTTCAGAGAGAACTTTGTGTCTTGGATTAAGCTTCTCTATACTTCCCCCCAAGCCAGTGTTGTTACAAATGATACATGATCAAAGTATTTTACACTATCTCGTGGAACTAGGCAGGGCTGCCCCCTTTCTCCTCTCCTTTTTGCTTTGGCTATAGAGCCCCTCTCAGTTGCATTATGGTTCCTTCTGTCATGAATGCCCCTTGCAGGGCATTAATGAGGTGCCAGGCTCCAGTAGTAAGTTTGCTTGTTTATTTAAGAAAAAGGACAAAAGGATAAAGTAAACAGCCACGTGGGGCAAAACACATGCATAAACCAGAACAAGAAATAATAAGCACTGACATAGAATATGAGGATGAAGCAAGGACGGAACCTAACGCGATGAAACATACACTTGCAGGAGCTGAAGAAAGGAAGAATTCAACACAGACGGAAGACTGGAGCCGGGGTTAGGGACTCCAGTCCTGGAACACAAATGTAGATCGCAGCGAGGAATGAGCCTCAGCTGCTCCCTTAACCACTTGCGCTCCGTTGTTCCGCGGGCGGGCAAGTCTCTGCGTCCTATGATGCACGAGGGCGCACGAGAGCGCGCTCGTGCGCCCTCGTGTGCATGACGCATGATAAGGATATTGATGGTGATGGTGTAGGTGGTGTGCCCTCCAAGCGCCACTGAAAAAAAAATCTGCAAACACAGCCGCGAACAGATTAGTTCATCTGATTGACCTCTCATTCGACTAATAAGAGCCTTGAATTGGGTTTCTGAAACCTTGAGGAGCCAATGAATTCCCCTCGCTGTGCCTCCCTACCAAGAGGCACAGCGAGGGGAAGCCGACCGGAACCAGGGAGACCCCAGCGGTGTCCGGTGGAGGAGAATGGGGGGGAAGACGAGGAACCAGTCCGGTATCAGGCGGAAGGGGATCTGCAGCTCCCTCACCAACCTCGAATTGAACCGGCGCTGCACCCTCGATGGACCCAGACTGGGCCAGCACAGCACCCATGGTGGACCCCGATTGGGCCAGCGCAGCACCCACGATGGACCCCGATTGGGCCAGCACAGCACCTGGGATGTCCTCCAAACACGAACCCGGAGCCTCGATGGGGACAACTGGGGCTAACTCGTCTCCGGTGACCCTGGGAGAAGGCTCAGATGCTCAGATAGACCGAGAAAACAGGGATCAGGATCACCGGCAGCGACAGAGCCCGGCGAGATGAGCTTGGATACAGCGGTCAGCTGCACCTGGCTCTTCTCCCCGAGAGACAGGCAAGAATGCTCCAAAACAGAAAGCAGGAAGACAGAATGGAGCACTTGCCTGATCTTGGGCTCCACCGCCGTCCAGGACTCCGACGATCCAGGCTCAATGATCTGGAGATCCATTCCTGGTTCCGACTCAACTGCGGCGGGCTCCACAGCCGGCATGATGGTCCTCACAATCCGGGAACCCCCTGGTGCTGAAGCCCACCCCAAAGGCCCACACGGTGTGGTGGCAGGGGATCCGTGACCTGCTGGAGCCGACTGCTCCTCCACGGAGACCCGGGGATGCTTAATCGTCGGCTCAGGCTCCAAACGGCAATCAGGCCTCCTCCTCTGCCCATGACGCAGCTGCAGGACTGGAACCAGGCTCTCCAGGGCCGCAGACTCCTTCTTCGTCCGACGGTCAACTCCTGGCACCGGGGGATGCTCAGAGACAAGGGAAGGAGACACCGAGGTTGCAGGTTCAATGTTTATGGCTGCAGCAGGTGGTGGGAGTTCAGAGGACTGTGAACCCCGAGCTCCACCCCCAGGAGTCAGACAAGGCAATTCATTATACAGAGATTTAGAATGAAACAACACTTGCCTGTTCTCCTGGGGAGCGATGGTGGATGCTGCAGCGGGCTTGATTCTCCCCTTTCCCCTATGGATGGTGATGGAGGGCCTCCCAGGAAGATGAGGAGGAGCCGCTCTCACAGGATCAGCAACGGGCGCAGCCGGGGCAGGACTCGCTGGGCTCACAGCAGCTGAAGAGAGTGCCGAAGAGGAGGGAGGAGCAGCCGAGGCAGTCCAGGGACGAGGAGCTGACGGTACAGTGGGAACGGTTGACCTGGAGACTGAGGCTGCTGTCCTTCCCTTCCATCGTGACGCAGGGCAAACAGCTGGCTGGGAGGCGGAGTTCCCATGGCGGCCCGGAACAGGATCCGGACGGGGATCTGGCAGAGGTTGATCACAGACAGGGCAAAGGCGTCTTCCAGCAGAGGGCGAGGCTAGATTCAGATCTGGAAAGCGCCGCTGCTGCACAGAAACTAAGGCCAGCAGCTCGGCGTACTCAGGATAATTACAGAGCTTCCTGCTGGGACTCTTCTCCGGCCCACGGTTCCTCCGCCGAAGTGCTGCAAATTCGGCCATCCTCTCCATGCCCTCGGCGTGCTCGGCCAAGTGAAGATGGCGCTTTACAGCAGCCTCTGCGAGGTCCAGGTACCATTGTATGTTCCTGGAGGTGGCAAGCCTACAGGCGTTGGACAGGAGACCGTCTATTTCCATCAGAGCCTGGATTAGATCAAACCCCAGGCTCATCGAATATCTGGTCCTAGACGCTGCCATGATTCCACAAGTACCCAGAAAAGTGAAAAACTCAAGCTACAAAACAAACTTACTGAGGCTGGCACCTCTCTTGGCTGTGATCTGCTGTCACGAATGCCCCTTGCAGGGCATTTATGAGGTGCCAGGAGCCTGTAGTTAGTTTGCTTGTTTATTTAACAAAAAGGACAAAAGGATAAAGTAAACAGCCACGTGGGGCAAAACACATGCATAAACTATAACATGATATAATAAGCACTGACAGAATATGAGGATGAAGCGAGGACGGAACCTAATGCTATGACACATACACTTACAGGACCTGAAGCAAGGAAGAATCTAACATAGAAGGAAGACTGGAGCCGTGGTTAGAAGCTCCAGTCCTGGAACACAAATGTAGATCGCAGTGAGGAATGAGCCTCAGGTGCTCCCTTAAATACTGGACATGAACCGAAGGGGAATGTAATTAACGAAATGCTGAACAGCTGTCACAGTGCTGGCTTGGCTTTGACAGACAGAAGTTGGGCCGTGACGCTGTCACAATAAAAGCCCTGGAAATGTCCAAATAACAAAACCCAAAATAAAATGAGAGAAAAGGGGAAAATACTGAGTAACCCGAGCGCAGATGGAATCAGCGCTCAGATTACCACACCTTCCTTCTTTTCATGGAATTTTTTGATCTGGTTTCGAAGTTAAACTATCTTTATATGCTGACGACCTTCTTTTATACAGTATGTCTGATCCATCAACTAGTATTCCTCCTATTTTATCTCTGATGCAATAATTCAGTTCTTTCTCAGGCTACAGAGTTAATCTTCTTAAGAGCGAATGTTACCCCATAAACACCCTAGCTCTAGGACTTAATCAGTCTGACATTCCTTTCAAACTTAGTCCTTCAGGGTTTCAATGCTTGGGGATCAACGTAACACACACTCTACCGGCTCTTTATTCTGCTAACTTTGTTCCTCTAATGGCCCATGTTAAGGCTGAATTACAGAAATGGAGCTCTCTCCCTCTGTCACCAATAGGTAAAATTAATGCAGTCAATATGAACATTTTGCCCAGATTTCTCTTTTTATTCCAGTGATTACTTTATTCTTGCCAAAAACCTTTATTTTTTTTTTTTTTTTTAACTTTAGACCAGATTATATCCTCTTTTTCTGTGGAGGGGTAAAGCTCCCAAATTGAGTAAATCAGTACTGTATTACAAAATTTTTCAGCAAATGGTGGTCTTGCCTTGCCTAATTTTCTTTTATATTACTGGTCTGCACACATATGCAAATTGAATTACTGGCTCCATTCTCCAGATCTATTATGGTGTAGACTTGAGATTCAGTCCTGTTCTTCATCTTCACCCGCCACCTTAATCACTTCTCCATTGCCCATTAACCTCTCCAATTTCACAAAGAACCCAATGGTACTGTCTACTCTGAGAATTTTGTTCCAGTTAAGACGTCATTTCAAGTTTTTAATCACCCTCTAGTATGATGCCCGTACTTAAAAATAATCTATTTTTACCCTCACTTACCAACTTTTCTCATCATCAATGGCATAATCATGGTATTAAAACCTTCAGAGATCTTTACAAGGATGGTTTATTTGCCAGCTTCTCAGATTTAGCTTCCGATTTCAACTTACCTACATCCCACTTATTCCTCTATTTCCAGATTAGGCACTGTGCCTCAACTCTTTTTTTTCCTGCTATCCTCGCCTCTCAGCTAATCAACCATGGGATGACCTTTTGACCCTTGAACTTAATCAAAAATCATTTATTTGGCCCTGACGAGGCCATTCAACTGGAAGGTACGACGGTGTTCCGGGCAGACAGAGAAACGGCGAGTTCCGGTAAGAGCCATGGGGGTGGGCTATGCATCTATGTTAACAAGAACTGGTGCGTTAACGCCACGTTAGTATCTAAACACTGCTCTCTGTTGGCGGAGTTCCTTATCGTAAATTGTCGGCCATTTTATCTGCCGAGGGAATTCAGCAACGTGTTCGTAGCAGCTGTTTACATAGCGCCGAGCGCTAACGCTAATGCTAAGAAGGCACTCGGGGAACTGCACGATGCTATTAGTGAAATCCAAACTTCACACCCGGACAGTTTTGTGGTGGTTGCGGGGGATTTTAACCACACCAGCTTAAAGACTGTGCTCCCCAAGTTTAAACAATGTGTAGACTTTAAGACCAGAGGAGAGAATATGTTGGACTTAGTGTACACAAAAACAGATGCATATAAGGCTATACCCCGCTCCCACCTCTGCCTTTCTGACCACATATCCGTGATGCTGGTGCCTGCCTACAAACCTCTACTGAAGCGTAGCAGGCCAGTAGATTTCCTGACGATCAGAGATTTCCTCTGATCGTCAGGAAATCTCTGATCGTCACTTCCTTGTGGTAACGTATCGTCACTTCCTGTTTTGCTGTCTGCCTGTGTGGTTTGCTCTCCAGCTCTCCAGCCACTAGCTAGCCACTAGCTATGGCTACTACCTCTCTTTCCGCTCCTCCTCTGGTGTGCTCTCTCTGTCAGATGTTTAGCTACACCTCTGCCTCTTTTAGTGATAACGGTAAATGTAATAAATGTTGTCTTTTTGAGGCGCTCGAGACGAGGTTGTCTGATTTGGAATCCCGGCTCCGCTGCATTGAAACACCGTCTGCGCCAGTTAATCTCGACGGACGCCCATTAGCTGCAGCGGAGCTAGCTAGCTCAGGTCCCACTGTCAGCGGTTCCCCGGCTCTCCTCAGCAGCGAGGAGACTGGGTGGGTGACGGTGAGAAGGAAGCCTAGTCGCAAAGCCCCGGTTCACCACCAACCTGTTCACGTTTCTAATCGTTTTTCCCCGCTCAGCGACACACCCGCTGAAGAAAAAACTCTGATCATTGGCGACTCTGTAGTCAGAAACGTGAACCTAGAGACTCCAGCGGCCATAGTCACATGCATTCCTGGGGCCAGAGCAGGCGACATCGAGTCAAATTTGAAAATGCTGGCTAAAAGTAACTGTAAATATTCCACAATTGTTATTCACGCCGGCATTAATGACATCCGTCTCCGGCAGTCGGAAGTCACGAAACTTAATATAGAATCGGTGTGTGACTTTGCAAAAACGATGTCTGCCACTGTAGTATTCTCTGGGCCCCTCCCCAATCTGACCAGTGATGACATGTTTAGTCGCTCGTCATCCTTGAACCGCTGGCTGTCTGTGTGGTGTCCTAAAAATGACGTGGGCTACATTGACAATTGGAGCTCTTTTTGGGGAAAACCTGGTCTTATGAGACGAGACAGCATTCATCCCACTTTGGATGGTGCTTCTCATTTATCTAACAATCTGGCATCTTTTTTATCCAAATTTCCAAAACCATGACTACTCAGAGTTGGGACCAGGAAGCAGAGTCACAGTCTTACACGCCTCTCTGCAGCTCCTCTTCATCCGCCACCCCTCAGCTTAGCCCCTGTCTTCCCCATCAGAGAATCGTTGTCTGCTCCCTCCAAAGTAAATAAAAATATAATGTATAAGCATCCCAAAGTGATAAAGCAAAATATTGGTAAAACTCAAATTAAACATAAAGCCTCTAAATTGAATGATTTGGCCTCTGTTCCTCCTCATAATTTAAAAATTAAATGTGGTTTATTAAATATTAGGTCTCTAACTCCCAAGTCTCTGTTAGTCCATGATCTGTTAATTGATCATCAGATTGATTTAATTTCCCTTACAGAGACTTGGTTAGGACAAGAGGATTATGTTGGTTTAAATGAATCAACTCCCTCTGGTTATTTAAACTGTCAAAATCCCAGAAGTTCTGGTCGTGGAGGAGGAGTAGCAACAATTTACCATTCCAAATTACTAGTTAATGTAAAGCAAAAAACATGTTATAATTCCTTTGAGGGCCTGGTCCTCAGTGTTGGGCACTTTAGCAATTTCAGGTTAAACCCAATTTTATTTGCCATAGTTTATCGTCCCCCATCAACCTATTCAGAATTTTTATCCGAATTTGCTGATTTCTTAGCTGATTTAGTGCTGAAATCGGATAGAATAATTATAGTAGGGGACTTTAATATACATGTGGATGTAGATAGTGACTGCCTTAATGTGGCTTTTAATTCAATATTAGACTCGATTGGGTTTTCTCAGAAAGTAGGAAATTCTACTCATTACCTCCACCATACATTGGACCTTGTTCTGACATATGGCATAGAAATAGAAAATCTTGTAGTGTCTCCTCATAACCCTGTACTGTCAGACCATTGTCTGTTAACCTTTGATTTTACTATTTCTGACTATTTGGCTCCTAAAGAAAAATATTATCACAGTAGATGCCTCTCAGATGATGCCGTTTCCAAATTTATGCAGATTGTTTCCTCTATGCCATGTGTCAACACAACAGAAATAAGCTATAGACAGCTTGCTCCTTCTGTAATTGATAACATGGTGGATAGTGTTTCAGCTTCTCTGCATCAGGCTCTAGACTTGGTGGCCCCCTTAAAAAAGAAAAAGTCTAATCAGAAATTTCTAACTCCTTGGTTCAACACAGAAACTCGTAGCTTAAAACAGAAGACTCGTCAATTAGAAAGAAAATGGCGCTCTACTAATTTAGATGAAATCTATTTAGCTTGGAGAAATCATCTTTTAATTTATAAAAAATCTCTTAGAAAAGCTAGAACGAGTTATTACTCTGCATTAATAGAAGAGAACAAGAATAATCCCAGGTTTCTTTTCAGTACTGTAGCCAGGTTGACAAAGAGTCAGGACTCTGTCAATCCTAGCATCCCCGTAGAGCTTACTAGTCAGGACTTTATGAACTTTTTCAATAATAAAATTTCATCCATCAGAGATAAAATCAATCAGATTCTTCCCACAGTTGACTTAAATACTGTAACTACTACAACTCCTTCTATTGATGTCTGTCTTGATGAGTTTACTCCAATCGACCTTTGTGAGTTAGACAAAATAGTTTCCTCATCCAAACCTTCAACTTGTCTTTTAGACCCTATTCCTACCAGGTTATTTAAAGAAGTCTTCCCACTTATTGGGAGCTTTATTCTTCATATAATCAATTCTTCATTGACTTTAGGCCATGTACCGCAGGCTTTTAAAAACGGCTGTAATTAAACCCTTACTCAAAAAGCCAACGCTAGATCCAGGAGCTTTAGCTAACTATAGACCAATCTCTAATCTCCCTTTCATTTCAAAAATCTTAGAAAGAGTTGTTGCTACGCAATTATTTGACCACCTGCAGGGAAATGGTTTACTTGAAGAGTTTCAATCTGGGTTTAGAATCCATCATAGTACTGAAACAGCCTTAGCGAAGGTCACTAACGACCTCCTCATTGCATCTGATAATGGACTAGTTTCTGTACTTGTCCTTTTAGATCTTAGTGCAGCTTTTGATACTATTGATCATAATATTCTACTTGATAGATTAGAACACTATGTTGGACTTAATGGAACTTCGTTGCAGTGGTTTAGATCTTATTTATCTGATAGGTTCCAGTTTGTTCATGTAAATGATGAGTTTTCTTTCAGCTCAAAGCTTAGTCATGGAGTTCCACAGGGATCTGTGCTAGGCCCTACTCTTTTTAGTTTATATATGCTTCCGTTAGGCAACATTATTAGAAAGCACTGTATACATTTTCATTGTTATGCAGATGACACACAATTATACCTGTCAATGAAGCCAGATGATACTAATCAATTAGCCAAGTTAGAAGCCTGTCTTAAGGAAATCAAAGCTTGGATGACTTGTAATTTCCTGCTATTAAATTCAGATAAGACTGAAGTCATTCTTGTTGGTCCAAAAAACCTTAGAAATTCCTTTCCAAATCAAACTTTCAGTTTGGATGCAGTTACTCTTTCTCTTAATAGCTCTGTGAGGAACCTTGGAGTTATTTTTGATCAGGATTTGTCCTTCAATTCACATATTAAATTTGTTTCTAAGACTGCCTTCTATCATTTGCGTAATATTGCCAAGATTAGGAGCATCTTGTCTCAGAGTGATGCTGAGAAGCTGATCCACGCTTTTGTTAGCTCGAGATTAGATTATTGTAATTCTTTTTTATCAGGCTGTCCTAAAACATCTTTAAAAAGTCTTCAGCTGATCCAAAATGCTGCAGCAAGAGTTTTAACAGGTACTAGAAAGAGAGATCATATCTCTCCGGTTCTGGCCTCCCTTCATTGGCTTCCCATAGAGTTTAGAATTAAGTTTAAAATCCTTCTTCTTACTTACAAAGCTCTAAACAATCAGGCTCCTTTTTATTTAAAAGATCTGATACTACCGTATCATCCTAACAGAGCACTACGCTCCCAAAATGCAGGATTACTTGTAATACCTAGAATCTCCAAAAGTACAATGGGAGGCAGAGCCTTCAGTTATCAAGCTCCTCTCCTGTGGAATCAGCTGCCAATCTGGATTCGGGAGTCAGACTCGATCTCTGTTTTTAAGAATAGGGCTAAAACCTACCTTTTTGATATAGCCTACAATTAGGGAGGGATCATGTGTTTTTGAACCCTCCCTTAGTTATGCTGCTAATAGGTTTAGTCAGCCGGGGGACCTCCAGTAATGCACTGGGCCTCACTCCTTTCCTCACTCTCTATGAAATATATATATATTTTTTTTTTTTTTTTTTTTTTGCTGGTCATTAACATTTGTTTGTTCTCTCCCATAGATTGAGTCCCCATCGTGCTGTTTGCTCTCTACATGTCTGTTCTTTTCTTCTTCTCTATCCCCTCACCCCCCAGCCAGTCGCAGCAGATGACTGCCCCTCCCTGAGCCTGGTTCTGCTGGAGGTTTCTTCTTGTTAAAAGGGAGTTTTTCCTCTCCACCGTCGCCAAGTGCTTGCTCACAGGGGATCGCCTGATTGCTGGGGTCTTTCTGCAACTGTGGGGGTCCCCCCTACAGTTGATAGTGCTATGAGATGACTGTTGTTGTGAAATGGCGCTATATAAATGAAGTTGAATTGAATTGAATTGAATTGAATAGTGAAACAAATCAGGATTTGGCCAGAGAGTGCAACCTCTGCACTGAAAGACTGTTTTCTGCACACAGACTGGGAGGTCTTCAAAATAGCAGCCTCCCAGGAAGACAAGACAGATGTGGAGGAGTATGCTGAAACAGTCACCAGCTACATCGCGAAGTGCACAGAGGATGTCACTACAGTGAAGACCATCACTGTACGGGGAAACCATAAGCCCTGGATGACTGGAGAGGTGCGCTTGCTGCTTACAGCCAGAGACGCAGCCTTCAGAGTGAAGGACAGGATTGCCCTCCGCTCAGCTAGGTCTACGCTCTCAAAGGGAATTAAGACAGCGAAGCACGCCTATGCGGAGAAAATCCCGGGACACCTCTGTGACACTAGAAACACCAAGCAGATGTGACAGGGAGTTCGGACACTGACGGGCTATAAGTCTAGGCAGGGGGTCGATGATGACGACGCTTCGCTTCCAGACAGGCTCAATGACTTCTTTGCACGTTTTGAAGCATCAAACCCGACAATCAGAGGGAGGTCTGGCCCATCCCCACCATCGGCCGGACCAGCTTTCACCATCAACACAGCGGACACACGGAGGAGCCTAACCAGGGTCAACCCACGTAAAGCTGCAGGTCCAGACAACATCCCGGGACGTGTGCTCCGAGGCTGCGCGAGCGAGTTGGCGGATGTACTGACTGACATTTATAACATCTCCCTGAGTCAGGCCATCGTTCCCAGATGCTTCAAGACCTCTATCATAGTACCGGTGGCAAAGAAACCAGTTGTGTCCTATCTGAATGACTATCGTCCTGTTGCACTGACACCAATTGTGATGAAGTGTTTTGAACAGCTTGTCAAACCACACATTACAGCCTGCCTCCCTGCATCACATGACCCGCTCCAGTTTGCATATCGTTCAAACCGCTCCACGGAGGATGCTATAGTCACCACCCTGCACTCTGTCGTCACCCACCTGGATTAGAAAGACACCTACGCCAGACTCCTGTACATTGATTTCAGTTCAGCATTCAACACCATTATTCCCCAGAGACTGATGAAGAAATTACTCCTTCTTGGTCTGAACTCTGCCACATGTCTCTGGATCCTGGATTTCCTGACTGAGAGACCTCAGTCTGTTCAGGTTGGAAACAACATCTCCAACTCTGTCACACTGAGCACCAGATCCCCTCAAGGCTGCGTACTCAGTCCACTGTTATTTACACTTCTAACACATGACTGTGTATCCAAACACGAGGGGAACCAGATTATTAAGTTTGCAGACCACACCACTGTGGTGGGACTTATTCAGAGGGATGAGGAATCAATGTACAGGGAAGAAGTGAGAGACCTGGAGGGCTGGTGCAGGGAGAACAATCTGGTGCTCAACGTGGACAAAACGAAGGAGAGGATTATCGACTTCTGGCGGTCACAGCCTGAACACGTCCCCCTCAGTATCGGCAGCCGTTTAGTGGAGAGAGTGGAGAACATCAAGTTCCTCGGAGTGCAGATCTCGCAGGACCTGACCTGGAGCAAGAATTCCTTGGGGATCAGGAAGCGGGCCCAGCAGAGGCTGCACTTCTTGAGAAAACTCAAACAGGCCTCTCTCCCCATCTGCATCCTCAGGACCTTCTACAGAGGTGTGGTGGAGAGTGTTCTGACGTACTGCATTGCTACATGGTACTCCAGCTGCAGTATGTCAGACAAAAAAAGCCCTGCAGAGGATAGTCAAGGGAGCTGAGAGGGTAATTGGAGTCTCCCTCCCCTCTGTCCAAGAACTTTTCCAGAACCGTTGCAGGAGCAGGGCACTGAACATTGTCAAGGACCCTTCTCACCCTCTGCATAAACACTTTGAACTTCTGCCATCTGGCAAACGATTCTGGAGCATCAGAGGCAGAACCGCCAGACTGATTAACAGCTTCCTTCCACAAGCTGTTAGGATGCTGAACAGTTGATCCGGAATCTCTCATACATACTACTGCACCTACGGACATTATGTATATTATTTGCATATTATTCTGGTTAGTTTTTTTTTTTCAAGTATTTCTCAGGGATGTGTGAATGGATGTGGTGGGGTGGGGGGGATATGTGTGAGTGTGTCTTAAATCATGTTCTTTTACTTATATGGATGTCAAGAGAAACGCAATTTCATCTTGCCTGCACTACAGTTGTATGTACAGCAATTTGACAATAAAGGTTGATTTGATTTGATTTATTTCTAAAATATATGATGCACTTATGGCATTTGATACTCAGTTGGTTGTCAAAAATAAAACTACATGGGAGCAGGAGCTTGGTACTGTTCTGACTGATCAGTGGAGGGATAAAGTCGTCCTTGGTGTACGCTCAGTCACACCTTGTGCTAGGCTTCAGCTTCTCTCTCTCTCTCTCTCTCTCTCTCTCTCTCTGGCATCCTCGTCTCAAAGAGGCGATGGTTAGCGCATCAAGGGTTGGAGCAGCGCATGGAATGACTATACAGCCCTGTCCTTGAGTGGCAGTCTTTGGAGCAGTTGGTGCAGATGAAGATTGATGGTGCACATGCTGATGCTGCACGTTCTTTCCTCGCCACACACTTCGTTGCAATCTGGACTCTCGTGTTCTCTTCCATCTTGAGAACACCCTCTTTGACACTGCGGCACCAGGTGGCTCGATCTTTAGCAATAACCTCCCAGTTATTGGTGTTGATCTGCGCACACCGCATGTTGCATTTGCAGACATCTTTAAAATGCAACAGCAGTCGGCCCACACGGCGGATGCCCACCCGCAATTCTCCGTAAAGGATTTCTCTCGGCAGAAGGTCAGGCTCCATGCGGTGCACATGGCCAAGCCACCGGAGTCGTCTCTGGCTGAGAAATACAGGGATGCTTGGCAAGTCAGCGCGCTCAAGGACCTTGATGTTGGGGACTCTGTCCTGCCACTTGATGTGCATAAGACACCGAAGACAGCGGAGGTGGAACCCGTTTAACCGCTTCGCCTGCCTGGCATAGGCTGTCCAGGACTTGCTGCCGTACAGGCGAGTGGACAGGACGCAAGCTTGGTATATGAGTAACTTGGTCTTCAAACTCAGCAGATTGTTGTTCCACACACGCTTGTTTAGTTTGGCCATGACAGCAACTACTTTGGCGATTCTGGAGCTGATCTCGGTGTCCAGCAAGAGTGTGTTTGAAACAGTGGACCCTAGGCAGATGAAGGTGTCCACAACCTCCAGCTGTGTGTTGTCAATGGTAATGACAGGAGAGAAGACAGCATCTTGCACCATGATGTTGGTTTTCTTAAGGCTGATCATGAGCCCAAACTCCTTGCAGGCGTGGAACAGTTTGTCGACCAGGTGCTGCAGGCCCTCCTCGCTGTGCGATGCTAGAGCAGCGTCGTCTGCAAACAGCAGCTCACGTATGAGGACCTCGTAGACTTTGGCTTTAGCAATGGCTGCTGCTGCTCTTGACACTTCTCCTGCAGCTGACAGAGGGAGAAGATCATATCCACTGTGGACCTTCCGGCTCTGAAGCCACACTGGGACTCAGGATAGACTCGCAAAGCGAGGCTCTGCAGGAGGAACAGGGTGACCCAGGCGAAGACTTTGCCAACTATGCTCAGCAGAGAGATGCTGTGGTAATTGTTGCAGTCACTGCCGTCGCCTTTGTTCTTATACAGCATGACTATTTTGGCATCTCTCATATCTTGGGGAACGTGACCTTGCTCCCAGCAAAGGCAGAGTAGATCATATAGTGGTGTCAAAAGGTGTAGTCTGATTCTCTAAGAGAGCCGCTTTTGGCCAGGTGGGTTTCCTGAAGGCAGGCAACATCGATGTTAAGTCGTGCCGGTTCCTTATTGATGATGGCGGTCTTGCGAGAGTCATCCATTTGTTGGAGATCAGCGCTAAGTCCAGGGTGCATGGTGCAAACGTTCCAACTTGCAAATTGAAGAGCTGGAGTCTTTGTATGTTTCTCCTTTTGACTGCTTGGTGCAGATTGATGCTTGCTTGTCGGGAGAGACCCCTAAGCTCTATGCACCCAATAGAGCAGGCAAGCCATGGCGGGGCGGAACCTTACTGGCTGGGGGCTGCCCAGCTTGAGGCGGGCGGTAGCTGCCCGATGAAGCTGCAAAGGCTTCTCCCACCATCGGACGAGACCCCTGGCACTCCTCCCTATGCCAATCAGTTGGAGCTTATAACCGGTAACTGCCTCGTCCCATGTTGTGCCGGAATCTTGCAACTCCGCTGGAGTGGCCTCTCCAGTTTGCGCTAAAAAGCCTGGGCGGGGTAGTATGGAGACACTGGGCTGCCCATACGTCAGTGTCCCCCTCTCGGTGTCATTGGTTGAGTCCAAAGGAAAGGATGATCCAATACAGTTTGGGACCAGTTCCACTGCAGGAGTTGCCGGAAGTAGTGCTGAGCATCTGCCAACCGCCTTAGGGCTCCACTCCGGATTTATTCTCGAGGTTTACTCCCGAAGCCTTTCCTGTAATCATGTATAGCCGCAAGGCAGCAGAGGTTTGGAATCAGAGTTTACCTTCTCCTGGGTAATTTGCCGGCCAAGGGTAATGGGCACCACCTGCCCGGATTTGAAATCAGAGTGGTCCTTCTCCTAGGTGGACTGACACCCAAGTCTGACGAGCCCCACCTACCCAGAGCAACCTGGTTATAGAGCCAGAGACTCGCTGACACCCTCTGTCATTTAGTGAAAACAGGGTCGGCACGAGAAGCCAGATAGTAGGATTTGGTTAGGAGAGGCTATTGGAGAGATGCTGTGCTATGAGTGGGGTATTTCAATGGAAATGTAGGTGCTCATTTCTGCATTCCATCCCAGCACGTCCTAACCCATTTAGACACCACTTCAGCTTCAGCTTATACAGTTTAAGATATTGAATAGAGTCCATCTCTCCAAGTCTCGACTATCAAGAATTTATCCAGATATAAGGGACCAATGTGACAGATGTCAAGCTTCACCATGTAATTTGAGTCAAAAGTTCTTTTTTGTCCCAGATTGTGTAAATATTGGAGTGACTTCTTTATGACTCTGTCCAAAGTTCTAGCAATTTAAGTCAAGATGGACCCTTTGATTGCCATATTTGGAGTTCCACATGCTCCAGTTTGATTAACATCATTCCAATTACAACTACTTACTTTTATCTCCCTTCTAGTTAGACATCATATCCTACTCCTTTGGAAGTCGCCTCAACTCCCATCGAGCTCTTTATGGCTTAAGGATGTTATGTCCTTCCTTAAGGTAGAAAAGATAAATCTGACTGTAAAAGGCTCCTGAGCTAATTTTTTTGAAAAATGGAACCCTATCATCAATTACTTTTACTCTTTAACCTCCCTAAAAACGCCTAAAAATAACATGCCCAAAGTAAATCAAAAGCTGTTCTTCAACCCTTTGCAGCATCTTCATGGGGTTAGTCTCATTTAAAAGAAAACACTCTGTATTTTTTGGCAAAACAGTCATAATCTCTCTAAGTGCTCCTGCCACCGAGTAACAAGAAAGTTCGCCTAGATGTTTTTTTTAGATACAAATGCTTGCAAATAACATACAGCTGTCAGATACTGGCTGGAAAACACAACAGAAATGTAGAACCAAGTGTTTTCAAGCTCAGGTCAAAATTTTGTAAAAATACCACAAAAAATGAATATATTACACAGCTTTTTTCTCAGGTTGTAACAAGGCTGTGTCTGTACTGGAAGACCGAAAATACAGCTTTTTTTTTCAGTGCGCACTAAGACGCACTAAGATGCAGAGACGTGACTGCCTGCAGAATTCACAGAGTTCAAGGGATTAAAAACCCAATCTTTTGACTGAGCTCTGTTTGCAAATATTTTTTCATTTGCTAACTAATTCCCTCCATCTTACCCCCCCTTTTTTGTGACATTTCTTCTATTGGCACTCTGTTTACATATGGGTACATATATACATGGGTGTACAAAATACTGTAAGTATGCTTCAGTGTGCTTGTATATGGGTCTGTTTATTTATAGTCAATTTTATTTTCCCTTTTTTTGTATATTTTAGTTATTTCTTTATACAGAGACACTGTTCTGTTCTGATTGTAAAAGCAAAAAAAAAAAAAGAAAAAAAGAAAAAAGAGCTTTGCTGCATACAACCATGTATCATTCCTCTAATCTCTCAATAAAAAATAAAGAGATCACATATCAGAAAAAAACAGAGCAAAAACAGAGAAAAACAAACAGGAGGAATTAAATTGAGGGTTCTGTGAATAATTTATTGGCTGATATATGGATAAACATGCATGATGAGAGAATATATTACTGTTTTCATAAATACAACTCTGGTTTTTAAAATGGTGTTGACTAGCCTACAGGAGCATGATAGAGTCCAATTTTAATTTGATGTTTTTCTCAATGCTTACATGTTGAATATTTAAATAAAATAACAGGTGCTTAGGCCCCAATTTTAAAGCCTTTAATTAAGATAAGCCTTTATTAGTCCCACAATGGGGAAATTCCAGGATTGCAACAGCACAGGGACAGCAACACTCAGAGCAACAATCAGAAGGCAAGAAAAAACAACATCTAGCAAACATATGTCCATATTACTATAAATGTATATATATAGACACACAGTGCAGAGCATTATGGCTGGTGGATGTGCAGCAGAAAGTCTAAGCTCTCTCTCCGCGGATGCAGCGGGCCAGCTGGAAGTCTTTGGGCATGATGGTGACCCCCTTAGCGAAGAAGAGACCACCAGGTGGGTCTCGCTGGTCTCCTGCAGAGCCATGACGGCGAAACTCAGGAAACGCAGGACGGTCTTGAAGTCCTGAGCGATCTCCCTCACCAGGCGCTGGACGGGCAGCTTACGGATGAGCAGCTCCGTGGATTTCTGGTAGCGACGGATCTCTCTCAGAGCCACGGACCTGTGACGGCGAGGCCTCTTCACTCTGCCGGTGGCCAGAGCGCCTCTCCGAGCAGCCCTGGTGGCTAGCTGTCTCCTGGGGGGCTTCTTCCTCCAGTAGATTTTACGGGCGGTCTGCTTGGTTCTTGCCATCGCTCTTTATTATTCTGTCTTATATTTCTTTCACGCCGCCTAAACTCCAGCCCGGCACCCGCTTCGTTTTCGCTACAGCTCCCGGTATGTCGAGTTTCCCATTAGCACCGGGCGGCGGCCAAGTGCTAGCTAGCACTAGCTCCTCCCCGCTGTAACGTCTCCCGCTGCAAACCGTGGCTCCGTCCGCCGACCCGGGAGACCCCCGGGGCGATCCGTGCGTCCGTGATATATATACAGAGTGAAAGGTGTAGAAAGAAGAAGGAAGATAAAAAAAAGGCTGTTGCAACAGGCAGCCGACTCGTGTGGCGCCGCCGGTCCGGCAGAGCCGGAACCGGAAATTATATTATATTTATATATAAATATAATATAATATAATAATATAATATAATATAATAATATAATATATATATTATATTATATTTTGTGTAAAGCTTTACAAAATATTTGCAAGTGAACAATACGATTTTTCCCCGACTTTTTCATCTAAAAAAAAGCTAATGTTTTGTTTACTTTGGCTACAGGCACACAAAGGTTGTTGATATCAGACACTGCTATGTCTCAGATCCAGCCACTTACAAACTGGTTGTAAGCTTCTAGGCCTTTGATCTTAGTTGTTTCAGAGTGTAAGCACCGGTACTGTATAGTAATAAATTAATGCTTGGATAGGTGACGCTAGCTCACTTCTCTGTGTCTTTTGACCAGTTTTGCTTTGAAATGACATTGGGGGCCTGCTTCTCAATTAAAACTAATTTCTCGTCATACTGCTGTCTGCTATCATTATCAAGAGTTTCATAATACATTTCAGATATTTTCACATTTTTTTGCTCCATTTTGCTCCTGTAATTATCCCCCCAACATGGCCACCAATCCTATGTGACCCCCACTGGAAGCCACGTGATTGAAAACTATGACGAGAAAGCCTAAGTTACACCCCTCTACTTCTGCATATGGGACTTTATTTCGAAGAAGCTGGTTCACTTCTTATTGGGGTAGATCACCATGTTAACTTATGCTGTGAAGCTAACCTGGTCCTGAGCTCAGTGGAGCAACCCCAAAAGGCTCAGTCGGTCATAAGCAAGGATGGGGTGAGGTTCACCACATTGAACTGTTGCGTAGGCAAATAATCCAACAGTTTAAGAATGTTTCTCAATGTATTATTGCAAGGAATTTAGGGATTTCATCATCTACAGTCCAAAATATAAATTTCTGCACATAATAAGCACCAAGGCTGAAAACCAACACTGAATGCCTCTGACCTTTGATCCCTCCAGGGGCAGTGCATTGAAAACCAACATCATTCTGTAAAGGATATTACCAGGTGGGCTCAGGAATACTTCAGAAAACCATTGTCAGTAAACACAATTCGTCACTACATTTACAAGGGCAAGTTAAAGACGCACTCTGGGGGATATAAATCACCTATAAAAACAAATCCACATTGACTAAAATGGTATCTTATGCCCTTTTTTCTTCAAAAAACCTTTCCCGGTTGAAGGACTTGCCCAGTTGTATGCATGGTGGCCCAGGATAATGAATGAAACTGCATCAGTCCTTAAAAGCAGTTTAATGGTAAAACCTATCTTAATTTGGGTCAAGTTTTCAAAGCAGTTTGTTAAAAAATGATAACTAGTCTGGAGGATAACGTCAGTTAGGCCAGAGTGTCGTGAATGGCTCAACACTACCCATGTGCCAGCACCACAAATAGTTATGTCACCAGAAACGTTCCATCTCAACTCGCCTTTTTGCAGGGGGTGAGGCTTAAGTGAAACTTTACAGCAAAAAACAAAAAAACAGATATGAGACATCTGAGCAATTTCACTCTTAATACGAGTCATAAAAAGCACGTTAAAGACATGTTAACAAAAAAAAAAAACTATTTTGGTGGAGTGTCACTTTAAAACTCTACCATGCAAAGTGAAAGCCATATATCAACAAGGCACAGAAATGCTGCTGGTTGTTCTGGGCCCGAGCTCATCTGAGAATGACTGAAGCAAAGTCAAAAAGTGTGCTGTGCTCTGACGAGTCCACATTTCAAATTGCTTTTGGAAATCATGGACATCGTGTCCTCCAAGCTAAAGAGGAAAAGGACCATTCACAATGTTAGCAACTCAAAGTTCAAAAGCCAGCATCTGTGATGGTATGGTGGTGTGTTAGTGCCCATGGCATGGGTAACTTGCACATCTGTGAAGGCACCATTAATGCTGAACGGTACCATACAGATTTTGGAGCAACATATGCTGCCATTCAAGCAACGTCTTTTTCAGGGATGTCCCTGCTTATTTCAGCAAGATAATGCCAAGCCACATTCTGCAAGTTACAACAGCGTGGCTTTGTAGTACGGGTACTTGACTGATCTGCCTGCAGTCCTGACCTGTCTCCCACTGAAAATGTGTGGCACATTATGAAGTGCAAAATATGACAACAGAGACCCTGGACTGTTGAGCAACTGAAGCTGTACATCAAGTAAGAGTGGGAAAGAATTTCACCCACAAAGCTTCAACAATTAATTTTCAATTCAATTCAGTTCAATTCAGCTTTATTTATATAGCGCCATATCACAACAAAAGTCATCTCATAGCACTGGCAAATGCAGGGAAAACCCCACAATTGCAGGAAGACCCAGCAATCAGACGATCCCCTGTGAGCAAGCACTTAGTGACGGTGGAGAGGAAAAACTCCCATTTAACAGGAAGAAACCTCTAGCAGAACCAGGCTCAGGGAGGGGCAGTCATCTGTTGCGACTGGCTGGGGGTGAGGGGATAGAGAGGAATTAGGGCCCTGAGTTCCTAAATGCCTAAAGGAGGAAGATGGAGGGCTTCCTCATAGACAACAACCTCCAACAGATGTGGAAAGGCATCCAGACCCTCACCAACTACAGGGGCCAGTGCCTCCCAACATCGGACAGCAGCTTCACTCTGGCAGGAGCTCACCAGCTTCTTTGCCTGGTTTGAGCACACCTCTTCTCCAACTCATCCCTCCTTCATCCCCCCTCTTCCCCGCTCTCTCCCCCTTTTCCCTCTCTCCTTCCCACTCTCCCCTCTCTCTCTACAGGTGCACGAGGTGAGGAGGAAACTGAGGGCGCATTCAGATAGCCACTGTTTGGTCTGGACCAAAGGAACTCTGCTCCACTTCTGTCGATAGCTCAGTTTGTTTGGTGTAGTCTGAACGCGCGTTCGAACTCTGGTGTGCACCAAACAAGCGAAGTTTGTTTTGCCTGAAAACTGGGGGTCTCAGTTCATTTGCAAACAAAGTCTGCTGCGCTTCACTTGCAGTGTAAATGCAAATGGACTATCCAGCAGACCAAAGAGCGGAAGTGCCCCTCGGCATTTGTGTAACCATAGACACATGTAGTCTGAAAAGAGGAAGTGGCATTTACCGTAATGCATTTTGGGTAGAAAATAACAATAAAGACAACCACGCAGATCCAAGAAATCCTTTTACCGGAGAAAATCGAGGAGAAAAGTTAAAAAATGTTGTTTGTGACGGACAAACAACCCGGCTGAAGGGAAGAGATTTCGGTTTTCGGTCCTAGCCAATCAATGAGCCGGATTTTTCTTCTTCGCCAAGATTTTTTCTTCCTGGTCAGTGGTGGTTTCAGCTACAGCACCCCAAACAAGCAGTTGTTGTAACTGCGTGACGTTGTCCAGGCAGTCTGGTCCACTGCAGTGTGAATGCAAACCAAACCAAATGAAGGTGTGAAAATTCTTGGCATTCCCTGCCCAATCAAACTGTGACCCCTGACTATCCTGGTCTGAATGCAGCCTCAAAGCAGTGAACCCCCACAGAGCCACTGGTCCTGACGGCATCCTAGGAGTGGTGGTCAAAGCATGTGCTGACCAGCTGGCAGAGATCCTCACCAAGCTGTTCAATCTCTCCCTGATGCACAACACCATCCCCTCCTGCCTCAAGGCCTCCACCATCATCCCATCTAAAAAAGTTCGCAATTGACAGCCTGAATGGCTACAGACCCATAGCACTCACATCTGTACAGTAGTCATGAAGTGTTTTGAGTGACTGTCTTCCCCCCTCCTTCAAACCCCACCAGTTTGCCTACAGGGAGAACCGGTCCACAGAAGACGCCATAACCACCATACTCCACAGAGTGCTAAGCCACCTGGAGAACCCAAGGAGCTATGTGAGGATGCTCTTTGTGGACTACAGCTCAGCTTTCAACACCATCATCCCAGACATCCTGATCAATAAACTGCACCTCGTCCAGACCCTCCCCCCCACCTGCTCCTGGATAAAAAACTTTCTCACCAACTGCCCACAGTCAGACTTGGCCCCCACCACTCCTCCGCACTGTCTCTCAGCACTGACTCCCCCGAGGGCTGCGTGCTAACCCCACTACTGTACTCTCTGTACATCTTTGATTGTATTCCAACCCACCCAACCACCATCACCATGAAGTACGCAGACGATACCACCTTGGTTGGGCTCATCACCGATGATGATGAGAAGGCATCCAGGGCAGAGGTAGAGAATCTGCTGCTGTGGCGCCAAGCAAACAACCTGAAACTGCATGTCCAAAAAAACCCCAAAGAACTCATACTGGGCTTCAGAAAGAACAGACAGGACCACACCCCCCTCCTCATAAATGGTGACCGCGTGGAAACCATCCCCACCTTCAGGTTCCTGGGCACCCACATCTCTTCTGACCTCTCCTGGTCTGTCAACACCAAGGCCCTGGTGAAGAAAGCCCAGCAGCAGTTGCACTTCCTCCATGTCCTGAGGAAGAACAACCTGGACCAGAAGCTGCTGCTGGCCTTCTACCACTGCTCAGTGGAGAGCATGCTCACCTACTGCCTGGGTGTGTGGTACGCTGGCTCCATGGCTGAGAACAGGAAGACTGTGCAGAGGGTCATCAGCATCACCCCACAAAAATCATTGGCAGCCCTCTGCCCTCCCTGGAGGACATCTCCAGATCTTCCTGTCTCAGAAAGATCAAGGCCATCACAGGAGACCCCTCACATCCCGCCCGTCACTTGTTTGACCTGGTTCCCTCTGGACGATGGCTCAGATCAATCAGGTCCCACACCTCCACACTGACAGTTTCTTCCCCTGGGCCACCCGGACTGCAAACAGTCAGAGGCCCCACCCCCTCCCTCCAAACGCTTACATGCACAGAACTGAGGATCCTTTTTAATTACCACAATAACACATCTGTCTTTGCAATCTGCGCTTTCATGTATATTGACCCAGCCGTGAAACCACTACCATACCTATGTATATTTTTCCATAATCCTTGGGCCATTTTATTCAATTGTGTGTTCAATTGTGTATTCTGCATGCCGCACTTTGATGTACATCATTTCATCAGTGAAGCCACTACCATACCTGTGTATATTTCCATAATCCTGGGCCGTTTTTATTTCAGTTGTGTGTTTTAATTGTGTGTTCTGTAACTGTGTTTATCTAATCCTTCTCTCATACTTTATTGCACAGTAGCCTGGTGGTTCAACTGTACAATGGCAGTAAAGCCCATTCTATACACTTATTGACTGTTGTTAAAAGGAGAGGTGATGCAACCCTCTGTCCCAGCTTTTTTGGAACAAGTGGATATTTGCAAAAAAAAAAACAAAAAAACCCTTGAATATTAAATGTCTTTGTAGTGTAATAAATTGAATATTGAAAAGGATTTTAAATCCTTGTATTTTGTTCTTATTTATGTTTTACACAATGTCTCATCTTCATTGTGTACAGTTTTGTGTATTGTGTTTGTGTGTGTGAAAACAAATATTGAGTGAATACCACTAAAAGGGGAAGGACTAAAGTTTATCCTACTCCCTTTCGAGCATATAAATTGAGAGGTTCAAGGTTATCAAAGGCATTTCAATGTCTTTATTCCTTCCTTCATCAGTTCACAATGAACTTTTGTCGTTTATCATTCTATTTTATTTTGAACATGTAAAAAATAAAATAAAGTCTACAACAAGTAATAATGTGCTAAAATACACAAATGCAGGAAACTGCATCCAACATATTTACATTTTTTGTTAGGGAGGGACCCCTCAGACCCCTCACCACAAAGCACCCATATATTGGAAATGCTTATGATGTACATGCATCAAGCACATTAAACACTGGAGGTCTGAGGGCCACAAGCAGAAAGAATATGGAGACAATCTGATAACAGATGTTCTTACTGAACTGATTTATATTTACATTACTACAACAATTTAAAGAACATTTCATTCACACAAGAGGCTTAAACGTGAAAATATAAAAACTACAGACATTACTCGACTACACTGACACAATTGAGTTCTAATGTGGCAACTCAAATTAGAGCACTGAATGAAAATCTCACATATTTTACAAGACTATGGCCTCTCACCTGTGTGAATTCTCATGTGAGTTTTCAGTGCACCATGTTGATTAAATGTTTGTCCACATGTTCCACAAGAAAATGGCCTCTCACCTGTGTGAATTCTCATGTGAGTTTTCAAACCACCACGTTGATTAAATGTTTGCCCACATGTTTGACAAGAAAATGGCTTTTCTCCTGTGTGAATTCTCATGTGAGTTTTCAAAGTACCACATTCATTAAATTTTTGCCCACATGTTTGACAAGAAAATGGCTTTTCACCTGTGTGAATTCTCATGTGAGTTTTCAAATGACCACGTTGATTAAATCTTTGTCCACATGTTTCACAAGAAAATGGCTTCTCACCTGTGTGAATTCTCATGTGAGTTTTCAAAGCACCACGGTGGTTGAAACTTTGTCCACATGTTTCACAAGAAAATGGCTTCTCACCTGTGTGAATTCTCATGTGGGTTTTCAAAGCACCATGATGATTAAAACTTTGCCCACATGTTTCACAAGAAAATGGCTTCTCACCTGTGTGAATTCTCATGTGAGTTTTTAAAGTACCATACTGATTAAATCTTTGCCCACATGTTTCACAAGAAAATGGTTTCTCACCAGTGTGAATTCTAATATGAGCTTTCCAATTACCACATTGATTAAAACTTTTTCCACATGTTTCACAACAAAATGGTTTCTCACCTGTGTGAATTCTCATATGGGTTTTCCAACTACCACACTGATTAAAACTTTTCCCACACATCTCACAAGAAAACAGCTTCTCACCTGTGCAAATTCTCATATGTTTGCTCAAAGAATCATGAATATTCAATATTTGCCCACAAGTTTCACAAGAAAATGACTTCTTACCAGTATGAATTCTCCTATGAACTGATAAACTACTCTTCCATCTGAATATTTTATCACACATGTTGCAAACATGTGTCTTATCCACTGTGTTATGGTTCTTCTTTTGAGACTCATTCTTACAGTGTTTGTCATTATCAGAACATTTTACAGACTTTTGACTTGTGTCAGTATCACACTGATTCTTTGAGTTGGGGGAGTTTTCGACATTGTTATGGTCAGTTTTGTTTATGTTAAGTCTCTTCTTTGGCTCTTCATGTTTACTTGATCCTGGGTTTACATTCTTACCTGCTCCCTGGTCTTGGCTCTCAGTGTCAGGAAAGATGTAAGAGAGGAGCTGCTCACTGTTTGGTTCAGTTTCACTGTTGTTCCTGTCCTCATCAGTAAAAGACACCATGAAGGTATCAGTCTGTTGTTTCAGGAAGTGTTCTTCCTCTTTAACCCGTGCAGCATCTTGTTCCTCCTGGTCCATCTGGTTTCTCCTGAGAACCTCCTCATAGTCATGTAGTTGTGGACCATCTGGAGGGACAAAGAAGCACAAGAACAATGAAAATAAAAAGTATTTAGAGGTATGGAAATTTCTCAATTCTTAGATGCATTGTGATGTAGGCCTTTGCATTGATGCAGAACATTACTGATCAAGATCTCACCTCACCAACACACACACAGCAGACAGTTCCTTTTTTTTGCCTCTCCCTGTCTGCAACATGATCTTGCCCTTCTCCACCCTCTTTCCTTCTTTCCCTCCGAACACATAATGGCCCCTCCCACACCTGCTCTGACTGGTGTGCAGCTGGAAGAATTTGCTTTATAGAGCAGTCCCCAACCATTTTTGAGGTAAAGGTGAAGCCAACTTTATTGTCATTCAGTCCATACAGCCAATCATGTACAGCAGAACGAAATTACGTTTCTCCTATCTACAATGTTAACAATGTTCACATCTAGAATCAGAGGGGTCGCTGTCATGCAAGGTGCCGCTACAAATTTCCCTCCTCCATTCCATTATTGCTGAGCACCAAGCTGGACGGCAGGAAGTTCCGCTTTTATATGGTCTTCGGCATGACCCAGCCGGGATTTGAACCCCTGCCTCCCGGGTGTGGGGTGGATGCTCTATCAACTGAGCCACCACTCCGGTAATTGTTTTTTTTTGCATTTTTTTGCATTTTTTCCAGTTTTTGCTTCACAGACCAGTAACAGGTTAAGAAACATTGTGTTTGTATGTGTATGCTTGCACTTTTATTTGGCGGGACTAGGGCTGTGTGATATGACGATATATATCGGTGGCATGATAAAAAACGTCTACCGTTTCATATAAAACTGTATCGTTTATATGGGGATTTAAAAGACATACCCGTTTCTACTTGTCAATGCCCTGCCTCTCCCCTGCAGTGTGCCAGGTACGCCACAGTGGCTAACTGCAAGCTAATGTTTTGCCACTGCGTCTGTGGAGCCGCTGCTTGTGTGCAAGCCAGGGATGTTGGACTTTTTCCCACAGTGTTGTGTCAGAGACGATAGTCCTCTAAGCCCGTTTTAATTAGAGGTAAGTCACATTAACACCATCTCTCTCTAATTATAAGACGACAAATGCTAAATGACGATGCTAACTTGTCGCTAATAGGAAACAGTGCATCAGACCATCGTTCTGATTTAAGTTACTGCCGAGTTTCTTGATTTTCTCTGAAAAAAACATTACTAAAGCTGCAAAAGTGCATGACAGTGGCTGCATACACTCTAAATAAATAATAAATGAATTAAAACGTGTCGGAGGAACAAACTGGCTCTTAATGTAATTTGATTTCTAATCATTTTTAATTAGTCCAGTAGCGATAAAGAACCAAGCTGAAATCACCTCAAATGCACATTAAAAAATTTTTTTATAGCAACATTGCAAAATTAAGAGGGAAAAATTGCATAAAATTAATGACATGAATTTGTACAACTGATTTTTTTCAGTATGTAATTTAAAATGTAGAAAAAGAGATTGTCCTTTTTATTGGTTATCATTTATAGACTATAGGATTTACAGAAATGTATACTGTGATATACAGTGGTGTGAAAAAGTGTTTGCCCCCTTCCTGGTTTCTCATTTTGTTTTGTACGTTTGTCACACTTAAATGTTTCAGATCATCAAACAAATTTAAATATTAGACAAAGATAACACAAGCAAACACAAAATGCAGTTTTTAAATGAAGGTGTTTATTATTAAGGGGGAAAAAAATCCAAACCTACATGGCCCTGTGTGAAAAAGTGATTGCCCCCTAAACCTAATAACTGGCTGGGCCACCCTTAGCAGCAACCACTGCAATCAAGTGTTTGCGATGACTGGCAATGAGTCTTTTACAGCACTGTGGAGGAATTTTGGCCCACTCATCTTTGCAGAATTGTTGTAATTCAGCCACATTGGAGGGTTTTCAAGCATGAACCGCCTTTTTAAGGTCATGCCACAGCATCTCAATCGGATTCAGGTCCGGACTTTGACTAGGCCACTCCAAAGTCTTCATTTTGTTTTTCTTAAGCCATTCAGAGGTGGACTTGCTGGCGTGTTTTGGATCATTGTCCTGCTGGAAAACCCAAGTGCGCTTCAGCTTGAGGTCATGAACAGATGGCCGAACATTCTCCTTCAGGATGTCTTGGGAGACAGCTGAATTCATGCTTCCATTTACCACAGCAAGTCTTCCAGGTCCTGAAGCAGTAAAACAGCCCCAGACCATCACACTACCACCACCATATTTTACTGTTGGTATGATGTTCCTTTTCTGAAATGCTGTGTTACTTTTACACCAGATGTAATGGGACGCACACCTTCCAAAAAGTTCAGCTTTTATCTCGTCAGTCCACAGAGTATTTTCCCAAAAGTCTTGGGGATCATCAAGATATTTTCTGGCAAAACTGAGACGAGCCTTTATGTTTTTTTTGCTCAGCAGTGGTTTTCATCTTGGAACTCTGCCATGCTGGCCATTTTTGCCCAGTCTCTTTCTTATGGTGGAGTCATGAACACTGACCTTATCTGAGGCAAGTGAGGCCTGCAGATCTTTGGATGTCATTGTGGGGTCTTTTGTGACCTCTTGGATGAGTCGTCACTGTGCTCTTGGGGTAATTTTGGTTGGCCGGCCACTCCTGGGAAGGTTCACCACTGTTCCATGTTTTTGCCATTTGTGGATAATGGCTCTCACTGTGGTTTGCTGGAGTCCCAAAGCTTTAGAAATGGCTTTATAACCTTTTCCAGACTGATAGATCTCATTTACTTTGTTTCTCATTTGTTCCTGAATTTCTTTGGACCGCAGCATGATGTCTAGCTTTTGGGGATCTTTTGGTCTACTTCACTTTCTAGGCAGGTCCTATTTAAGTGATTTCTTGATTGAGAGCAGGTGTGGCAGTAATCAGGCTTGGGTGTGGCTAGAGAAATTGAACTCAGCTTTTCAAAAATGTGATAAACCACAGTTAATTTATATTTTAACGGGGGGGCAATCACTTTTTCACACAGGGCCGTGTAGGTTTGGATTTTTTTTTACCCTTAATAATAAACACCTTCATTTATAAACTGACAGGACAGGCTCCTGCCCCAAGTGGAGGAGTTTAAGTATCTTGGGGTCTTATTCATGAGTGAGGGGAAAATGGAGCCAGAGATTGACAGATGGATCGGAGCAGCATCTGCAGTGATGCGGACGTTGTACCGGTCTGTTGTGGTGAAGAGGGAGCTTAGTTCTAAGGCAAAGCTGTCGATTTACCAGTCAATCTACGTTCCTACTCTCACCTATGGTCATGAGCTTTGGGTAATGACCGAAAGAACAAGATCGCGGATACAAGCGGCTGAAATGAGCTTTCTCCGTAGGATTGCTGGACTCACCCTCAGAGATAGGGTGAGGATCTCAGTCATCCGGGAGAGGCTCAGAGTAGAACCGCTGCTCCTCCACATTGAAAGGAGTCAGTTGAGGTAGTATGGGCATCTGATTAGGATGCCTCCTGGACGCCTCCAACTTGAGGTGTTTCGGGCACATCTCACTGGGAGGAGACCCCGGGGCAGACCCAGGACTCGGTGGAGAGACTATGTCTCCCAGCTGGTCTGGGAATGCTTTGGTATCCTCTCTGAAGAGCTGGAGCAGGTGGCGGGGGAGAGGGAAGTCTGGGCTTCTCTGCTTGAACTGCTGCCTCCGTGACCCGGACCTCCGGAAAAGCAGAAGAAGATGGATGGATGGATGGATTTATAAACTATATTTTGTGTTTACTTGTGTTATCTTTGTATAATATTTAAATTTGTTTGATGTGAAACATTTAAGTGTGACAAACGTACAAAAAAATGAGAAATCAGGAAGGGGAAAAACACTTTTTCACACCACTGTATATCGTTACCATCAAATAAGATTACTTATATCGTGATATGAAATTTTGGTCATATTGCGTGGCCCTCGGTGGGACCATGTGTTTTTGTGTTGTGTACAGTGTCTAGAGTCACACAAAGTGGGACACTTTTTTTTGGAGGGGTTGTCCCAGAAAAGAGGAGTAGAGCATCACAGGTAAAAGTCAATGTGGGGCAGGATGTATGAATGAGCACAGAGCGGTGCTGAAGGGAGACCCGAGCCAGGACAAGCTGGAGTCACTCCACAACAGCCAGAGATGGTCACGCTGCATGTCCACCTAGGCCTCTGGTAATGGAAAGTTCCCGTGCCTCTTCTGATTTCAGGGATCAGTTGGTAGCGTGAATGGGATGTAACCAGGCAAGAGTCATGGAGCTCTGCCGGTACAGCCATCTTTCAGTCTGCAGTAATTTTCATTTTCAAACTAATTTGTTCTCCAGGTAATGGTGGAATATCAACTCTGGTTTCTATGTGAATGCATCATATATGAAATAAATAGAAATGTGTAGTCTTAAGCAGTGACCACTGCTAAAACTGGTGGTGGTGGCCACTGGTGGTGGCCGGAAAGGCCGTTGGCGGAGATTGGCTGCCACGTTTCTGTCAGCCTGCCCCAGGGCAGCTGTGGCTGCAGAAGTAGCTTGCCACTACCATTGTTTGTCTGGAGTGAATGAATAATGTACCTATTTGTAAAGTGTCTTTGAGTATACAGTATATGATAAAGCGCTATATAAAATCGATGCATTATTATTATTATTATTATTAAAACTAAAAGTTAGTTCCATAAACTATCAGATCTATTAATGTACGTGAGAGAGAGATGATGTGTGCTACTTGCTGTATAAATCTGAATTGCATATACAGTATATACAATTGTTTCTGTTATATATATTTTAAAAAGCAGCTGAAAACAGTTTTTGTTTAATCAGGCTTTCTATTGTTTCAAATCAACTGCTTTTTAATGGACTCATATTTTCAAATTATTTCAATCTTGTCAGTTGGTTTCTGTATTTTTGCAAACTTTGTTTGTATTTCTATTTTTATTGTGTTTCTATCTAGTTCTTTTTTTAATTCTATTTTGTTATACAGTCCTTTATGACCATCTGCCTATGAAAGGCATTTGCATTGAATGAGCTGCAGTTCACTCCACCCTCCCTCTTACAGGTTTAAACTTCACTTACTTTTTTGCTGATGTATCCCTTGAATCAAATGAAAAAAATCAATTTTTAAAAATGAAAATGCGGCATTGAGATGCATCATGAATCCTTTTGCATTTGAATTGTTAATGCCTGAATCGTAATGGAATTGGATCATGAGACCACTGAAGATTCACATCTCTACTCAGAGTAAATATATTGTAGTTTTACATTTTGAGCAGGGCTGCACTGTGTGAACACGTCAATCTCAAATTTAAGTGAAATTCTAACAGTACTGTATGCAAATGTAAAAAAGTATTTAAATGCAGTAGTGTGATGGACTTTTTAGTTTAGACCAGGGATGAAATAGTTACCGGTGCAAACTGGTAACTGTTCTTTGAAACTCTATGGAATAAAGTTAGACATTAATAATCCTTCTTAACCAAATCAAACTCATGTTCACCATCTTTGTTAGAATGTGAGTAATTAGTCATTCAAAGTGAATAAATAAATAAATGACCTTCAGATGTAACTGGTAGCAGATGGCTGTATATCTAATTTTATTGTGTGCAGGTTGGACTTTAAGTTACAGTAGAAGTCAGTAAAGTTGGGATTCTAGAGGTGTGTATTGATCGCCCAATAGCGTACTCCAAAGTGGACTGCACAAGGTATTCCGCCATATTCAGTGGGATTCCAAAACGAAGGGAGGGAGGAAAGGGGGTTCAGTTCAAAGGGAACTGAGAACTGAGTAGGGAAGACGTGAACAACCATACATCACTTCACCAGAAGTTCACAAGAAAATTAGCCATAAGTCATTGCACCTCAAACATGAGTAAAACGAACTATTGTTGCTAATATTATTAACAAGCTAAACTAACAATGGTTACTGTTTATTATCCCCCGTAGTATCAGTACGTGTTCATGGTTGCTGTGGCAGTGCACAGAGGAGGGAGGCAATGGTTGCAGGGTGTTTCAAATGGAGAAATTTTGTGAAGGGCAGTTAACTTAACTGATATTCCCTGAGAATGGAGTAGGGGTTACTGTTGAAGTACACTGTGGAATTGGAATGTAGCTTACTCCTGTATTCCAGCAATAAAAATTGCCAGCATGCATCAGTGTACAAATGATTAAACAAATCCCAAAACAGCTTTATTCATTGTGAACATCTAGATTGTGGTATAAGTACATTTTGGTTTCTCCACTTATGTTTTTTTTTTTTTCTTAAAGAGAAACAAACATTTTGTCTGTTTAATTCTCACAATGAATTTTTGTTCTCAGAGTGTTTACCTTCATGGTGACTTCTTGTTTTCAGTCGTCTCTTCTTTGGTTTGGGGTCTCCATACAAGCTTTCCTCCTCATCTAGGAGCTGATCACTGTTCGGTTCTGCTTCACTCTGCTGGCTTTCCTCAGAAATAAGAGTCACCATGAAGGTATCGGCCTCTAGTTTCACTACCAGCTGTTCTCTCTCCTGATTGATGCAGAGTCCCTCCTGTTCCTCTTTGATCTGTGGAGGTTCTGGCTCCTTCTGTTCCAAACCTGAGTTCTCCTCTTGGTTCCAGAGCTGCTGGTCAGGGGAAAACTCATTCTCACAGACATGTTGCTCTGGGAAGTGTGGAGGGAAAACAGAAAAAATACAGTAAATCATTAATTAATGGAATGAAAGAATAACTTAGTTCTACGGAAACAAATGTCCACCTCTGTTGGTCTTTTTGAGCTGCTGTGACCAGTCAACTTGAGCAGCAATAATACAGTCAGAAGAAATGACCTGATGGAGCCCTCGTTAAATTTCTAACTGCTTCTCTGCAGAGAACAGAAGGAGGAGGGCTGAAGAAACACAAGAAAGACTAGGGTTGTCCCCGACTAAAGAGTTTCCTGGCTGACCAGTAGTCACAATTTAAAGTAAATAGTCAAATATTTGTAGCACTTTTATGACAGATATATTCATTTAATCAGTGAAACGCAGGCCAAAAACATGCAGGTTAGGTTAACTGGAGACTCTAAAGTGGCCCTAGGTGTGAATGTGTGTGTGAATGGTTAACGGATAGCGCCATACCGTGGCTGCTTCATCCATCCAGGTGGATGCCCTCAATTTCCCCTCTGGGGATCAATAAAGTATACAAAATAAAACAAAAAAAAAACAACAAAAAAAACCCCATAAACAGTAGTTTTGCAACATCAGTAAATGATTTAGTAGTAGTAGTAGATTAGTTTATTTGACAGGGACAGTGCAATAAACATAGACAATTAATCAAAGACAATCAATCTGATGTGTTGCACATAGAGTGTATAGCTATTAGCTAATTTGCAACTCTTGTCCCTGGATGGGCTTTAGAAAAAAGAATCAAGATAAAAATATACACAATAACCACATACATCAATGCAGAAAAATTATAAATACACAATTATAAATATTATAAATATTATAAATACACAAATATAACAGCCTGACTCACCTTTAACATAAATATTATAAATACACAAATATAACAGCCTGACTCACATTTAACACATATAACATAACTCACATTTGCCTATTTCAGGCCTTCCTCCCTCCGTCACTCACTATAAACAAACACATTTATTCCTTCCCTTCATTCACTCTCACTTTGCAGACAAATAATTCATACATGAGTACATTCTTGTTTATTTTTCAGCCAGTTTTTAACATTTTTAGTGAATGTTTTAAAGTCCGTTATTATTTCATTTTCATTTTACGCCCCAGGGTAGAGAAAGAATGTCTTTAAGCAGCAATGAGCCCTGAAAATATAATTTATCTTGCACACTTAAGGAGGCAGTGATTTGTCTGTCAGTGAGATACTGTAACTTCAGCTAAACAATACCCTCCCTGGTGTACTTCAGTATGCAATTTCATGAATGTGTACCAGCAGCTGTTCTGAGTGTGATCGATTTACACCCTTTCTTAGCCTGCCATGTGTTACTGATCTTAAATGTCTGAGTTAGCGATAATCACATCAACAATATAAAGGTGCATCTCAATAATAAGAAAAGTTGGCCTACAGAAAGGTATGTCCATGCACACACTCAATGCTAGGTTGGGGCTCCTTTTGCATGAATTGCTGCATCAAAGTGGCGTGGCATTGAGATGATCAGCCTGTGGCACTACATGATCCAGAATCAATTCACAAAAATTAAGAATTGATTTTTAATTAATTATTTATTTTTTTATTTTATTTTTTTTTTGTGGTGGTGCCGGAGTCCCATCATGTGACACATATTGCCACTTCGGGATATGCAATAAAGCTGGATTCATGCTGCATTTCCCTTCTGCTCCACTTTGGTCTGCGTGCGCTTTGGACAAGCCTGGCCGTACATGCTGACTTTTTTCATCTACTAGGCCAAGCGGTTGATGCATGCGCACAACTGTGATTTCTAGTTTCGCCCCAGCACAAGAGCGATGCGCATCTTTTTTGTAGCAACAATGGCGTCATTTCAAGGAAAAGGAGGAATTATCGTTTTCCAGTGTTCTTCTCCACTCAAGCTGCTGCTGCTGCAAAACGATTCATGTATGTTTATTCTCATCTTCCACTTCCTCTTCATCTTCGTCTACTTTGCCTTTGTATGCTGCACTGGTAGCTCCACTTCGTGAATGGGACGTTCAATCTTGCGCATGCGCAGTCAACGTGGTCAGGCCACGCACTCGAAGATATGACATAAATATGTGGAGGATATGAAAGATATGACACTGCGAACTGAAGGATATGACATAAATTTCGTCACACAAGCCTTCCGGTTGTGCGTACGCGGACAAAAGAGGTGTAGCATGAATCCAGCTTTACACGTTGACGCTGCATGTCGAGCACATCTTATTACACTGTCACAAATACGGAAATGAAAGACAGATAATGGAAAATGAAGTTCGAGAGGCCGGTAGGGAATGGGATTTAACTGGGATTCTGGGAACAGGTGAAGATGGAGAGGCAATAAGAATCATGAGAAAGGCTCTTTTCTCTTTTTTAAATAACACAGGATTAAGTCATAGAATTTAGGGGTCGGGCTCAGATGACATAATGTTACACACTCTTGTACAGTAGGTGGTGGTATGCACCTTTCAGTTGTTTGCTATCCGCCAGTAACTGAGAGAAGGAGAAGAAGACACTGCCGATGCAGGAAAACCATGCAGAGTAGCTTACTAGCTAGCAGCTGGCTGCAACAGTCAGAATAAAGAAAAAATGGAGCAGCAAGAAATTCAGTCAGTCCCATCTTCAATGAAGGGAAGTGTGTGGATGCATTTTTGTTTCTACAACATTCGGGGAAAGAAAGCACCAGACATGACACATGTAATATGTAAAGTTTGCAAAACAAGTCAAGCATTTTGGTAACACCACAATCCCCGGGGCTCACATTAACTGCCATCACCCAGAGTTGAAAGAAATGGAAAAAGTTGTAAGTCCTCCTGCTGAACAACACACACTGCACCACTGTAACAAACTCCCAGCAAATTCTGAACAGGAAAAAATAATCATGAAATCTTGTAACAACACTTTATTTTGTTTTATAGCTTTATTTTTTTTAAGTCTCTGAAAGATTTTGATACTTAAGTTTATATTTGTACAGGTTTAAAATTAATGTTACGTATCTTATGCATCAACTGCATTCAGTTCTTCTTGAATTTGTTCATTGCATTAAGTTACTGTATAGGAAATTGTACATTGACTGCATACAGTCAGGTAGCACTACTATTTTTAAACTCTGGTCAATTTCCCTAAAAATGCCTAAAAATAACGTACCCAAAGTAAATCAAAAGCTGTTCTTCAACCCTTTGCAACATCTTCATGGGGTTGGTCTCATTTAAAAGAAAACACTTATTTTTTTGGCAAAACAGTCATGATCTCTCTAAGTGCTCCTGCCACTGAGTAACAATTATCTAAACACACTGAATTTGAAGAAAATAAAGTTCGCCTGGGTGTTTTTTTTTTTTTAGATACAAATGCTTGCAAATAACACAGCTGTCAGATAATGGCTGGAAAACACAACAGAAATGTAGAACCAAGTGTTATCAAGCTCAGGTCAAAATTTTGTAACAATACCACAAAAAATGAATATATTATACAGCTTTTTTCTCAGGTTGTAACAAGGTGATCTTGAACTGTGCCAAACTGTGTTCCAGAGTTCACTATCTCAGCAGTTTACACAGTAAAACAAAGGGGTAATAACCCAGACATACACAGCACAGTTCCTGTTTTTTTAACAGGCAAAAATAGCTTACAGTGTAAGAAAAATTATGCTAAAAATTATTATGTTTCACTAAAGTATACACAAAAACAACCCTCCCCCCTCCAATTTTTCCAGAGTTCACTATCTCACCAGTTTACACGGATACAGATCAACTGGACCCCTGACCAAGTGCGCACCCCAAGTGGACCACGGAATCCAAGCTGTACATGTACAGGTGCATTCTCCATCCAGTGATTTATACAGTAAATGCTGCCCCAAGGCTTTAGAAAATTATGAATCACTTTGTAAATCATTGGATTGAAAATGTACTTGTATGGATTGGATACCGGGGTCCACTTGGGGTGCTCACATTAGTGTGCTCACTTGGTCAGGGGTCCATTTCACCAGATCCCGTTTACACAGTAAAACAAAGGCATGAAAACCCTGACATACACAGCACAGTTCCCTTTTTTACAGGAAGAAATAGCCTACAGTGAAATAAAAATTATACTATAAAATTACAGTATTACATTTTTCTGCACACACAGTGTGCACACACAGTAACAAACAACGCCCCCACCCCCACTACAGAGGAACACGGCACACACAAAAACTTGTGGCCATGCGGGACCCTTGTAATTACTGATTGGTCAAAAGTTATTTTTATTACTATTTTTATCGATAAAGAATAATTTAGATTATAACACTTAGTCCACAACTGCACTGTCTTGGCGAATATCTGTGCTCGAGGTTCCTTATCGTCAGACGAGCTAGAGATTTCTAATCGTTCCGTTGTTCTTTTACTGATTCGTCGTCCCGGTCAAGCCATCTACGCTTTCATGCACGCGCTTTCGGTTTAATTTGTGAACCATTTTTCAAAACAAGTAAAATAGTGGCTAATGTTTCACTTACGCACAGGTCGGATCATGCGTCACCCAGCAGCTCAGTCAAAAGAGATTTTACGCACGGGAACGCATGACATTTTACCGGAAATATAAACACGGAACAAGGGCATGTAGGTATCACTGAATTCAGAAATTGACTGACTTAACGACACGTCCATCATCAGATTGCTCAGCTTCGATTGGCTTGTTGTATTCATGGTCGTTGGTGGGCAGGTTCTTCTTGCTAGGTTTTCGGTAATTGGTTATTCAAGGGTTTAAAAACCCAAATCAAGACTCTTATTGGTCGAATGAGATGTCAATCAAATCTAAACCAATAAAACACTCCTTTGACTTTCTGTTTATGGCTGTCTGTGCCGGAAGACCAGAAATACAGCATTTTTTTTTTTATTGCGCACTGAGACGTGCCCGCCCGCGGAATCGCGTGAGTATAAGCGGTCCTTGAATAACCAATTACTGAAAACCTAGCAAGAAGGACCTGCCCAACAACGACCGCAAATACAACGAGCCAATTGAAGCTGAGCAATCTGATGATGGACATTTCATTTAGCCAATCAATTTCTGAATTCAGTGATACCCTACATGCCCTTGTTCCGTGTTTATATTTCTGGTAAAATGCCATGCGTTCCCGTGCGTAAAATCTCTTTTGACTGGGCCACTGGGTGACGCGCGGTCCGACCTGTGCGTAAGGGAAACATTAGCCACTATTTTACTTGTTTTGAAAAATGGTTCACAAATTAAACCAAAAGCGCATGCATGAAAGCGTAGATGGCTTGACCGGGATGACGAATCAGTAAAAGAACAACGAAGTCTGAGCCTCTCCCGGAAGACTGAGCGCCTCACCCTATCTCTAAGGGTGTGTCCAGCAATCCTACGGAGAAAGCTTATTTCAGCCGCTTGTATCTGCGATCTCATTCGTTCGGTCATTACCCAAAGCTCATGACTATAGGTTAGGATAGGAATGTAGACTGACTGGTAAATCGACAGCTTTGCCTTAGAGCTCAGCTCCCTCTTCACCACGACAGACCGGTACAATGTCCACATCATTGCAGATGCTGCTCTGATCCATCTGTCAATCTCTTGCTCCATTCCCCCCTCACTTGTGAATAAGACCCCGAGATACTTAAACTCCTCCACTTGGGGCAGGAGCTTGTCCTTAACCCGGAGAGGACAATCCACCTTTTTCCGGCTGAGGACCATGGACTTGGACTTGGAGATGCTGATTCTCATCCCAGCCACTTCATACTCGGCAGCAAACTGTCCCAGTAAGACCTGTAGGTCATTGCTAGATGAAGCCAACAGGACAACATCATCTGCAAACAGCAAAGATGAGATCCTGTGGTCACCAAGCATGACACCCTCCGTTCCTTGGATCTGCCCAGAAATCCTGTCCACAAAAATTATGAACAGGATTGGTGACAAAGGGCAGCCCTAGTGGAGTCCAACTCTCACTGGGAATGAGCCCAACCGAGTGTTGGCAATAGGAACAAAACTCTCACAATGGTTGTATAGAGACCGGCTAGCTCGTAACAACAAGCCTGATACCCCAAACTCCTGAAGCAACCCCCCCACAAAAAACTCAGTCGAATGCCTTCTCCAAGTCCACAAAACACATGTAAACTGGTTGGGCAAACTCCCACGAACCCTTGAGGATTCTCGAGAGGGTAAAGAGCTGGAACAATGTGCCACAGCCAGGCCGAAAACGACATTGCTCCTTCTGAATCCGTGGCTCAACCAACAGCCAGACTCTCCTCTCCAGTACCCTGGCATAGACCTTCCCAGGGAAGCTGAGGAGTGTGATTCCTCTAAAGTTGGAACACACCCTCCGGTCCCCCTTCTTAAAGAGAGGAACCACCACCCTGGTTTGCCATGCCAAAGGCACTGTCCCCAACCTCTACGCAATGTTGCAGAGGCATGTCAACCATGACAGCCCTACAACATCTAGGGCCTTGAGGTACTCAGGGTGAATCTCATCCACCCCTGGGGCCCGGCCATCAAAGAGTTTTTTTAACCACTTCAGCGACCTCAGCCCCTGTGATAGGCGAGTCGTCCCCCTCATCCACAAGCCCTGCTTCCTCTCTGGAAGGCGTGTCAGTGGAATTGAGGAGATCCTCAAAGTATTCCTTCCACCGCCTGACAATATCCCCAGTTGAAGTCAGCAGCGCCCCATCCGCACCATACGCAGTGCAGACAGCGAACTGCTTCCCCCTCCTGAATTGCTGGACAGTTTGCCAGAATCTCTTCGAGGCTGACCAAAAGTCTTGTTCCATAGCCTCACTGAACTCCTCCCACACCCGAGTTCTTGCTTCATCAACCACCTGAGCTGCATTCCACTTGGGCTGCCGGTACACCTCAGCTGCTTCGGGCATCCCACAGGTCAACCAAGCTCGACAGAACTCCTTCTTCAGCTTGATAGCCCCCCTCACCACTGGTGTCCACCAGTTAGTTCGGGGGTTGTCACCACGAGATGCACCAATGACCTTGCAGCTGCCACAGCTCTGGGCACCTGCTTCAACAGTGGAGGTGGAGAACATGGTCCATTCACACTCCATGTCTCCAGCCTTCCTCGAAATGTGGTTGAAGTTCTTCCGGAGGTGGGAGTTCAAGACCTCCCGGACAGGGGCCTCAGCCAGACATTCCCAGCACACCCTCACTATACGTTTGGGTCTACCAGGTCTGAATGGCACCCTCCCCTGTCATCAAATCCAATTCACCACCAGGTGGTGATCAGTTGACAGCTTTGCACCTCTCTTTACCCCAGTGTCCAAGACATACAGGTCTGATGACACGATAACAAAATTGATCATTGACCTGCAACCTAGGGTGTCCTGGTGCCAGGTGCACATATGGACACCCTTATGCTTGAACATGGTGTTCGTTATGGACAAACTGTGGTTAGCACAGAAGTCCAATAACTGAACACCACTTCGGTTCAGATCGGGCAGGCCGTTCCTCCCAATCACCCCCCTCCAGGTTTCACTGTTGCTGAGCACGTGCGCATTGAAGTCCCCCAGTAAGACAATGGAGTCTCCAAGATGAGCACTCTCCAGCACCCCAGTCAGAGACTCCAAAAAGGGTGGGTACTCTGAACCATCATTTGGTGCATAGGCACAAATGATGGTCAGGACTCATTTCCCAACCTGAAGGCACAGGGAAACAACCCTTTCGTCCACCAGGGAAAACTCCAATATAGAGTCAGCAAGGTGGGGGGGAAATAAGAATACCCAATGCTGCTCACCACCTCTCAAATTGCCCCGGACAACATAATTCCTGGGATCACTAAGGCACATAAACCCCCCACCACCACGATAAGGTGACAATCCATGAGGGGCCATCCCATCCCCCATCAGTGCAAATCAATTTCAGCTGGTTAAGTCCTGACTGATGGCCTTTAAAAAGGTCTGTGAATATCACATTGTCACACCACAAAGAACTCATGATGGGTAGATGCAAAGAGCTCTCTCTAAACCTTTGCAACTTTATTGTTGCAAAACATAACAATGGCATTGGTTACAGGCACATTTATAAACTGCTGAATGTTCCAATGAGCACTGTTGGAGCCATCATTTGAAAGAAGAAAGAACATCATTTTACCATGAATCAGCCACGACCAGGAGCCCCTCGCAAGATTTCTGACAGAGGAGTCAACAGAATTATCAGAAGAGCTATCCAAGAGCCAAAGACCACTCATGGAGAGCTCTAGAAAGACCTGGAGTTAGCAGGTACTGCTGTTTCAAAGAAAACATTTGGTAATGCACTCAGCCGACATGGGCTCTATGCCCACTCACCTTGCAACACTACATTGCTGAAGAAAAAGCATGTTGAATCTTGTTTAAAGTTTGCGGCACAACATTTGGGCAAGCCAGTAAAATACTGGGAGAATATAGTCTGGTCAGATGAGACCAAAATTGAACTTTTTGGATGCCACAACACACAGCATGTTTGGAGGAGAACTGGCACTGCACATCCCATCATGGTGTGGGGGTGTTTTTCAGCACAAGGTACAGGCAGACTTCATACAACTGAAGGAAAGATGAATGGACAAATGTACAGAGACATCCTTGATAAGAACCTGTTGTTATTTGCCAAGATGCTGAAGATGAAATGAGGGTGGACATTTCAGCAAGACAATGATCCCAAACACACAGCCAAGGAAATGCTCAACTGGCTCCAGAGAAGGAAAATAAAGCTGCTGGAATGGCCCAGTCAGTGACCTGACCTGAATCCAATTGAAAATCTATAAAACAAACCCAAGATAAGAGTTCATAGAAGACACCCATGGAACCTTCCAGATTTGACAATTTGTGTGGAAGAATGGGCTAAAATCACTTCTGAGCAATGCTTATGCCTAGTTTCTCCATACAGGAGGCATCTGGAAGCTGTTATTACCAACAGAGGCTTTTCTACTAAATATTAAATGAATTTCACCAAGCATGTTCAATACTTATTCCCTGTGTGATTCCACTTTATTAAATATAACTTGTTTTGTGAAGACAGTTGCCTTGATTTCTTTATATGTATGGATTAATTGGGCTGTTACTGATATCTGGTGAAAATCTCAGGTCAATGTCTCCATCAGAAATATGTTTAATGAGAAGAATCTTGATGTGCTCAATACTTATTTTCTCCACTGTATAACTGTATCTTGAATATGTTTTGGTAAACAGCTAAAATAACAAAACTTGTGTCAGTGTGTCCAAATATATTTGGACCTAACTGTATATTTCTATATTCTTTCCATGGGGGATTTTGGCCTCTCCAGTCAACAACCCCCCACCCCCCCCCCCCCAAAAAAAAAAATCTGCGCCAGCTGACCTGGGTTTCAGTTGTTTGTGGATTTGTGTGCACGAGCTGTTTTTTTTTTTTTTTCTACAGCGTTGATGTGTGAATCCAGATCTTTTTTTCCCGTTTAAATGAAAACGTGTGCACAGCCCCAAAGAGCTCTGGTCCTGCAGTGTGCTTTTTTTTCTTTCCATGGTTGCAAGGAACATGATCACAGGGTAATGTTTTCAATCTAAAAATCTGCAAATGATTTACTTCATAATATCAAACACCTTGAGATGATGGACTGATCATTTCTCAGAGAGACTTCATCCCAATCCCAGTCACAAGTTCAGCTGTGATCTTCACTGATTCCAGCTGATATTCTCGCTCTCTCACGTTATTTATTTTAACTTTTTCAAGAAACCTGGGGACACCTGTGGGATCATGTGGGGTCTGGCTACTGATAAGGGCCTGGTTAGGTTCCACCTCTCTGTCTCTTCTTGGCATAGAAGCCATGACTGCAGAACTGCTGTTCACCACCTCTGTCTTTTTTCTAATAAACCTTGTTTAAGTTGTGCTAGTGGGTTGGACTCCTTTATACTGATCCCTTCTATCCAGGGTGGATTTATAGCACATCATTGAATATTTAGGTATTTTAGTTATTTGTTGCATTTGTTTGTATTTGTTGTTACATATTTTTTATAATGTAACTATCCATGTCATTTACTACAGAAGATAGAGAGTTTGAATTCTTCTTTTTCTTCTTCTTGCTCCCTTTAGGGGTCACCACAGTGGATAATCTGCCTCCATCTCAACCTATCCCTTGCATCTTCCTCTGTTACACCAGCCCTCTCCATGTCCTCCTTCACTACATCATGAATCTTCTCTATGGTCTTCCTCTTTTCCTCCTGCCTGACAGCACCATCTTCCAGTGTCCTTTGTCCAATATATCCGCTATCTCTCTTGTACACATGTCCAAGCCATCTCTTACTTTTGTCTCCAAACTGCTCAACCTGAGCTGTCCCTCTCATATACTCATTTCTAATCCTGTCCCTCCTAGTCACTGCCAGTGAGAATCTTAGTATCTTCATCTCTGCCACCTCCAGCTCCACCTCATGTCTTTTTGTCAGTGCCAGCATCTCCAAACCATACATCATAGCAGGTCTCACTACTGTCTTGTAAATCTTCACTTTCAATTCAGTTTCAATTCTATTTTACCACAAAATGTTTTGTCTTTTTGTTTGAACTTTTGATTTACAACTAGTTTACCTTTCCTGATGTCGACTGCTCGTACAATATTTTTCAATTCACTTCTTCTGTCTCATCAATCACTGAGTGGAACCTTGATCTACACCAACCTTCATCAGAGTTTTGGGTCTCCTGCTTCAGTCCAAACTGCTCTCCTTCCTGACTGATGCGGATATCCTCCTGTTCTTCTTTAATCTGGGAACAATCGGCTTCCACCTGAACAACATTAAAGTTTCTCTCCTGGTTTAGAAGTTGCTGCTCATCCAGAATCTCCTCCTGGTTAAACGTCATTTTGCTGTGGAACATCTGGAGGAACAAAGAATATGGTTATGACACAAAGAGATAAAATTCATCCTATGAAACCTCTTAGATAAAAGTGTCTTCAGCAACAGAGACCCACTGCACCTCTACTGTAAATACCATATCAGTGTGCTGTGAAACACTACAATCAGTTGGAATTGATAAGTCCATGACAGCGGGGCCAAAATCTGTTTTCTCTGACTGCGTTGTTTACTCTAAACAATAAATCTTTCTCTGTATCTAACTTTTATTGTAAGTTTACAGCCATTTGTTGTTGAATTTCAATCTTTTGTCACTTACATTTCTGTTTTTTTTCCCCCAAGTTATTTGAAATCCATAAATTTGGAACTTTTCTTGCAAGTTGATGAGGTTTTTTGTCATGAATTAGAGGCTTCTTGTAAACTAAAAAAATGTGTACCTACCTCCTCTACCATGGAGGTAGTGGAGAGCTACAAATAACTGGGTGTCGTGATCAGCAATGGGCTGGACTGGAAATCTAACACCAATGCAGCGTACAAGAAGGGGATGAGCAGACTCTGAGGAAGCAGAGATCCTTCAACGTGTGCAACAAGATGCTGGAGCTTTTCTACCAGGCGCCATCTTCTTTGCTGCTGTATGTTGGGGTAGCAGTGTCAGAGCTAGCGACACCAACAGACTTGACAAGATTATCAAGGAGGCTGGCTCTGTGATTGGTCTCAGGCTGGAGGCTTCTGAGACTGTGGTGGAGAGGAGAACACTCACCCCCTCCACCACACACTGGACAGACAGTGGAGCACTTTCTCCAGCAGACTGCTACAGCTTCGCTGCCGAATGTTAGGTACAGGAAATCTTTCCTGCCACATGCCATTTCACTGCACAATAACTCACTCTGATGTTGAATTGTGGTCATAACTATGCTGCCATACTGCACGTTGCAGTCTAATTGGTACCTCACATTTCATCCTGCACCTGATAGTCCTGCATTGTACAGCGAGTATGAATCATGTATCTATACTGGTCATCATCTGCGATGTACATAAATTTATCTAAGCAGTTTTACTTTCCATGGGCAATTCCTTTTTCTATTATGCTGTGTGTGTTTCTGTTGTTTTGGTCATCTACTGTCATGCTGCTGTTACACCGTAATTTCCCAGTCTGGGATCAATACAGTACATCTATCTATCTATCTATCTATCTACACACATGGACAAAATTGTTGGTACCCCTCTGTTAATGAAAGAAAAACCCACAGTGGTCACAGAAATAACTTGAATCTGACAAAAGTGGGAATAAATAAAAAGTCTATGAAAATTAACCAATGAAAATCAGACAATGCTTTTGAATTGTGGTTCAACAGAATTATTTTAAAAAACAAACTCATGAAACAAACCTGGACAAAAATGATGGTACCCTTAACTTAACATTTTGTTGCACATCCTTTTGAGACAATCACTGCAATCAAACGATTTCTGTAACTGTCAATGAGACTTCTGCACCTCTCAGCAGGTATTTTGGCCCACTCCTCATGAGCAAACTGCTCCAGTTGTCTCAGGTTTGAAGGGTGCCTTCTCCAGACGGCATGTTTCAGCTCCTTCCACACATGTTCAATAGGATTTAGATCAGGGTTCATAGAAGGCCACTTTGGAATAGTCCAATGTTTTGCTCTTAGCCATTCTTGGGTGTTTTTAGCTGTGTGTTTTGGGTCATTACCCTGCTGCAAGACCCATGACCTGTGACTGAGACCAAGCTGTCTGACACTGGGCAGCACATTTCTCTCTAGAATACCTTGATAGTCTTGAGATCTCATTGTACCCTGCACAGATTCAAGACACCCTGTGCCAGATGCAGCAAAGCAGCCCCACAACATAACAGAACCTCCTCCATGTTTCACAGTAGGGACAGTGTTCTTTTCTTGGTATGTTTCATTTTTGCGTCTGTGAACATAGAGCTGATGTGCCTTGCCAAAAAGTTCCAGTTTTGTCTCATCTGTCCATAGGACATTCTCCCAGAAGCTTTGTGGCTTGTCAACATGCAGTTTGGCAAATTCCAGTCTGGCTTTTTTATGATTTGTTTTCAACAGTGGTGTCCTCCTTGGTCGTCTCCCATGAAGTCCACTTTGGCTCAAACAACGATGGATGGTGCGATCTGACACTGATGTACCTTGACCTTGGAGTTCACCTTGAATGTGTTTAGAGGTTGTTCTGGGCTCTTTTGTTACCATTCGTATTATCCGTCTCTTCCATTTTTCATCAAGTTTCCTCCTGCGGCCACGTCCAGGGAGGTTGGCTGCAGTCCCATGGATCTTAAATTTCTGAATAATATGTGCAACTGTAGTCACAGGAGCATCAAGTTGCTTGGAGATGGTCTTACAGCCTTTACCTTTAAAATGCTTGTCTATAATTTTCAAATCAAATCAAACTTTATTGTCATATTGCTGTATATACAACTGTAGTGCAGGCAAGATGAAATTGTGTTTCTCTCGGCATCCATATAAATAGAAGCAGCATGATTTAAGACACACTCCCACATAGCTTCACCCCCCACCCCCAGCCCCCCATCCATTCACACATACCTGAGACATACTTGGGGAAAAAAAACTAACTAACTATAATATACAAATAATATACAAAATGTCTGTAGGTGCAGTAGTGTATGAGAGATTCCGGGTCAACTGTTCAGCATCCTGACAGCTTGTGGAAGGAAGCTGTTGATCAGTCTGGTGGTTCTGCCTCTGATGCTCCGGAATTGTTTAACGAAAGAAAATCGTTTATTTTCTTTCTAATCTCCTGAGACAACTCTCTCTCTCCTTTGCTTCCGCTGGTCCATGTTTAGTGTGGTACACACCATGTCACCAAACAGCACAGTGACTAATTGTCACCCTTTAAATAGGCCGACTGACTGACTACAAGTTTGTAAACACCTGTGATGTTAATTAGAGGACACATCTTGGTTGAACATGTCCCTATGGTCACATTATTTTCAATCTTTTCTAGGGGTACCATCATTTTTGTCCAGGCCTGTTTCATGAGTTTGTTTTTTAAAGTAATTCTGTTGAACCACAATTCAAAAGCACTGTCTGATTTTCATTGGTTAATTTTCATAGACTTTTTATTTATTACCACTTTTGTCAGATTCAAGTTATTTCTGTGACCACTGTGGGTTTTTCTTTCATTAACAGAGGGGTACCCAAAATTTTGTCCACATGTGTATCTACAGTCATGTGAAAAAATTAGGACCCCCCTTTAAATATTCAGTTCTTTATTAAGAAATGTTCACATATCTATGTCTAACCTTGTTTTTGATTTTATTTGCATTTTTTAACATTTATTTTAGCCATTTTAAGTGGAAATGAATGTGGGGGTGTCCTAGAAAAGATGGAGGGTATCCTAACACTGGGTTACAAAAATAATTTTTTTGTAAGTTGTCTGTGTTTTTTCAACTGATTTAAGACAATTTTGCACCACTGAATCCGAAAATGACATCCGTTTCTCTCGATCAGGTGCTAAGAAAAAACCTGTACTTACTTAGTACTGTGCATGTACTTACCTTTATATAAAGGTAAGTACATGTAAATTGAATGTTGCGTCATCATTGTTCAAAATTCAGAGAATTTCAAGACATAAAAAAGAATTTTGCATCATATAAAGCGAAAATACCCATACATATAAACATAAACGTATAAAACAACATGTGGCCATAATTCAAAAAGTTGACCTGATTGAGCAAAACCAATGTGATTTTTGGATTCAGCACATCAAAATCATCCTAAATCATCTAAAAAAGACTTTGACAATAAATTTGGTGTTGACCAGTGTAATTTATTCCTCACTATTTGTTTAGAATCATATTTTACAGAAAAGTTGAAAAAAGTCTTTAATTCATTTTTAATTGTTTAGTTGTATTACATAAATCTTCCAATATTTTAAACACTGATATTAAATATCCATATGTCCAAATATGTTAAAAAAAAAACCCACACAGGCTTATACAGGGTATCCTAATTTTTTCACATGACTGTATATCTATCTATAATGGCTTTTTCCACACAAATTGTACATTTTGTCTTGGGTCAAAATCTCTATGTCTGAGGAGTAAACAAACAAACAAGGCAGTGGCTATGGATACGGAACTGTAATCATGGAATTTTTGCTATAGATATGGTTCAATTCTGATTGGCCAGTATGTTCTATTAATGCCATATCTTAAAGGCAGCAGGCTACAAGTACAGAAATCTGACACATTTATTTATTTTTTTCCCCAAATATTTATTTATAGGAACCTAAAATGAAACAGTCATTGTCGCCCCCGACAGACTGCTATGATGATGATGATGATTTCCTACCTTTTTAACCTTACCCACTCCCAAATACTAAGGCTAACTTCTTAATTTTGATTCTAAATTCCATCTCATGTCAAGTATGAAATGGTGTGGGCATGGCAGCCAGAGCAGGATGCGAACCACCAACCCTCCTATGAGAGCGAGGTCAAGCGCACTGTTCACTTAAAGGGGTCATTGACTGCAAAATAGTGTGTTTGTAGGTTTTAACTGTCTGAAATGAGTCTACTGGTCATCTAATTATCTCAAAATTTACAAAACAGTCAATACTCTTAAAAAAAAAAAAAACACACAGCCTTTATCTCGCTTTTCTCTGCCAGAAACGCCACAAACATTTTTGTGTAAACTGTTAACGTCACGTTTCAAAAAAGCCAACCCACCGCCGTCCTTGAGACCAGCCCACTGCTCTATTATTGGCCCGCTGTCTGTCATGTACAGTGGTATGAAAAAGTGTTTGCCCCCTTCTTGATTTCTCATTTTTTTGTGTTTGTCACACTTAAATGTTTCAGATCATTGAACAAATTTAAATATTAGACAAGGATAACACAAGTAAACACAAAATGCAGTTTTTAAATGAAAGTGTTTATTATTAAGGGAAAATAAAATCCAAACCTACATGGCCCTGTGTGAAAAAGTGATTGCCCCTTAAACGTAATAACTGGTTGGGCCATCCTTAGCAGCAACCACTGCAATCAAGCATTTGCAATAACTGGCAATGAGTCTTTTACAGCACTGTGGATGAATTTTGGCCCACTCATCTTTGCAGAATTGTTGTAATTCAGCCACATTGGAGGATTTCGAGCATGAACTGCCTTTTAAGGTCATGCCACAGAATCTCAGCGGGATTCAGGCCAGAACTTTGACTAGGCCACTCCAAAGTCTTCATTTTGTTTTTCTCAAGCCATTCAGAGGTGGACTTGCTGGTGTGTTTTGGATCATTGTCCTGCTGCAGAACTCAAGTGCACTTCAGCTTGAGGTCACGAACAGATGGCCGGACATTCTCCTTCAGGATTTCTTGGTAGACAGCAGAATTCATGGTTCCATTTACCACAGCAAGTCTTCCAGGTCCTGAAGCAGCAAAACAGCCCCAGACCATCACACTGCCACCACCATATTTTACTGTTGGTATAAGAATAAGAATAAGATAAGCCTTTATTAGTCCCACAATGGGGAAATTCCAGGATTGCAACAGCACAGGGATAGCAACACTCAGGACAACAATCAGAAGGCAAGAAAAAACAAGAGCAGCTAGTATACATATGTACATATTACTATAAATATATATATATATAGACACACAGTGCGGAGCATTGTGGTTGGTGGATGTGCAGCAGAAAGTCTAAGCTCTCTCTCCGCGGATGCGGCAGGCCAGCTCGATGTCTTTGGGCATGATGGTGACCCTCTTGGCGTGGATGGCGCACAGGTTGGTGTCCTCGAAGAGACCCACCAGGTAGGCCTCGCTGGCCTCCTGCAGAGCCATGATGGCGGAGCTCTGGAAGCGCAGGTCAGTCTTGAAGTCCTGAGCGATCTCCCTCACCAGGCGCTGGAAGGGCAGCTTACGGATGAGCAGCTCTGTGGATTTCTGGTAGCGACGGATCTCTCTCAGAGCCACGGTACCGGGCCTGTAACGGTGAGGCTTCTTCACTCCGCCGGTGGCCGGAGCGCTTTTTTGAGCAGCCTTGGTGGCCAGCTGCTTCCTGGGGGGCTTTTCCTCCAGTAGATTTACGGGCAGTCTGTTTGGTTCTTGCCATCACTCTTTATTATTCTGTCTTATATTTCTTGCACGTCGCCTAAACTCCAGCCCGGCACCCGCGTCGTTTTCGCTTCAGTTCCCCGGTATGTCGAGTTTCTCCGTTAGCACCGGGTGGCGGTTGAGTGCTAGCTAGCTCTTCCCTGCTGTATCGTCTCCTGCTGTAAACAGAGGCTCCATCCGCCAACTCGAGAGACCTTTGGGGCGATCTGTGTGTCCGTGATATATATAGAGTGAAAGGTGTGCCGGATCAGAAAGTTATCACCGGCTCAGAAAGAAAAAGGAAGATAAAAAGACTCAGAATTGAGCTGCTGTTGCAAAAGGCAGCCAACTCGTGTGGCACCGGAACCGGAAGGACCGGAAAGTATGGTATGATGCTCCTTTTCTGAAATGCTGTGTTACTTTTACGCTGGATGTAATGGGACACACACCTTCCAAAAAGTTCAACCTTTGTCTTGTCAGTTCACAGAGTATTTTCCCAAAAGTCTTGGGGATCATCAAGATGTTTTCTGGCAAAACTGAGACGAGCCTTTATGCTCTTTTTACTCAGCAGTGGTTTTCATCTTGGATCTCTGCCATGCAGACCATTTTTGCCCAGTCTTTTTCTTATGGTGGAGTCATGAACACTGACCTTAACTGATGCAAGTGAGGCCTGCAGTTCTTTGGATGTTGTTGTGGGGTCTTTTGTGACCTCTTGGATGAGTTGTCGCTGAGCTCTTGGGGTAATTTTGGTCAGCCGGCCACTCCTGGGAAGGTTCACCACTGTTCCATGTTTTCGCCATTTGTGGGTAATGGCTCTCGCTGTGGTTTGCTGGAGTCCCAAAGCTTTAGAAATGGCTTTATAACCTTTTCCAGACTGATAAATAGATAGCAAAAGAGACATGAAAACACTGGGCATGGACGTGATCAACTGGGAGGATACTGCAGACGACCGAGACCGCTGGAGACATGCGCTGAAAGACGGACTAAGAAGGGGAGAAGAGCACCTTCGCCAGTCTGCCGATGAAAAACGATCATCTCGAAAGGATGCATTGAAAAAGACACCACAACCAAGCGCCTACATCTGCGACCGTTGCAACCGTGACTGTCACTCGCGTATCGGCTTACACAGCCACAAACAATGCTGCCGTAACCCCGTTATTCCAACTCAAGGCGCAGATCCATAGTCTCTTGAGACTGAAGGATGCCAGGAAGGAGATCTCAATTACTTTGTATCTCGTTTGTTCCTGAATTTCTTTGGACCGCAGCATGATGTCTAGCTTTTGGGGATCTTTTGGTCTACTTCACTTTCTAGGCAGGTCCTATTTAAGTGATTTCTTGATTGAGAACAGGTGTGGCAGTAATCAGGCCTGGGTGTGGCTAGAGAAATTGAACTCAGCTTTCCAAAGATGTGATAAACCACAGTTAATTTATGTTTTAACGGTGGTGGGGAGGACACTTTTTCACACGGGGCCATGTAGGTTTGGATTTTTTTAAAGACTGCATTTTATGTTTACTTGTGTTATCTTTATCTAGTATTTAAATTTGTTTGATGATCTGAAACATTTAAGTGTGACAACCATACAAAAAAAATGAGAAATCAGGAAGGGGGCAAACACTTTTTCCACATAACTGTATATGGAAGTGAGTTATTAGCCCACAAGCTAACACTGGTAATAGGAAGCTCAAACCAAGTGCGGCTTATATTGTTATTTTCTTCAGATCTTAGTCACCCTAATAACCATACCTGCTACCACCTGGTTCACCAGTCCGTGGTCCACAATGTGCCTCGTGTCACTCCAGCCCATCTTGCGGTTTCGTGGGGTGCCGGCATGCTGGTCACAGGAAACTGAGAGCCAGCAGCTCCAGACAGCATCCCCAGATCGCTGCGCAGCCAGGTGCCGCAACCCAGGGATGCTGCCTTGAGCTGCTGGCTCAGCTCTCCCACCGTTCTCCGGGCATACTCTTGCGAGTAGCATGGGGGAGCCGCTTCATGACGGGGTATCTCCAGGCTGGCTGGGGGAGAGGGGCCGAGTAGTGCAGAGTGAGACATTGCCCTTTGAGATCCAGTGGCTCATCCACCGGCCTCAGTTTGTGGCAATCAGTGGAGTGTGCAGTGCTGGTGTCTCGACAGGGTTGTTGAGGGATGGGCCGGGATGACACGAGATGCACAAATGACTGTGGATTGGTGAATCAGTGCTGCTCATCCAAGCTGGGAGGAGCTGGTGTTCTAACATTTTACCATACTTATCAGAACAGGCAGAACACCAGCTAGAAGCTACTCAACTTATGGCTAACTGAGGTAAGAGGGAGGGTGGAGTTGAACAGCTGAAGTCTGTTTCTTAAAGTGATAGGCTTTGAATCAGAGCATTTGAAGAAAACCAAGAAAAATAAAAATTAAAAAAAAAATTGCTTCAATAATTAAAAAAATTTAAGAAAATGTGAACAAAAAATGTCACAAACACTTCATTAAGACATGAGTGAGCTGTTAAAATGTGTAAAAAGTGCCATCAGTGACCCTTTAAAGTCACAGCTGCAGCAGGCTTCGAGTCAATCTGAAAAGGTTTTGTCAGATTGTCAACTCTTTGGTGCTAGACATTTCGTATATATGGAGGGATACAGCTTCTGTATCAATAGCTGCTTCCAACAAATAAAGCTTCTCAAATCAGCACTGTGAAGTTGGCATCTGGTTCGATATTCAAATTTGAATATGGGGCTGAAGGTGTGGGAGCAGTATCCGTAGCTGTCAAACCATACACTGTGCTACTGCAAACATACCCTTATCATTTAATACAATCAGTTGCAATGAGCCTAAAATAAGTGGTCCATGGCTACCAAACTATGTGCTGTGCCACCCTAGGGACTTGTGTTAAAGAACCCTCAGTCATGGATGGTGAAGACCCCATGGAGTGTAGGGTGGTACAGCACATAGTTTAGTAGCCATTGACCACTCATTTTAGGCTCATTGTGATTTACTGCATTGGACAATAAGGGTATGTTTATGCAATTATGCCACATTACACAATCACTGTGCCACCCTAGACTTCATGGGGTTTTGACCCACCATGGCTGAGGGTTCTTGAAGACTAGTGCCTAAGGGAACACAGCGCATAGTTTAGTAGCAATGGACCACTCATTTTAAGCTCATTGTGATTTACTGTATTAGACGATAAGGGTATGTTTAAGAAATTATGCCACATTAGATAATCCCTGTTCCCTCCATAGGGTTTTGACCATCCATGACTGAGGTTTCTTGAGGACTAGTGCCTATAGGGTTGCACAGCGCATGGTTTGACAGCCAGGGACACTACTTCCACACTGCCAGCCCCAATATCAATATCAAATATCAAACCCGATGCCAACTTCATAGTGCTTCTCAAATCCTCGTTAATTCTACATACCTTGTCTGTGTGGTTTTATTTTGGAAAGCGAAGTCATCGTTTCTCTTTGTTCTCAGACTCCGAATGTGGACTTCCACGTCGCTGCTTTATTCTCCAGCACTCAGCGCAGACCATCAATGGCAAATCTCCACGGAGCTACATCGTCCACGGGGAGCAGAACAGGAGCCGAACCATCGACATCGACCACATGAAGGCCTGTCTGTGGTTATTTTTCTCCTGTAAAGACGATGAGCAGTACCGCGCCAAAGAGACTCATTCGGGAGTAAAACCGCAGCCTTCTTCCACGGAGGGATCAGCCAGGGCTAACAGGTTAACTTACCGTATTCAACTCCACTGAAGAATCAGACGGTTTACGGTTTTCTTCCGTTTTCCCTTCGGATCTCAATAACAGCCACACAGAGTCATGATTTGAATAAGTAATGGAGAAAGACTTAATAATACGGCATCACTTTTGATACATGTGGAGATATTCACGATAATGAAATCAGCTGTTCTGGATGCTAGCTGTTGCTGTTTTTTTTTTTAAATAATGCTTTATTGAACATTGAAAAGGAGTACAGACATCATGAACAAGTTTGTGAGAAAACTGAAAGTCATGTGTATATATACATATATAGGCACAAATAATTTCCAATACACAACAAGATACGTATCAATATAAATTAACACAACAATAAAGTTCAGTCGGGGGTCACAGAAAATAAATCATTATAATATGAAAGTGTACATTCACTTTTTTGTGTTAGCCATAAGGACTAATGAGTCCAAATATAGGTTGAATTCTTCAAGAAACATATTAATATTTGGAGTAGATTTAGAATTTTGATTTGTGTATATGAAACTTCCCAACTGCAATTATAAGATTTGTCATAAACTATAAAGGTTTAATATCAGATTTAAATGTAGTAATAATGTCCTTAAGGGTAATTGTTACAGAATGTTGAGTTTTGCAATATACAAAATTCTCCATGCCACTCCAAAATGCAGATGAGACTGGGCAGTGATAGAACAAATGCATAACTCTTTCAGGGTCAGTTCTACAGAAGGTACAATTAACGTCAATATTACAAAACTTGGAAATAATACTGTTACAAGGATAGATGCTGTGCAGAATTTTAGAAAGAATTTCTCTTATTTGAAATACAAAATTGAAATTGGCATAACCATGCTTTCTTCCACTTTATGTTATCCAGTTGTGAGTTCCAAAAAATTCTCCCTCTGGGTGAAATTGTTTTTATCTAACACTTTCCTTATGTTTGTTTGTACACTTCTTATCTATTAATTCTGTTCCACTAATCATTAAAGATGAAGTCTGAACACTATTTTTTTTTAATCAATTCAACTAAACCTGTGGGAATAGCTTTTATGACAGAAGAAAATTCTTTGTATGTGACTGGGAAAGATTTAATTCTAAGGAAACCTTCATAGTTATACAGACTGTCATCATCAAACGCGGCATTCTGCGACATAGATTATTCCTCTTTCAATCCAGTTTCTTAATATAAGCTTTTTTTTAATTACAAATAATAAGATAAGATAAGCCTTTATTAGTCCCACAATGGGGAAATTCCAGGATTGCAACAGCACAGGGATAGTAACACTCAGAGCAACAATCAAGAAGACAAGAAAAACAAGAGCAGCGAATATACATACACTACCATTCAAAAGTTTGGGGTCACTTAGAAATTTCCTTATTTTTGAAAGAAAAGCACTTTTTTTCAATGACGATAACTTTAAACTAATCAGAAATACACTCTATACATTGCTAATGTGGTAAATGACTATTCTAGCTGCAAATGTCTGGTTTTTGGTGCAATATCTAGATAGGTGTATAGAGGCCCATTTCCAGCAACTATCACTCCAGTGTTCTAATGGTACAGTGTGTTTGCTCATTGCGTCAGAAGGCTAATGGATGATTAGAAAACCCTTGTGCAATCATGTTAGGTCTGCAATGCTGTAATTGCTGCAAATGGAGGATTCTTTGACGAAAGCAAAGTTTGAAGGAAAAAATTATTATTTCAAATACAAATCATTATTTCTAACCTTGTCAATGTCTTAACTATATTTTCTATTCATTTTACAACTTATGGTGGTAAATAAGTGTGACTTTTCATGGAAAACACAAAATAATTGTCTGGGTGACCCCAAACCTTTGAACGGTAGTGTATGTACATATAAATACATAAATATATAAACACACAGTGCAGAGCATTGTAGCTAGATGGAATAAATATATAAATATATATACACACAGTGCGGAGCATTGTAGCTCGATGGAATAAACAGCATAACCGTCTACTTAGTTATCCGACATAGTATGAATATGTGCCCATACATATTGTCACCCTCCATAGCGACCGATATTGTCCTAGTTGTATACTGGAGGGGACCACTGTGTAAGTCTATTGCGTCTTTTGCATTCAATACTATTAGGTCGTCACGTTTTTTTTTGCTATCTCTGCGAGCAGCCCTGCTTAGGTTATACACTCTGACAGCCGTAGGTAGGAAGGACTTGCGAAACCTCTCGGTTGCGCACCTAGGATGATGTAGTCTGCTGCTAAATGAGCTCCTCAGTGCGTTCAGTATGTCCTGCATAGGGTGGAACTCGGACTGCAGCAGAGATGACAGTTTAGCCACCATCCTTCTCTCGCCTATCTCCTCCACTGGGTCAAGGCGTTTCCCCAGGACAGAGCTAGCTTTCTTGATCAGTTTGTTCAGTCTCTTCCTATCAGCTGCTGTAATACCACTGCCCCAGCAGACCACTCCAAAAGTGATGGCTGATGCCACCACCGTGTCATAGAATGTCTTCAGCAGTGCCCCTTGTACACCAAAAGACCTGAGTCTCCTCAGTAGGAACAGTCTGCGCTGTCCCTTCTTGTAGAGTGCATTGGTATTGTGTGACCAGTCTAGTTTATTGTTCAGATGAACACCCAGGTACTTGTAGGATGTCACCATCTCAATGTCTGTTCCCTGTATGTTTACTGGTGCTGTGAGGGGTTGTCCTTGCCTGCGGCAGTCCACCACCAGCTCCTTAGTTTTCCTCGCATTGATCTGGAGGCAGTTCCGATGGCACCAGTCCACGAAGTCCTGGATAAGTCCTCTGTACTCAGCTTCATCTCCGTTGGAGATGAGGCCGATGATCGCAGAGTCGTCAGAGAACTTCTGTAGATGGCAGTGTGTTGTGTTGTGTGAGAAGTCCGCAGTATAAAGGGTGAACAGGAAGGTAGCCAAAACCGTTCCCTGGGGGGCCCCCGTGCTACCGATGATCGTGTCGGACACACAGTCCCGGGTTCTCACAAACTGTGGCCGGTTAGTGAGGTAGTCCAGGATCCATGATGACAGGTGCTGGTCCACCCCTGCGCACAGCAGCTTGTCCTTCAGGATCATCGGTTGGATGGTGTTGAAAGCGCTGGAGAAGTCAAAGAACATGATCCTCACCGCATTCCCGGGCTTCTCCAGGTGGGACAGAGAACGGTGAAGGAGGAAGATGACTGCATCCTCCACCCCAATGCCATGCTGGTAGGCGAACTGGAGTGGATCCATCGCTGGTCCCACCAGGGGTCGGAGGTGAGCAAGGAGCAGTCTCTCCAGGGTCTTCATCATGTGAGACGTCAGGGCCACTGGTCTGTAGCTGTTCAGGTCTTTGGGGTGGGAAGTCTTTGGTACAGGTACCACACAAGATGTTTTCCACAACTGTGGTACCCTCCCCAGCTTCAGGCTCAGGTTGAAGATGTGCTCCACAATCCCACACAGCTGGTCTGCACAGGACTTGAGGAACTTTGCACTGATGCCGTCCGGTCCCGACGCCTTCCTCGCCTTGATCTTCCTCAGTTCCGTCCTCACCTGGGTCTTAGTGAGGGTCATCATGTTGGGGGGCTGTGTGTTGGGAGTGGGGTGGTGGTGGTGGTAGAGTGGGGTGTGGGCAGCAGGACTCGATGTCTTTAGAGGCAGCAGTGGTTGTTGTGCAGTCGGGGGGGAGGGCGGTTGTTCAAACCTATTAATAAACAGGTTCAGATTGTTTGCCCACTCCCTGCCCCCCGTGGTCTGGGGGGAGGTATTCTGGAGCCCAGAGATGGTTTTAAGGTTTCTCCAGACCCCGCCAATTGTAATATTACAATTGTTCTAAATTATATCTGTATGTGGTGAAAAATTGTGAAGGCAGAACAATTTCCAAGACAATAAAGTGTGTTGATGAAAGTTTGAGAGTTTTACCGGTAATTTAGAGATACTGTAATCACACCGTAATAAGAATTTTAGTCCACCTAATTTCTTAAATACATTTTGTGGTATGATGTGTAGATTACAGTTTAAATGAAGTGGGATGATGGGAGATGTAGTCCGCTAGTTCATCCATCTTCTACTGCTTTTCCAGAGGTCCGGGTCGCGGAGGCAGCAGTTCAAGCAGAGAAGCCCAAACTTCCCTCTCCCCAGCTACCTGCTCCAGCTCTTCAGAGAGGATACCAAGGCGTTCCCAGACCAGCTGGGAGACATAGTCTCTCCACCGAGTCCTGGGTCTGCCCCGGGGTCTCCTCCCAGTGGGATGTGCCCGAAACACCTCAAGTTGGAGGCGTCCAGGAGGCATCCTAATCAGATGCCCATACCACCTCAGCTGACTCCTTTCAATGTGGAGTAGCAGCGGTTCTACTCTGAGCCTTTCCCGGATGACTGAGCTCCTCACCCTATCTCTGAGGGTGAGTCCAGCAATCCTACGGAGAAAGCTCATTTCAGCCGCTTGTATCCACGATCTTGTTCTTTCGGTCATTACCCAAAGCTCGTGACCATAGGTGAGAGTAGGAACGTAGATTGACTGGTAAATCGACAGCTTTGCCTTAGAACTCAGCTCCCTCTTCACCACAACAGACCGGTACAACGTCCGCATCACTGCAGATGCTGCTCCGATCCGTCTGTCAATCTCTCGCTCCATTTTCCCCTCACTCATGAATAAAACCCCAAAATACTTAAACTCCTCCACTTGGGACAGGAGCCTGTCCCCAACCCAGAAAGGACAATCCACCTTTTTCCGGCTGAGGACCATGGACTCAGACTTGGAGGTGCTGATTCTCATCCCAGCCGCTTCACACTCAGCGGCAAACTGTCCCAGCAAGAGCTGTAGGTCATTGCTGGATGAAGCCAACAGGACAACATCATCTGCAAACAACAGAGATGAGATCCTGTGGTCACCAAGCATGACACCCTCCATTCCCTGGCTGCCCCCTCATGGATCGTCACCTTATCGTGGTGGGGGGTTTGTGTGCCCCAGTCATCCCAGGAGCTATGTTGTCCGGGGCAATTTGCCTCTGATAGGGTCACCCAAGACAAACTGGTCCTGGGTGAAGGGCCAGACTAAGAACGATCCAACAGACTCTCATGATAAATTCTAGATCAAGGATTCAGTGTACCCTGCCCGGTATGGGGTTACCGGGGCCCCACCCTGGAGCCAGGCCTGGGGGAGGGGCTCGATGGCTAGCGTCTGGTGGCCGAGTTTCCACCCATGGGACCCGGCTGGGCTCAGCCCGAAGGAGTTACATGGGTCCGCCCTCCAGTGGGCTCACCACCTGCAGGAGGGATCATGGGGGTCTGGTGCTATGTGGATTAGGTGGCAGTCAAAGGCGGAGACCTTGGCGGACTGATCCCAAGCTTTCTAGTCCGCTAGTCATTTAAACAAAAACTAAATATTACTCTGTTATTATACGACAGCCGACAACTTTAATTGTGTGGAAAATTATCTTTTAAAATGAAAAACATCATATGTGTAACTCGTGGCAAAGTCTGATCGGGATCAAAAGATAATTTCACTCTTGCCTTTCATTTCATTTCAATAGAGATTTTGGGGGTGTGACTTAGGCTCTATTTCCTTCGGAAACATCCGATCACGTGACCAGATGTAGCCGCGTTAGCTTAGCTTGTATCGGTGGTTGATTTCAAAGCATGAATGGAGTCAGAGCAGCGTTTTACTCGTATGTCAAGGTCAAATTAAACAATAACTCCTCTGATTATACAGTTCAACATAAGTTATCCGAAATGGGTGATGGCTGAAGCCGCAGCTTATATTGCCCACCCATATTCCATCCAAGAATTCAAAAGAAAAACAAAACAAGAGCGATTACAATTCGGAACAAAGCTAAGACAAAATGTGACAAAAAAAACTAAGCAACAACACAACACAGACTGGATATGACAATCCTTATGTGATTTTACATGTCATCTTGTATATATGTTTGGAGTATTTCTTCCTTTAGTTTTTGTTTAAATTGTCCAAGCGTTGTACATGATTTTAATTCAGGTCCAAAATCGTTCCATAATCTTACTCCTTGCACTGAAACACAGTGTTGCTTGGTGGTAGCTCTCACTGAAGGTTTTTGAAATATACTACATGTTCCTCTGAAATGGTATTGTTTCTCCCTTATCTGGAACAACTTTTGGATATTTGTGGGCAGTGATAGATTCTTCACTTTAAACATTATTACTGCAGTTTTAAAGTCAACCAGCTCTTTCAACTTGAGAGCTTTTAATTTAAGAAAAAGTGGGTTTGTTGGTTCCCTGTAAGCAGCTTTGTTTATTATTCTAATAGCTCTCTTCTGAAGCATAAAGACTGGATATATGTTTGTTATATATGTATTTCCCCATACTTCAGTACAATATGTCATGTATGGGAGTATTAATGAATGATACAAAGTATACAGTATAATGTGGGTTGATTCAGCAAATATTTCGCTCTGTGTAGTATTGCGAGCTGTTGCTTTGTCACTACCGCTGGAGAATAAACTTGCTCGTGTGAAAAAAGAGAAATTGCCAGTCTCATAACTTAATATTGTAGTGGCTGGTGAAGCAATCAGTCCCCTCACACTCCGGGAGAACAAAGGGATTTCTCCCACGTGTTTTTTTTTTTTTTTTTTTTTACGATCACAATAAACGAACATCGGCCGGGATCATGGGTCCCAAGAAAGCTCAGCAGACTGAGGAGGTGGACGACATCAAAAGGTCGCTGGACTTCTTGGCTGAAGAGATTTCTGCTGTTAAGCTGCAGCAAAAAAACATTCTGGACCTGGTCGAGGAGGTGAAAACGCTGTGGATCCAGAACGCTGAGAAGGACAAGAGGCTGGCGTATCTGGAGAGCAGAGTGTCGGAACTGGAGCAGAACACCCGGGTGAACGACGTGATCATCACGGGGCTCCACATTAAACCCCGATCGTACGCGCGAGCAGTGGCCACGGACAGCGGAGGGAGGCTTGATGCGCTGGAAGATGAATCCATGGATCAACAAGTGGCGGCCTTCATGCAGTCCAAAGGAATCCAGCTGGACTGTAACACCATTGAGGCCTGCTACCCTCTGCCCAGGAAAAACGGCGACAAACTGGCTGTCATCATGAGGTTTGTCAACAGAAAACACAAGACTGCGCTGCTAAAACAAGGTAGGAAACTGAAAGGAACGAACATTTACATAAACAAGCACCTTACAAAAGAAAACGCAGAAATAGCCAGAAAAGCAAGATACCTGAGAAAGCAGAAAAAGATTCAAAACACCTGGACATCAAACTGTAAAATATACATCAAATTAAACGGATCACCTGAAGAAGCCAAGGTCAGTAACATCCGTAATATTATGGAACTGGACAAATATCAATGAATGTTATGAACTGGAGTCACAGCAACAAGAGACAAGTGTGGGACACTTAAAGGGATATACTCATCTGCTACAAGACATTTAACAACATGAAACAAAAGATCAACAAACAGGAACAACAGGAACTGAAAGTTTTTGAATATACAAATCACAACCCACAGGACGTAGAATATAACATAGACCCTGATAATAATTTATTTAGCTCCATCAATAATAACTGTAGTTACTACACGGATGAACAGTTTAACACAATGGTCACATCTGATTTCAATATTTCTATGATCCACTTCAACAGCAGAAGTCTCTATGCCAACTTTAATAACATTAAAGATTATTTACATCAGTTTAAAGAGCCATTCAATATCGTGGCAATATCAGAGACGTGGCTCACTGAAGAGAAAGGAGTGGATTTTACCATGGATGGCTATGAATTAAATTATATAAATAGAAAAGTGAAAAAAGGAGAAGGAGTTGCAATTTATGTTGACAAGAGCTTGAAATACAAGGTTGTTGAAAATCTGTCAGTAACTGTGGATGATTTATTTGAATGTATTACAATAGAAATCTGTCTGGACAATGTGAAGAATATAGTAGTGAGCTGTGTATATAGAACACCAGGATCAAACACTGACTTATTTAAGGACTGGATGGAAAAAATGTATGCAAAACTAACCCATAAAGTTATGTTCATCTGTGGGGATTTCAATATAGATCTGATGAATTCAAAACAACATAGTTTGATAGAAGAATTTATCAACACAATGTACAGTATGGGCTTACATCCAACAATTACCGGACCTAGCAGAATCACGTCACACAGTGCCACACTAATAGATAACATATTCACAAACATTATGGAAAATAATATCAGGAGTGGGCTTTTACTGAATGATATCAGTGACCACCTGCCGATTTTTGTTGTCTATCAATGTGATTATAGGAAGAAAAAGTATACCAAAAATATTAAATATAAAAGAATAAGAACCGAAGAATCTATGTATTTACTGACAAAGGAATTATTAATCCAAGATTGGAAGATAGTTTATGATGAAAATGATATAAATAAAGCATATGATAAATTTTTACAAATATTTCAATCATTGTACAATAAAAACTGTCCTATAAAACAATACAGTGACAGACAACAAAAGAAAAATATTTCTTGGGTCACCAAGGGGTTAATAAATGCATGTAAAAAGAAGAATACATTATATAAACAATTCATTAAGTGCAGAACAGTGGCGGCTGAGATCAAATATAAAAGATATAAAAATAAGCTTACTAATATAATGAGGACCTGTAAGAAAGAATATTACAATAGAATATTAGAGGATAATAAAAATAACTTAAGAGGAATATGGCAAGTACTCAATGGGATTATTAGTAATCGACCTAAGAATGCTAATTATCCAGAATATTTTATTGAAAATGGCAATTTGATAAATAATATGGAGGATGTGGTCAGTGGTTTCAATAAATTTTTTGTAAACGTTGGTCCTGAATTAGCAAAATCAATAGTGACACCAGAAACAAACAACAGTGGTTCTGTAAATGAAATAGAAGATAGAAATCCAAACATAATCTTGTGATTAATGACTGTGAGTAAATTTAAGAACAAAAAATCAACGGACTGGAATGAAATTGACATGACAATAGTGAAAAAAGTAATTGAAGGAATTGTTAAGCCACTCACCCACATCTGTAACCTGTCATTTCAAACTGGTAAATTTCCAAACAAAATGAAAATAGCAAAAGTAATACCTCTATACAAAACAGGAGACAGTCATTGTTTCACAAATTACAGGCCAGTCTCTTTACTCTCACAATTCTCCAAAATACTTGAAAAAATCTTCACTAAGAGACTGGATGATTTAATTGAAAAACACAACCTCCTTACAGACAGCCAGTATGGTTTAAGAGCAGATAAATCTACATCTTTGGCACTGATCGAACTTATAGAAGAAATTACTAGTTGGATAGATTAAAAAAAGTTTGCTGTAGGAGTATTTATAGATTTAAAGAAAGCTTTTGACACCATTGACCACAGAATACTACTAAGGAAACTGAAAAGGTATGGGATAAGAGGGGTCGGACTGAGTTGGGTAGAAAGTTATTTAAGTAACAGACAACAATTTGTACAAATTGGTGAGCACAAATCACCCTTCATGGACATCACTTGTGGTGTGCCCCAGGGGTCAGTTTTGGGACCCAAACTCTTTATTTTGTATATAAATGACATATACCAAGTATCAAAAATTCTGAAATTTATTTCGTTTGCGGATGACACAAATATCCTTTGCACTGGTGAGAATTTTTTTTTTTTTTCACTTCAGGTGCCACACGAGTAGGTTACGTTTTGCAACAGCGGATCAATTTCTGCCTATTTCTGTTACTATCTGTCTCTCTTGCCAATCTTTATGATACAGCGTCACCTTTATTCCATTCGAACACGTAGATGGATCAAATGTCTCCTGAGTCAGCGGACGGAGCCACTGTTTCTGGCAGGAGGCAGAATAACAGGGACCAACTGTTAGCACTCAACTGGCCCATGATGCTAACGAAAAAACTCGACATACCGTGAGAATTAAGACGAAAACGACGTGGGTGTCGTGCTGGTGTAAGACGGCGGGCAAGGAATATAAGGTACAGACCCGCCCTCCCATCTGTCATTATGGGGAATGTACGATCGATACTCGGAAAGACAGGTGAACTAGCGGCTATCTCTAGCTACGATAGCATATACCGGGAGTGTAGCCTGCTCCTATTCTCAGAGACGTGGCTAACAGGACTAGCAGCAGATGCTAACATTGAACTGGAGGGTTTCCACGCAATATGGGCAGACCGAACACCAGACAGTGGAAAGGCAAGGGGCGGTGGGGTGATGATGTACGTCAATAACAACTGGTGCAGACCGGGACATATCACGGTTAAGGAACAGCACTGTAGCAAAAACATCGAGTTGCTAGCTGTTAGTATGCGGCTTACCTATCTCCCGAGGGAATACTCACACGTGATCTGCATTGTTATTTATGCAAATCCGACGGCGAACGCTGGGACAGTGCATGACGTCATCCACTCATTAACTGGCAGGTTGCAGACAGAACACCCAGATGCTCTTCTCCTCATCTCAGGCGATTTCAACCATATTTCACTGTCTCCCATTCTACCCACGTTCACCCAGTATGTCACATGCCACACAAGAGACAATAAAACACTGGACTTATTCTACGCAAACACTAAGGAGGCGTACACCTCATCACAACTCCCCCCACTCGAGAGATCGGATCACAACTTGGTTCATCTCCTGCCGGTGTACAAACCTCTAGTGCACAGACAACCTCCGGTCAAGCGCACAGTGACGTTATGGTCTGAGGAGGCAATGGATGCTCTAAAGGACTGCTTTGAAACCACTGCTTTGAAACCACTGCCTGGGAGCAGCCCTGCGATCCACATGGTGAGGACATCGATGGCCTCACTCACACCATCACAGACTACATCAGCTTCTGTGTGGACAACACCGTACCCACCAAGACCATACGGTGTTGCTCAAACAACAAACCCTGGATCAGCCCTGAGATAAAAACACTTGTGAGAGAGAAGAAGAGGATCTTCAGGTCGGGGAACAGGGAGATGCTGAAGTCCGTACAGAGGGAGCTGAGGAGGAAGATCAGAGAAGGCAAGGACAGCTTCAGGAAGAAGATGGAGGACAAGCTGCAACAGAGCGACATCGGTGGGGTCTGGAGAAACCTTAAAACCATCTCTGGGCTCCAGAATACCTCCTCCCAGGCCATGGGGGGCAGGGAGTGGGCGAACAATCTGAACCTGTTTTTTTAATAGGTTTGACCAACTGCCCTCCCCCCGACTGCACAACAACCACTGCTGCCTCTAAAGACATCAAGTCCTGCTGCCCACACCCCACTCCACCAACACCCCCCCCACTCCCAACACACAGCTCCCCAACATGACCCTCACTAAGACCCAGGTGAGGACGGAGCTGAGAAAGATCAAGGCGAGGGAGGCGTCGGGACCGGACGGCATCAGCGCAAAGCTCCTCAAGTCCTGTGCAGATCAGCTGTGTGGGATTGTGGAGCACATCTTCAACCTGAGCCTGAAGCTGGGGAGGGTACCACAGTTGTGGAAAACATCTTGTGTGGTACCTGTACCAAAGACCTCCCGCCCCAAAGACCTGAACAGCTACAGACCAGTGGCCCTGACGTCCCACATGATGAAGACCCTGGAGAGACTGCTCCTTGCTCACCTCCGACCCCTGGTGGGACCAGCGATGGATCCACTCCAGTTCGCCTACCAGCATGGCATTGGAGTGGAGGATGCAGTCATCTTCCTCCTTCACCGTTCTCTGTCCCACCTGGAGAAGCCCAGGAATGCGGTGAGGATCATGTTCTTTGACTTCTCCAGTGCTTTCAACACCATCCAACCGATGATCCTGAAGGACAAGCTGCTGTGCGCAGGGGTGGACCAGCACCTGTCATCATGGATCCTGGACTACCTCACTAACCGGCCACAGTTTGTGAGAACCCGGGACTGTGTGTCCGACACGATCATCGGTAGCACAGGGGCCCCCCAGGGAACGGTTTTGGCTCCCTTCCTGTTCACCCTTTATACTGCGGACTTCTCACACAACACAGCACACTGCCATCTACAGAAGTTCTCTGACGACTCTGCGATTGTGGCATCAGCCATCACTTTTGGAGTGGTCTGCTGGGGCAGTGGCATTACAGCAGCCGATAGGAAGAGACTGAACAAACTGATCAAGAAAGCTAGCTCTGTCCTGGGGCAGCGCCCTGACCCAGTGGAGGAGATAGGAGAGAGAAGGATGGTGGCTAAACTGTCATCTCTGCTGGAGTCCAAGTCCCACCCTATGCAGGACATACTGAATGCACTGAGGAGCTCATTTAGCAGCAGACTACATCATCCTAAGTGCGCAACCGAGAGATTTCGCAGGTCCTTCCTACCTACGGCTGTCAGACTGTATAACCTAAACAGGGCTGCTCGCAGAGATAGCAAAAAAAACGTGACGACCTAATAGTATTGAATGCAAAAGACGCAGTAGACTTACACAATGGTCCCCTCCAGTATATACAACTAGGACAGTATCGGTCGCTATGGAGGGTGACAATATGTATGGGTACATATTCATACTAGGTAGGATAACTAAGTAGACGGTTATGCTGTTTATTCCATCTTGCTACAATGCTCCACACTTTGTATATATATTTATATATTTATGGGTATGTACAGTGGGGTAAAAAAGTATTTAGTCAGCCACCAATTGTGCAAGTTCTCCCACTTAAAAGATGAGAGAGGTCTCCAATTTTCATCATAGGTATACCTCAACTATGAGAGACAAAATAAGAAAAAAAAAATCCAGAAAATCACATTGAAGGATTTTTAATGAATTAATTGGTAAATTCCTCGGTAAAATAAGTATTTGGTCAATAACAAAAGTTCATCTCAATACTTTGTTATATACCCTTTGTTGGCAATGACAGAGGTCAAACGTTTTCTGTAAGTCTTCACAGGGTTTTCACACACTGTTGCTGGTATTTTGGCCCATTCCTCCATGCAGATCTCCTCTAGAGCAGTGATGTTTTGGGGCTGTCGCTGGGAAACACAGACTTTCAACTCCCTCCAAAGATTTTCTATGGGGTTGAGATCTGGAGACTGGCTAGACCACTCCAGGACCTTGAAATGCTTCTTACGAAGCCACTCCTTCGTTGCCCGGGCAGTGTGTTTGGTATCACTGTCATGCTGAAAGACCCAGCCACGTTTCATCTTCAATGCCCTTGCTGGTGGAAGGAGGTTTTCACTCAAAATCTCACGATACATGGCCCCATTCATTCTTTCTTTTACACGGATCAGTCGTCCTGGTCCCTTTGCAGAAAAACAGCCCCAAAGTATGATGTTTCCGCCCCCATGCTTCACAGTAGGTATGGTGTTCTTTCTCCTCCAAACACGACAAGTTGAGTTTTTACCAAAAAGTTCTATTTTGGTTTCATCTGACCATATGACATTCTCCCAATCCTCTTCTGGATCATTCAAATGCTCTCTAGCAAACTTCAGACGGGCCTGGACATGTACTGGCTTAAGCAGGGGGACACGTCTGGCACTGCAGGATTTGAGTCCCTGGTGGCGTAGTGTGTTTCTGATGTAGCCTTTGTTACTTTGGTCCCAGCTCTCTGCAGGTCATTCACTAGGTCCCCCCGTGTGGTTCTGGGATTTTTGCTCACCGTTCTCGTGATCATTTTGACCCCACGGGGTGAGATCTTGCATGGAGCCCCAGATGGAGGGAGATTATCAGTGGTCTTGTATGTCTTCCATTTTCTAATAATTGTTCCCACAGTTGATTTCTTCACACCAAGCTGCTTACCTATTGCAGATTCAGTCTCCCCAGCCTGGTGCAGGTCTCCAATTTTGTTTCTGGTGTCCTTTGACAGCTCTTTGGTCTTGGCCATAGTGGAGTTTGGAGTCTGACTGTTTGAGGTTGTGGACAGGTGTCTTTTATACTGATAACGAGTTCAAACAGGTGCCATTAATACAGGTAACGAGTGGAGGACAGAGGAGCCTCTTAAAGAAGAAGTTACAGGTCTGTGAGAGCCAGAAATCTTGCTTGTTTGTAGGTGACCAAATACTTATTTTACTGAGGAATTTACCAATTAATTCATTAAAAATCCTTCAATGTGATTTTCTGGATTTTTTTCTCATTTTGTCTCTCATAGTTGAGGTATACCTATGATGAAAATTGGAGACCTCTCTCATCTTTTAAGTGGGAGAACTTGCACAATTGGTGGCTGACTAAATACTTTTTTGCCCCACTGTATGTATATCCACTGCTCTTATTTATATCTGCCATATCTTCTTAATTATTGCTCTGAGTGTTGCTATCCCTGTGCTGTTGCAATCCTGGAATTTCCCCATTGTGGGACTAATAAAGGCTTATCTTATCTTATCTAATTTGCAGCAGGTTTTAGAGGTGGTCACAACTGAAATGAAAAAGTTAACGCAGTGGTTCAACAAAAATAAATTCTCTAAATCTAAAAAAACCCAGATTATGTTGTTTGGAAATTATAAAATAAATCATGAAATAATGGTAATGATAGATGATACCAGAATAGAAACAGTACAGGAAAATAAGTTTCTGGGGGTGACGCTAGACTATAAAATCTGCTGGAAACCTCACATCAGTCACATCCGGGCCAAGTTGGCAAAATGTATAGGCATACTGGGGAAGACAAGACACATCTTGGACTATAAATCATTGGTCTTACTGTACAATTCACTGTTTCTACTTTATCTTAACTACTGTGTAGTCTGGGGAAACACCTACAAAACCAACCTACACTCAATATGCACATTACAAAAAAGAGCTATTAGGATAATAAATAATGTAGGATATAGAGACCATACCAGTTTGTTGTTTTTAAAGTCACATGTCATAAAGTTCATGGATTTAGTTAAATTTAAGACAGCACAAGTAATGTACAGGGCAATTAATAATCAACTCCCAACTAATATACAAAAAATATTCATAAAAAGAGATAATGATTATAATTTGAGAGGAGACTTAAACTTTACAAAACGTAAGGTACGAACAACTAAGAAAAGTATATGCATATCTGTCTGTGGGGTGGATTTGTGGAACAGTCTGGAGCTGGAACTGAAACTATGTACTGTCACGGTGGCCCTCGCGAGCCACCATAAGACGCCAGCAGTCACCGGTGAGTTTCAGTGATGTTTTATTGAAGGGGTAAAGGAACAGAGGAAAATACACATGACAATGAGGGTAGGATAATCACAGGGAACTTACAACAGATGACGAATGAACAGCATCTGAGCCGGGAGACGCCCGAAGCGCCAGACGATGATACGTTCAGGAAGTATAACAGAGACTGCTGCATCGGGGTGCATTCAGCGTCCGCTTTTAACACCGGTCACTAATGACCCCGAATGCGGCACAGCTGTTGGCTTTGACAGCAGGGAGCTCCACCGGGCGCTGTCACAATAAGAGCCCGGGGAGCTAGGAGGGACCCGCTGCTGTCAAAGCCTGGAAAGGATAATATATGACCCGAGTGCAGACGAGACCGGCACTCGGGTTGTAACAGTACCTCCCCCTCGAGGCTGAGCTCCTGAACGGCCAAATAACACCCAAGCCCCCCACCCCCCCTAGGGTGGGTGGATGGGGCGCCGGCAGGAGGGAGATAGTCAAAAGGAGGAGAAGCAAAACCCAAAAATGATGACAGGGGACCAACAAGGCAATTACAGAATATGGTGGAGGGAAAAAACAAAACAAAACACAATACTCTATAACGTGTGGGTAACACAGGGACAGAACCCAACAGGCAATACATATATCAGTTTTGAACAGTAAATGGACATTAGACAGAGGGGAGGAAAAAAAAAACAATCACCAGCTAAGGGAACAGGGTGAGATACCAAATTACAGATACCAGGCCCCCCCCGCACATCCCAAAAGTTTACAGACATGATAATGATAGAAAAAACCCGGGATGACGGCAGTCCTGGCTCCGAGGTATGGGGGCAGAAAGTTCGAGCAGCCTACCCCAGTCCCATGCCCGGAAACAATGAATTTCAGGCGGCCGGACTAGGTCGCCAAACAGGTAGTCCAATGGGTCGGGTGGCCGGCCCAGAGAGCCAAATGGGCACGGCAGTCCTTCGGGCGGCCGATCCGCATCTCTTGACCACCAGGACCGTAGGGGGGAAGTAGAAGGCGGCCTCCCTGGAGAAGGGGAAGACGAGGGAGAACCGGGCGGAGCATTTGGAACCCCAACGGCCCCAGGTGGAAATGGGTTGCGCTCCTCAGGAGGACGAGGAGGGTGACGGTGGTGATGAGGATGAAGATGGAGATGAGCCCGTCCAGTATCCGGCGGCAAGGGATCTGCAGCTCCCTCACCGAACCTGGAAACTGCTGGTGCTGCACCCTCGTCGGACCCCGATTGGGTTGCGGTTGCTCCCGCGAAGGACCCCGATTGGGTCTCGGTTACGTCCCCTTCGGACCCCGACTGGGTCAGCACCGCACCAGAACCGACCTCCAACCCCAAACCTGGAACCTCTGGCACAGCAGGCGAAAGCAGCTCCTCACCGGCGACCCTGGGAGAAGGCTCGGGAGAGAGAGTAGAACCAGGATCAGGATCACCGGCAGCACCAGAACCCGGTGAGATAAGCTCGGACGCAGCGGGTGGCTGCACCCGGCTCATCTCCTCAAGAGACAGGCTAAAATGCTCCAAGATATAAAGGAGAAAGACAAAACAGAGCACTTGCCTGATCTAGGATTCTGACGTCGTCCAGGACTGCGAAGATCCGGGCTCAGACGGCAGGAGGTCGTCGTCAGGCTCCCACTCAGCTGCATTGGGCTCTGCAGCTGGCATGATGGTGTGCGCAGCTCCTGGATCCTCCTGCACCGAAGCCCACGCCGACAGCCCACACGGCGTGGTGGCAGGGGACCCTCGACCCGCTGGACTGGACCGCTCATCCGTGGAGACCCGGGGACACTTCCTCGTCGGCGCAGGTTCCATGCTGCAGTCCGCTCTCCTCCTCCGCCCACGGCGTGGCTGCGGAACCGGAACCAGGCTCTCCAGAACCGCAGGCCCCCTCCTCATCCAGTGACGTTGGACTGGCGTCGAGGACCGCTCAGCGGAGGGAGACACAGAGGATGCAGGATTAATAATTAAAGCCACAGCAGGTGGTGGGAGCTCGGGGGGCTGCGAACCCCGAATTCCACCCCCAGGAGTCTGACAAGGCAAATCACCATAATGAGAATAAGGATAAACTTGGACTTGCCTGTCTCCTGGAGGCTGGATGGTGCCTGCTGCGGTGGACGATTCTCCTCCCTTTCTCCGCCGGACGGTGATAGAGGACCCACTGGGAGGATGACGGGGAGCCGCTCGGGATGGTTCCGGGGCGGAGCTCGCCAGGTCAGGACTCTGAGTACACACAGCGGCCGAGGAATGCATTGAGGAGGAGGGGGCGACAGCCGAAACGAGCCGGGCACGGGACGCTGACGGGAGAGCGGGAGAAGATGGCCCGGGGGGAGAGGCTGCAGGAATTCCCCTCTGATGAGGCGCAGGAGTGGAGCTGTGTGGGGGATTGAGCCCTTGCGGCAACCCGGAACTAGATCCGGATGGGATTCAAACTGAGGATGGCAGCCGGTGTGACGACGGTCTCTGGCGGAGGGCGAGGCGAAGGTGAGGTCCGGGAACCGCCGCTCCTGTGTGGAGACAGAGGCGAGGAGGTCGGCGAACTCGGGAAAATCACACAACTCTGGACTCCTCTCCACTAGTCTAACTGCCACCGCCACATGCTTCATGATGGATGATGGATGCGCAGCGGAGCGAGCAGCAGCCACTCGGTCCCAGATTTTGATTGCAGTCAGCTGCAGCTCCTCTGGGGGAATCCCGAGTGACGACATACTAGATGGGGGAAGACCTCTGGATGGTGCGAACTCCCGGGCTGGAATGGAGGCAGGAGCGGGATCCCGAAGCGAGGGGCGACGTCTCCTCCTCTTCGGCTTCCTGCCGGGATTTCCCTCCAGCCCGCGGAGTATCTCGCGCTGTGCAGCGATGTCATATCTCCTCGCGCTCACCTCAGGGTGGTCGGCGAAGCGGGGGAGATAATCGAGAACATCCTCAGCTTGGTCCAGGTACCGGTGCACGTCGCTGCTGAAGTCGAGGAGGGAGGCGGTGATGAGGATTTCGTCCAAGCATTGGAGGGTGTCTGCGAGGACATCGCTCGGACTCTGAGTGCGACGGCATGCTTCAGCACGGTATCCAGACAGGCAGGAACAACAGTCCAATACTGCTAAAACTCACGGTGAATGGTGTCTCGGTGCAACGCCCCTCTCTGGATGTTCTGGCAGCAGTCTACTGTCACGGTGGCCCTTGCGAGCCACCATAAGACGCCAGCAGTCACCGGTGAGTCTCAGTGATGTTTTATTGAAGGGGTAAAGGAACAGAGGAAAATACACACGACAATGAGGGTAGGATAATCACAGGGAACTTACAAAAGATGACGAATGAACAGCGTCTGAGCCGGGAGACGCCCGAAGCGCCAGACGATGAGACGTTCAGGAAGTATAACAGAAACTGCTGCATTGGGGTGCATTCAGCGTCCGCTTTTAACACCAGTCACTAATGACCCCGAATGCAGCACAGCTGTTGGCTTTGACAGCAGGGAGCTCCACCGGGCGCTGTCACAATAAGAGCCCGGGGAGCTAGGAGGGACCCGCTGCTGTCAAAGCCTGGAAAGGATAATATATGACCCGAGTGCGGACGAGACCGGCACTCGGGTTGTAACATGTACAAACAGAAATCAATTCAAAAAGAGGTATAAACATTATTTGCTGAAAGGATATATGTTAGAAGGGTAGTATTTATATGTACGATTCACTATGCTCACTCTGGGACACTCTGGGACACTATGGAATGGTGGGTGGGACAGCACTGTGTATATCTGTGTTGTTTGAGGCTGGTTTTGATGTATGGACATCAATGTATGTTAGGATGGATGGGTGTTAATGTTGATATGTACAAAATACAGTTAATTGCTTACTTGGGGTCTTAAATGTGGTAATTTGTATATAATTCACATGGGTGTATTTATGGAAAAGAGGAGATGGAATTAATAAGTGTTCACTTCTTCCTTCTCCCTTTCGAACACTGTATACTGTTACTTTATTGCATTTGTCATTTGTTTTGTTTTTGTTATACTTTTTTGTTCGAAATAAAGTATCTATCTATCTATCTATCTATTTAGATATTTTACCTTTAATATAATTATTATGTGACTTCCAACACAGTTTATTATCAATTATTACTCCAAGAAATTTAGTTTCAGATACCCTTTCAATCTCTTCACCATTTACACTGAGTTTAGATACTAAGTTGTTGTGATGGTTGTTAAAAACTATAAATTTTGTCTTACTTAAATTGAGCATTAATTTGTTTGAATCAAACCACAGTTTAAGCTTTCCTAATTCCTTTCCGAGTGTATCCAAAAGTTGTTCCAAATTGCTTCCACTGCATAATAGATTAGTGTCATCGGCAAACAATATTAAATCCATTTTTTCCGAGACTTTACATATATCATTTATATACATATTGAATAACAATGGCCCCAAAACTGAACCCTGTGGGACTCCACAAGTAACCTTCAGTAACTGTGAGTTTTTGTTACCAACACATACATACTGATATCTATTCTTTAAGTAACTACTTAACCAGGACAGTGCTACCCCCATAATACCACAATTTTGTAGTTTCTTTAATAATAAATTGTGATCCACTGTATCAAATGCTTTTTTAAGATCCAGGAATACCCCAATTGAATACTCTTTATTTTCAACGGCAGTTGATATTTTTTCTATAAATTCCATTAGAGCAAATGCAGTTGTCCTCTTGTGTCTGAACCCATATTGCTGCTCACACAATAAATTATTCTTCATTATGAAGTTGTCAATTCTCTCACAGAATATTTTTTCAAGTATCTTGGAAAATTGCGGCAATAGTGAAACTGGTCTATAGTTTGAAAGTTCCCCTCTGTCACCCGTCTTGTATATTGGAATTACTTTAGCTATTTTCATTGCATTGGGAAATATACCCGTTTGGAGAGACAGGTTACAAATACACGTCAGTGGTTTCACTAAACATTCAATAATAGTTTTGACTAAGAGCATGTCAATACCATCACAGTCCGTAGATGTCTTACTTTTAAACGATTTAACAATTTCAATGACCTCTCTCTCTCGTCTGTGTTCTTTATGAAAATGGAGTCTTTTATAGCAGTGTTTTTGCTTATTGTATCACCCGTAGATGCCGTAATGGGTATTTCTTGAGCCAAATTAGGACTAATGTTAACAAAAAAGTTATTAAATTCATCTGCAGGTGAAACTGCATTCACACTCTGAGTCGTTGTATTATTTTTTGAAAAATTGGTTGGGTAGCTTGTATTTCTGTTTTTATTTCCAAGAATATTGTTAAGTATTGTCCATGTATTTTTAATATTGTCTCTGTTTTTCTCCAGTTCTTTACTGTAATAGTCTCTTTTACTACATCTTCAGAATCAGAATCAGAATCAGAATCAGGTTTATTGCCATTGTTCATGTAGTACACAAACTAGGAATTTGTCTCGGTACAATGCTGCAACATTAAACATGATAAGATAAGAGAAATAAACTATACATGTAATAAAGTGTAGGATAAGATTAAGTGATACTGGTCAACAGTTAAAATATATATTAGCCAGCAGCAGATACTGTGGAGAACTATATAGTGCAGTCGGTAATGCAGGAAGAAAACAGTGATGATTGACATGAGTCTGGTTGAGCTGCTGTACATGGTGCACGAGAGTCACTTAGTGTTCAGCAGTCTAATGGCAGAGGGGAAGAAGCTGTTCATGTGACGGGAGGTTTTAGTCTGGATGGACCGAAGTCTTCTACCAGAGGGGAGGGGGGCAAACAGTACGTGACCAGGGTGTGAGGGATCGGCTATGATCCGGCCAGCACGCCTCCGGGTCCTGGAGATGTACAGATCCTGGAGAGATGGGAGCTTGCAGCCGATCACCTTCTCAGCAGTGCGCACGACGCGCTGCAGCCTTAGTCTGTCCCTGGCAGTGGCTCCTGCGTACCACACGGTTATGGAGGTGGTGAGGATGGACTCGATGATGGCTGTGTAGAACTGCACTAACATCTTGGTGGGTAGCTTGTGCTTCCTCAGCTGCCGCAGGAAGAACATCCTCTGCTGGGCTTTTTTGATGAGTGAGCTGATGGTCAGCTCCCATTTGAGGTCCCTGGTGATGGTAGTGCCTAGGAAGCGGAAGGAATCAGCAGTGGTGATGGGAGAGCCTGAGAGGGTGAGGGGGGGCAGAGGAGTAGTGACTTTCCTGAAGTCTACAATCATCTCCACTGTCTTCAGAGCGTTCAGCTGCAGGTTGTTATTGCTGCACCAGGACGCCAGCTGGGCCACCTCTCTCCTGTAGGCGGACTCGTCGCCGTTGGAGATGAGCCCGATGAGGGTGGTGTCGTCCGCAAACTTGATCAACTTGACAGACTGGTGGCTGGAGGTGCAGGAGTTGGTGTAAAGGGAGAAGAGTAGGGGGGAAAGTACACAGCCCTGGGGTGATCCGGTGCTGATGCTAGTATAGTCTGAGACAGTCTTTCCCAGCCGCACATGCTGCCTCCGGTCCGTCAGGAAGTCGATGATCCACCTGCAGAGGGAGTCAGGCACGTTGAGCAGGGACAGCTTGTCCCGGAGCAGAGCGGGGCGGATGGTGTTGAATGCGGAGCTGAAGTCCACAAACAGGATCCTGGCGTAGGTTCCCGGGGAGTCCAGGTGCTGCAGGATGGAGTGGAGGGCCAGGTTGACTGCATCGTCTACAGACCTGTTGGCTCGGTAGGCAAACTGCAGCGGGTCCAGGAGAGGGGTGGTGATGGACTTGAGGTGGGACAGGACCAGGCGCTCAAAGGACTTCATGACTACAGAGGTGAGCGCTACAGGTCTGTAGTCATTAAGTCCAGTGATCCGTGGCTTCTTGGGGACAGGGATGATGGTGGAGGATTTGAGGCAGGATGGCACGTGGCATAACTTAAGGGAGGTGTTAAAAATGTCTGTGAATACAGGAGCCAGCTGTTTCGCACAGAGTCTCAGGGTGGAGGGAGACACGCCGTCTGGGCCGGGGGCCTTGTGCGGGTTCAGTCTGGAGAACTGTTTGAGCACATCCTGCTCACTGATGATAAGGGGAGGGGGGGAGGAGGGGGGTGGTGCCTTAAATGAAGTAGGGAATGTGGAGGCTGTGGAGCTGGAGGGAGGGGGGGAGTTGGACACAGATGACGAGGTGTCAAAACGGGCATAGTGTTGGGACAGTCTCTGACAAAGGGCTTTGTCATCCTGACCTTTAGGAGCCTTAGGTCGATAGTTGGTGATTTGCCTCAGTCCTCTCCACACGGAAGCCGAATCATTAGCAGTGAACTGCTGCTGGAGTCTCTCTGAGTACACAGATTTAGCCCTCTTCAGCTCTCTGTTAAACCGGTATTTAACCTCCCTGTAGCAGTCCCTGTCTCCACTTTTCAGCGCTGCTTCCTTCTCCTTCCTGATCTGTCTGAGCTTAGCTGTGAACCAGGGTTTGTCATTAGAGTAACTCACCCTGGTGCGTGATGGAAGAATGTTCTCTTCACAAAAGTGGATATATGAGTTCACAGTGTCCGTGTACTCATCCAGATCATGCGTGGCTCCTTTAAGCATGCCCCAGTCAGATATTTCCATGCACGTTTCCAGCTTCTCCTCAGCATCACTGGTCCGTATCTTCGTAGTGCTCACAACAGGTTTAGTGAGCTTCAATCTCTGTCTGTATGTGGGAATGAGGTGAACCATCACGTGATCAGATAATCCCAGCGCAGCTCGAGGGACAGCGCGATATGCGTCTTTCACTGTGGTGTAACACTGATCCAGTGTGTTTAATCCTCTGGTGGGGCATTTAATAAACTGTTTGTAGAGGGGGAGATCGTGGCTCAGATTGCACTGATTAAAGTCGCCAGCCACAATAATCAGCGAGTCTGGAAAACTCCGCTCTGTGTGTTGAATGTGATCCGCGAGCACGCGCTGAGCTTCGCGCATGTCCGCGTTGGGAGGGGCATACACAGCGATCATTATGAAAGAAGCAAACTCCCGCGGGGAATAGAAGGGCTTGCAATTGATAACAAGAAATTCCAAGGCAGGAGAACAGTGTTTGGAAATTACCGTTACATCAGAGCACCAGCTGCAGTTGATGTAGAAGCAGACTCCGCCTCCTGTGGTCTTGCCGGAAAGCTCTGTGTCACGATCAGCACGGAAGAGCTGAAAGCCGTCGAGGCGCAGCGCGCTGTCCGGTATATTTTCCCGGAGCCAGGTCTCAGTAAAGCAGAGGACAGCTGAGGAGGCGAGGTCCTTAAAACGCATCAGCAGTCTCAGTTCATCTACCTTGTTAGAGAGAGAGTTGGTATTGGACAGAAATATGCCAGGCAGCGCCGTTCGCGAGCCTCTCCTGCGAAGTCGTACGAGAGCGCCCGCTCGTCTTCCTCTCTTCCACCGTCTCACTTTCCGAGCCAAACAATAAACCAGATCGGCGGCAGGGGCTAGAAAAACTGGGAGGAGGTCCGTGGGGGTCAAAGTCCTGATATTTAAAAGTTCTTCACGGGTATAAGTGCAAGCAGACACATCTTATTATATATGTTAACTTATTTTTGTATGTTTTATACCGCTGCTCTGCTTCTTTTGTCCTTTTCTTTAGAAAAGCTTTATATAATAAATTTTTCTTTTTACACGCCTTTTGTAATCCTTTGGTTAACCATGGCTTATCGACAAATTTATGTTTAAGCTTTTTCTTTACTAATGGACAATTTTTTTTCATAAAGAGTGGTTACAATGTTCATAAATGTGTCATAGGCTTCATTTACATCTGATACATAGACTTTTGTCCAGTCCTGCTTCAGCAAGTCTTCTTTAAAAGAACTGATTGCATTTTGTGATTTGCATCTGAACGATTTTAAATTTTTTTCTGTATTGGCCTCCGTGTGGCCATGGATAAGTGCAAAGGTTGGCAAATGGTCACTTATATCATTTATCAATAATCCACTTTCTATTTTCTTATCAATAATATTAACAAACAGGTTGTCAATAAGTGTAGCAGCGTGAACTGTGATTCTACTGGGATGTGTTATTGTGGGATATAGACTCATACTGTACATAGAATTCATGAACTCTGTAATTACATTTTGTTGATATGGATTTAGTAAATCAGTATTGAAATCTCCACAAATTACTACCATTTTCTTACTAGTAATATTATTGTACAGCTCGACTAATTTATCTCTGACTGTCTCAATGCAAGTTCCCGGTGTTCTATATATACAGCTTATAATTAGATTTTTTGTTTTATCTTGGTCAATCTCAACAGTAACACATTCTAAAATCCCTGGTAGTGCAAAGGACATTCCATTTACAAGTTTACACCTATACAGGTCATCAATATACAGTGCAACACCACCACCCTTTTTTTGAGATCTGTTAATATGAAACATCTGATATCCCTCTATTACCATCAGGGGAGCCTGCTCTTCATTAAGCCAAGTTTCAGAGACTGCGATAGCTGTAAATTTTCTGTCTAGCTGTTTTAAATAGTCCTGAATCTGTGGAAATTTTTTGTTAAGACTTCTGCTGTTGAAGTGTATTATTGATAGTTTACCATCTAGTTGCACTTGACTTTTGAATTGCTTTTCAGTGTAATATTCACAGTGATTATAAATATTATTGAAAAAGTGGTTATCAGGATCAATATCATTCTCCATCTCTTGTAGTTTATGTTCAGCATAATGGCATATTTTCAGAGTTTGAATTTCCTCACTCTGTGTCAAATGACTTCCTCCAACTGGGGATAACTGATGTCTACTCAAGTCAGTCATAAGTTTTTTTTGTTTGTTTTGTTTAGTTTTTTTTTTTAAAGTAGATTGACATGGTATGCCAAAAGAACTATTCTTGCCATGTGTGTGGATATGGATTATCATAGTCTCTTAATTTTCTTAATCAGTGTTCATCTATATTTATTTAAGTCAGTCATCTCTCTGATTATTATACTCTTTGCTTCCTCAGGTGTTCCATTTAGTTTGATCCAAACTCTACAATTTCTTGTCCATGTTGCCTGTATCTGTATGTTGTGACCTGGTCGGATTCGTGAAGCAACAATGTGTTCAGATTGTTGGATATCAGGGCCTAAGACAATACGGTGTTCTCCTGGGGTGTCTGTTCAAAGACACAGCAGACGATGAATGCAGTCCAAGGAATTAATTAACTTCAGAGAAGAATACAGCACGGTGTGTATATTATGTGGTCTTATTAAAATGACACTTCGCCCAAAATCACGTTTTTTTTTTTCTGTTGTTAACATGTCTGCATCATGTTTTTTTGTAACTTACAAGACATATCAAGAGCAAAATCGGACCCAGGTCTTTCTGCTGTGAATGTAAAGGTTAAGCGCCCCCCCCCCCCCAAAAAAAAGCAGTTTGGGCAGAGTGTGTCTCGATAGTGAGCATTCCTGTTTAACCTGATTGGTAATAACATTAAGCAGTCAGGCTAAGCATTGGGCATGGCTAAACACTTGAGTTCACTTACCCAGGGGAAGAGGGAAGAGCCGACATGGCTCCGTGGATGGTCTACCCCTTGTGCGATCTTAACATTCTGTTTACTCCCCTTGTCCTATGGGTCAAAAATGACCCGCCCTACCAAAGCCCCAAAATCAAGCAGCTTAATTGAATTTTAAATCCAAAATCTATTTTGCATGATGAAACAACCTGTTATTTATCAATTCAACTCAATTTAATTCATTTTTTTGTCATGTATTTTTTGTTACACAATAGAAAAAGACAATCACCAGTGACCATTATTACACTTTTTTTTTTTACCACAGACCAACTGTCATAACACTTTTCTTTTACACAGTAAAATTATATTATATTATAGTATTATATAAATATGACGTAATTACTTCTGAATTAATTATATTGAAAGGTAAAAAAAACCCCAGTCAACAATCTGGAACTTTTGTCAACAGTTTATTCTTTTATATTTTTTAGGAAGTGAATTATAAAAATACTTCTCTCATAACACAACAAAACAACAAAATGTTGCTTGACTTTGTGAACAATTTTCAACATCAACTCTATTTAGCACATGTAGGACAGTATGAGCGAACGTGAGAATGGGCTTTGCAGATGTATTTCTCACATGTGCAGCACACAGCTTTTGTCTTGCAGTCCTTCTTCCAGGGGCAGAACTGGCACCTTTTTCTTTTGACTGACCCAGCTGCAGCCTCAGGTGGATCAGGACAAGATTCAGCTCCCTGAACAGCTTCCACAATGGCTGCAGAGGCATGTGCAGGGCAGGCGCTCCCTTCTCTCAATGCATGGGGTGACAAGAGCCTTTCCCAACTGCTCAAGGAACATCCTTCTCTTGTTTTTCTTCCCTGACAGCCAGGTCGGGTTGATCTCCTGCCATATCACAAAGGCATTATATGAGGACACATCAATGATTCTATGGAAGATGACCAGGGGCCAGCGTGCAGTCATCCTTCTGCAGCTGTACGTTCCAATAACCTTGTCGAGGTTGTCCACGCCTCCTTTATTGCAGTTATAGTCGAGGATGATGGCTGGCTTCCTGTCCTCACGATCACTGATTTCAGCTGTCTTGTGCAGTGTGCTCAGCAGGGCCACATTCTTGTTCCATTCTGGAAGATAAGAAACAAGAGTGGTGGTGGGAGTGAAGGCAGACTTTGATGAGAAGACCGCTCTGCCTCTTGTTGCGAGGAGTGCAGGGGGGAGTTCAGGCTTATTCTTCCGAACAGTGCCAACCATGGTCATCTTCCTTTTCAGGAGCTGCTGGCCGAGTTCATAGGAGGTGAAAAAATTGTCAAAGGTGACATTGTGCCCCCTCAGTCCATCTGTCAATTCAAGCACAACCCGCATCCCCTGGTTCGTCTCTGATGCTCCACTCGGCAGCTTCCCTGTGTACACTTGTATATTCCATGCATAGCTGGATTTTGCATCACAGGCCACCCATATTTTGATGCCATATTTTGCTGGCTCGCTTGGCATACACTGCCGGAAAGGACAGCGACCTGTTGATTATATCCTCTATACTGAATTTGTTTTTATTATGTCTGAGATTGTTTTTTTGTTTTGTTTGGGAGCTTGTGTGATGTGAGGGGTTAGCTGCAGATCAAAAGTGCAGGTGCAGGTCAAATGCAAGTTCAATTCGTACATCAATCCAGATTCTTTGATGTGTGTGTGTGTGTGTGTGTGTGTGTGTGTGTGTGTGTATGTGTGGTATGTGTGTGTAGGTGTGTGTGTGTGTGTATCTGTGTATTAGAGAGAGTTTGTGTGTGGCCTTTGAACTTTTTTCTGGTGTTTAAATGCTTTTATAATTCACGGGTCAAAAATGACCCATAACACAATCTTTGTACCTTAGTGGTGTACAGCCCACATGGAAACATAAACAAAAACAAAGTATCACTTTTCTAATGATGGGGTCCCTTTAGGAAAAATCATAAAATTTCAAGTTGGAAAAAGAGAGTTTAAGGTATTTTTTCTACAGCTAAATATGGTAGTGGGTCACTTTTGACCCGCAAGACAACACAAGGGCTACCTACCACTGAAAACGCTGACATTCAGTATCCCTCCCTGGGGCCGGTGCGAAACAGACCACGGCCGCCTGTAGTTTTCCACCACTGGGGCTACCATGTTCTAGAACCCCATAGCGCACATGGGGGCGTGGTCAGCTCAGAGACCAGAGTCCACCGGCTGCCACACTTGTATGTGTGGGGTCCCGGAGGTGCCCATGGAGGAATGGGAGGCACACAGTTGGAAGGCTGAACCAGAGAGAGACGTCTGGTCTTAGGGGGACGAAGGCGCCAAGACCGCCACTCGTTCGTTTTGCATTTTTTTGACTCGGTTCAGTGGATGGGTTTTTGGGGGGGGATAAAAAAAAACCCTGGGTGCTCCATTCTGTCCCCACCAGGGGGGACGGAAGAGAAGATGTTACCCCCCTCCCCTCGTAGGGGGGAGGTGAGTTGGGTAACCAGGGGGCATGTGGCGCAACGGCCAGGGTGAGGCACACCGGACTGACGGCCCACAGCGAGCTGCCCGGCAGGCACCCGTCAGCCCCCAGGTGGGACCGCCGAGAGCCAGCTCGCTTTGGTGGGGGTTGGCGGTGTGTACATGCACGGCTGAATTCCTCCAATGTTTTGACTAGCCATTGTTGTTTAGTGAGGCAGTCTTTGGTGTTCTCAGGTCAGAGGACAGTGTGGATGGTTGACCTTGCAGCATCTGCTGGTGGTGGGCGGGAGTATGAATCAGAATCAGATCAGAATCAGAATCAGATTTATTGCCATTGTTCATGTAGTACACAAACTAGGAATTTGTCTCGGTGCAATGCTGCAACATTAAACATGATAAAATAAAAGAAATAAAAAACTATACATGCATAAAGTGTAGAATAAGAATGAGTAATACTAGTCAAAGCAGTTTTTAAATATATTAGCGAGCAGCAGATATTGTGGAGTACCACATAGTTCAGTCGGTAATGCAAAAAGAAAACAGTGATGATTGACATGAATCTGGTTGAGCTGCTGTACATAGTGCACAAGAGTCAATAAGTCACTTAGTATTCAGCAGTCTGATGGCAGAGGGGAAGAAGCTGTTCATGTGACGGGAGGTTTTAGTCTGAAAGGACCGAAGTCTTCTACCTGAGGGGAGGGGGGCAAACAGTACGTGACCAGGGTGTGAAGGATCGGCTATGATCCGGCCTGCACGCCTCCGGGTCCTGGAGATGTACAGGTCCTGGAGAGATGGGAGCTTGCAGCCGATCACCTTCTCAGCAGCGCGCACGACGCGCTGCAGCCTTAGTCTGTCCCTGGCAGTGGCTCCTGCGTACCACACGGTTATGGAGGTGGTGAGGATGGACTCGATGATGGCCGTGTAGAACTGCACTAACATCTTGGTGGGTAGCTTGAGCTTCCTCAGCTGCCGCAGAAAGAACATCCTCTGCTGGGCCTTTTTGATGAGGGAGCTGATGGTCGGCTCCCACTTGAGGTCCCGGGTGATGGTGGTGTCCAGGAAGCGGAAGGAATCTGCAATGGTGATGGGAGAGCCTGTGAGGATGAGGGGGGGCAGAGGGGTTGTGACTTTTCTGAAGTCCACAATCATCTCCACTGTCTTCAAAGCGTTCAGCTGCAGGTTGTTGTGGCTGCACCAGGACGCCAGCTGGGCCACCTCTCTCCTGTAGACGGACTCGTCGCCGTTGGAGATGAGCCCGATGAGGGTGGTGTCATCCGCAAACTTGATCAGCTTGACAGACTGGTGGCTGGAGGTGCAGGAGTTGGTGTACAGGGAGAAGAGCAGGGGGGAAAGTACTACACAGCCCTGGGGTGATCCGGTGCTGATGCTAACAGAGTCTGAGACAGTCTTTCCCAGCCGCACATGCTGCCTCCGGTCCGTCAGGAAGTCGGTGATCCACCTGCAGAGGGAGTCAGGCACGTTGAGCAGGGACAGCTTGTCCCGGAGCAGAGCGGGGCGGATGGTGTTGAATGCAGAGCTGAAGTCCACAAACAGGATCCTGGCGTAGGTTCCCGGGGAGTCCAGGTGCTGCAGGATGGAGTGGAGGGCCAGGTTGACTGCGTCGTCCACAGACCTGTTGGCTCGGTAGGCAAACTGCAGCGGGTCCAGGAGGGGAGGGGTGATGGACTTGAGGTGGGGCAGGACCAGGCGCTCAAAGGACTTCATGACTACAGAGGTGAGCGCTACAGGTCTGTAGTCGTTAAGTCCAGTGATCCGTGGCTTCTTGGGGACAGGGATGATGGTGGAGGATTTGAGGCAGGTCGGCACGTGGCATAGCTTAAGGGAGGTGTTAAAAATGTCTGTGAAGACAGGAGTCAGCTCTTTCGCACAGTGTCTCAGGGTGGAGGGAGACACGCCGTCCGGACCAGGGGTCTTGCGCGGGTTCAGTCTGGAGAACTGTGTGCACGTCTTGCTCACTGATGACAAGGGCAGGGGGGAGGAGGGGGGCCGCCTTTGATGAAGTAGGGACTGTGGAGGCAGTGGAGCTGGGGGGAGGGGGGGAGATGGACACAGCTGACGAGGTGTCAAAACGGGCATAATGTTGGGACAGTCTTTGACAAAGGGCTTTGTCATCCTGACCTTTAGAAGCCTGAGGCCGATAGTTGGTGATTTGCCTCAGTCCTCTCTACACAGAAGCCGAGTCGTTAGCAGTGAACTGTTGCTGGAGTCTCTCAGAATACACAGATTTAGCTCTCCTCAGCTCTCTGTTAAACCGATATTTAACCTCCCTGTAGCAGTCCCTGTCTCCACTTTTCAATGCTGCTTCCTTCTCCTTCCTGATCTGTCTGAGCTTAGCAGTGAACCAGGGCTTATCATTAGAGTACCTCACCCTGGTGCGCGATGGAAGAATGCTCTCCTCACAAAAGTGGATATATGGGTGGAGCTAATTAGGATATTCATAGTTCCGTGCATACTTAAGCAGGTGGAAGATGGAAAAGCTCTTTCCAAGCAGTTCTCAGGCAATGAAAGTTTTTTTTTGTGGATAAAAAGCCACAATATTTTGGACAATACACTTTTGTTTTTGAGGTGGTTTTAGAGCCACTGGAGTGCGTCTTTAAGGGTTATCTTCTCTGGTGAGATTTGTCTTCTAGTTGATGTGTCTAACAAGAGTAAAAACTTTCTTATGTGAACTTCTATTTATATAAACTTGCTGCCTTTGTTCTTCTGTGACATTCTGGCATCACAACGATCTAACAGTGATATCACTGTGTGTTATTTCACTATAACATCTTTATCTGTGTCCATGGCAACACAGATTATCGGAGAGAGGCTAACTGCTGCTGAAGAAGAAACATAGAGGGGATGAAAAAAATGCAGTAGGACAGGGATGTCAAAGTCAAATACACAGAGGGCCAAAAAACCAAATCTGTTACAAGCCGAGGGCCGAAATGGTTGAATGTTTATTAAAACATATTGAAATGATTACAAATAGCCTTTTGAACCAAGACCTAACACAGTGTACTGTATATTATTTAATGACTGAATGAATAATCCAATATTTTTATGGCTCTGTCAGTAATTTCAAGTGAAAACATTTTTTAACAGGCTCACAGACAAAAACAAACTTTCTTCAAAGAAAAATTGCATGTCCTGTACATTAAATGAATAAAGAAATATTTTCTTATGGTTCTGTCAGTTATTTCAAGGGAAAACATTTTCAACAGGCAAACAGCAAAAAAGTAAATGTCCTTCAAAAATAAAATGTTTCTTAATATCAAGATTAATGCAGAAAGGAAATTGCAGGATTAAAAACTGAAAATGCAATATTGTGCTGCTCTGATCCTAGCAATTACTGCTTTCAAATAGTAAAATGAGAAAATAAAAAAAATAAATCAAATCAGTTCCATTCTTTCTCATGGCTCCTATCTGCAATTTTCTCTGAGTCCATTAACTGAAAAATGAATATAAATAAATAAAATACAATAAGATAAAATACAAAATCTATGGTACACAGACAAAATAATACTTCCTTCAAAGAAAAATCACGTCTTGTAGAAACAAATGTAAAAATTTTACTGAATTAAAAACTAGAAAGACGTTAATGTTCTGTGATGCTCACTTGTCTGAGGCTAAGCCTGATACTTGGTAGTGTCTCCTCTTTTGTACAAGTTCATTAATGTTCGGGGTCAGGCTCTGAGCTGAGGAAATCCTCAGGATTGAATGAAGGTGTTCATCAGTAAGACGGCTCCTGTGTGATGTTTTGTTTAGCTTCATCAAAGAGAATAGTTTTTCACACAGGTATGTGCTGCCAAACATAGACAGCGTCTGAGCAACTTGAATGCGCAGCTGAGGCATTGTGTCGGGGATGAAACGTGCAAACTCAGCAGCACCCACACTCTCATACTTTTCCCTCAGTGTGTCATTGCACTGGAGCTCAATCAACTCCATTTGTAGGTTTGGTGGTGCGCTTTCCACGTCAACTCCAAAAGAATTGGAGAGCAGTTCAAACCTGCTTTTTTGGGCTTCAAAGTCAGCAAATCGCCGCCGAGTATGTTGAGTTTATCAGCAAACTGTGCACTCGGAAACACAGCGGTAGACAGCTTCTCTTTCATGATCTTACAGCTGGAAAAGTGGCTCAAGTTTTTTTCCTCATCTGCGCCTCCCACAGACTCAGCTTGGTTTTAAACGCCTTCACCGTACTGTACATATCAGAGATGACACGCCCCCGTCCCTGCAGCTGCAGGTTCAACACATTCAAATGGCTTGTGATGTCGCACAGAAACGCCATTTCACACATAAATGTTTCATCTCGGAGCTCTGTTGTGTCTTTTCCTTTGCTTTCCATGAACAGACAGTTCTCCTCACGCAGCTCGAAACATCTTTGCAGCACCTTCCCCTGGCTTAGCCATCGCACATCTGTGATAGGGCACGTCACCATACTCTGTGTCTAACTCGCCCAGAAATGCCTTGAACTGGCGGTGATTTAAACCTTTGGCTCTGATGAAGTTAACTGCACGCGTTATGATGCTCATTACATGCTCCATTTTCAAGGCTTTACCACACAACGACTCCTGGTGTATTATGCAGTGATAAGCTGTCAGCACACCTGAGACCTTTTCGTCCGGCATCCTCTCACGCATTCTTGCCACCAATCCACTCCTGTGTCCACACATCACGGGTGCTCCGTCTGTTGTCAATCCCACGAGTTTTTCCCAAGGCAGCCCGATGATGAATAATGAAGCCGAGGCCCGCTCGCAGCACTGCAGTGAGTTCGCGGGCTATTGTTGCATTGTGGGAAATGAAGTATTGATGCATTCAAAACGCCAGCAGGCGGCTGCGGCCTGCGGGCCGGTACTAATACTAATCAAATATCATTCTGGGGGCCATAGATAATTTATTCGCGGGCCGGATTCGGCCCGTGGGCCTTGACTTTGACACATGTGCAGTAGGACAAAGACAAGGTGGAAAGTCAGAAGAAATGGTTGGATTTCATCTTGAAATCTGAAATGAAGCTATACACAGCGACAGGTATGTGAAACTGTAATGGGATAACACACACTAGAAAAGAGACTTTTGGAGGATTTTGTTCCATAAAATCTGCAGGGGGCCACAATGCTGGATTGGAGCCTGCTTTTACACTACATGGGCCATATGTAACAATTCAGATTCTTTCCCTCTGTAACTCATTTGCATAAATTACAAATTTAGATTTACCAAATTTGAAAAAAAAAATCTGCACATTTAACAGAAAATTCTCACAAATTTACAAGGAAAAAGATAGAAACTTGTTGATAAGATCAATAAATTTACAAAAAAGATCAGAAATTTGCAAGAATAAATTTGGAAATAAATAATGAAAAAAGATTGAAATTTATGTGATAACAATTGCAAATTTGTGAGAAAAAAGTACATTTACAAGAAAAGCTGCAAATTAATTTTAAAAACATGAAAAGTGCATCTTTGGTATCAATTCTTAGTACAACCAGGAGAAAAATAGCCAAATAATTTAATCAGTCACACCCATCTTCAACACATATACTCAGCTCACCCGTGATCGCTCTATCATTGGGAGCAGTCATCCCAGGCGACTGGAGAGTCCCATTGGCCAGCTGCCCCCAGCTTCCACCGCAGTCTCCTCCGAGCAAGGGAAGGCAAAGCTCAGGAAAGGTGCTGAGTGAGCCTTGATCATTGGCTCAACCGTTTCTCCCTCATCCTCCTCACAGCCAGATGACCCACTGGATCACCCACTGAAGCTGTGACACCACATGAAGCAGGTGGTGGCACCAGTTCGATGGACACTGAAGGCTGGGGGGTGTCAGGTGTGGTTTTGTGTTTGGAGTTTTGGATTAGCTTGCATGCAGTCACGCTCAACAGCAGCCTGAATGTTGTGTGCTACGCCATAAACTGTCTGGCGCTACAGGGTCACGTTTCCGGGTTCCAGTTTTTTCATTCCATCAAAATTCATTGTATTTCTAAATAATATTTAAGGATTGGAATTTTGACATTTGTGCATTGATTCAGAATTGAGATGCATTGGAAAAATAATTATTTCCCCCACCTCTACCCAATATACAGTGGATATAAAAAGTCTACACACCCCAAATATCTGAACCAATGGGAATTAGAATAGAAAGATGAACTTATGTGTATATATACACATACACTACCATTATACATACACTACCATTCAAAAGTTTGGGGTCACCCAGACAATTTTTGTGTTTTCCATGAAAAGTCACACTTTTATTTACCACCATGAGTTGTAAAATGAATAGAAAATATAGTCAAGAGATTGACAAGGTTAGAAATAATGATTTGTAGGTTCAGGTTCAGGTTCAGGTTACTTTATTTGTACCCGTAGGTAGATTTGTTTTGCAGTCTGGTGACATCCATATTTACAAACCACAATTACATTCAACATAGACACAAACACAGGCACACATGAAGCTGACTATAAACATGATAAAATACTCAAGGGCTCCATCAATCAGGGTATAAAGACAAAGAGATGAGAGAAAAACCAGAGTAAGAGATAAGGGTCATATTAAAACGTAAAAACTAGTCAAAGAGGTTAAAAACTCAAAGGTCTCAAACCCATAAAATATTTAGAACCCAAATAACATCCTACAAAAATAAGTAAATTTTATATAATATAATATTGTATTTGAAATAATAATTTTTTCCTTCAAACTTTGCTTTCGTCAAAGAATCCTCCATTTGCAGCAATTGCAGCATTGCAGACTCAATGATTGCACAAGGGTTTTCTAACCATCCATTAGCCTTCTGACGCAATGAGCAAACACATTGTACTATTAGAACACTGGAGTGATAGTTGCTGGAAATGGGCCTCTATACACCTATGTAGATATTGCACCAAAAACCAGACATTTGCAGCTATAATAGTCATTTACCACATTAGCAATGTATAGAGTGTATTTCTGATTAGTTTAAAGTTATCTTCATTGAAAAAAGTGCTTTTCTTTCAAAAATAAGGAAATTTCTAAGTGACCCCAAACTTTTGAACGGTAGTGTATATGTGTGTGTGTGTGTGTGTGTGTGTGTGTGTGTGTGTGTGTGCACTGTTGTGTACAGTGGATATAAAAAGTCGACACACCCCTGTTCAGAAGCCAGGTTTTGGTGATGTGAAAAATGAGATCAAGATAAATCATTTCAAAACTTTTTCCACCGTTAATGTGACCTATAACTTGTACAACCCAATTGAAAAACAAACTGAAATCTTTTAAGGGGAAAAATAAAAAACTTACAATAACCTGGTTGCATAAATATGCACACGCACACGCTTAAACTAATACTTTGTTGCCGCACCTTTGGCTTTTATTATAGCACTCAGTCTTTTTGGGTAGGAGTCTATCAGCATGGCACATCTTGATGTGGCAATATCTGCCCACTCTTCTTTGCAGAAACGCTCCAAATCTGTTGGATTGTGAGGGCATCTCCTGTGCACAGCCCTCTTCACATCACCCCACAGATGTTCAATGGGATTCAGGTCTGGACTCTGGCCAGGCCATTCCAAAACCTTAATCTTCTTCTGGTGAAGCCATTCTTCTGTTGATTTGGATGTGTGCTTTGGGTCATTGTTGTGCTGAAAGATGAAGTTCCTCTTCATCTTCAGCTTTCTAGCAGAAGGCTGAAGGTTTTGTGACAACACTGACTGGTATTTGGAACTGTTCATAATTTTCTCCACCTTGACTAAGGCCCCAGTTTCAGCTGAAGAAAAACAGCCCCAAAGCATGATGCTGCCACCACCATGCTTCACTGTAGGTATGGTGCTCTTTTGGTGATGAGCAGTGTTGTGATTGCACCAAATATGCCTTTTGGAATTATGGCCAAAAAGTTCAACCTTGGTTTCATCGGACCATAACACATTTTCCCACATGCGTTTGGGGGATTTCAAATGTCTTTTTGCAATACGTAGCCGGGCTTGGATGTTTTTCTTGGTAAGCTAAGGCTTTCGTCTTGCCACCCTACCCCATAACCCAGACATACAGTATGAAGAAGACGGGAGATTGTTGTTGCATGTACCAAACAGTAGGGGTGGAAAAAAAGATTGATTCAGTGAAGGATCATGATAGAGCTGTGCAATATGGCAAAAATTTCATATCACGATACAAGTGAGCTTATATCACAATAACGATATATCAGGATATACATTTTCTGTAAATTCTACACTTTAGGTAATCACATTATTTATTTAGCGAATGCAAATAAATAATGTGATTACCTAAAGGTAATCACATAAAAAGGACCATCTCTATTTTTTTTTTAACTTTTTTGCAGTACATGTACCTTTTCCCTCATAATTTTGCAGTGTTGTTATAAAATAGTTTTTAATGTGCATTTGAGACTTGATTCTCATAAATTTCAGGTTTTTCTTCTGAATCATATATGAATAAAAACTAAACATCAATAAGTTAAATATTTCCTGAGCCAGAGGAGAATAGCAAAAAAAAAAAAAGTCTAAAAATGAGAAAATAACTCATTGCTCCCATCTATAGATATACAGTAAATTAGCTGTTAGTTTAAATCAGTGAAAATTTAAGTGTAGAGCTACACCCTGAAGATGCCATACTGGCCTGATTTAACCGGTTTGCTTCTTAGTAAAAATATTTCACATTGGTCATGATTTGAAAATCAAAGACACAAAAGGTAATGTAATAAAATACATGTGATGGCTGGTCTGGGAACACCTTGGTATCCTCTCTGAAGAGCTGGAGCAGGTGGCTGGGGAGAGGGAAGTCTGGGCTTCTCTGCTTGAACTGCTGCCTCTGCGACCCGGACCTCCGGAAAAGTGTTAGAAGATGGATGGATGAATGGACTTTAACTTTATTCATTATCACTACTTGACTAATTAAAATGATTAGAAATCAAATAAATTACATTAAGAGCCAACTTGCTCCTCCAACCATTTTAATTGATTTTTTATTTATTTTGCGTGTAAGTGCCACCATCATGCACTTTTGCAGCTTTAATAAATTTTTTCAGGACAAAACTAAGAAACTCAGCAGTAATTTAAAACCAAAGAAATGATGGTCTGCTCTGGTTTCCAGTTAGCGCAACTTAGCATCGTCATTTAGCATTTTATAATTGGACATGGTGTTAACGTTGCTTACAGTACATCCTATTAAAACGAGGTTAGCGAACTATCCTCTCTGACGCAGCATGATGGAAAACAGTCCCACATCCCTGGCAAACAGGAGTAGCAGCTATCTGAACCGGTAGTTGGCATTAGCAACCACAGAACTGAAGGCTAGCCACCCACCTGTTCCGCTGTGCGCAGTTGCTCACTGCAGGGGAGAGACGGGGTGCTGACAAGTAGTGGTGAGAAGCTTTACTGAATAAATGGGAGTATGTGCATTTTAAATCACGGTATAAATGTTAAGAGTATTCTATGAACCGATAGGCATTTTTATATCGTCATCTGATATATAGTCATATCGCACAGCCCTAGGTCGTGATACTTGGCACTGGCGACAATGCATCGATCTATAAACGCTCAGATCGATCTTTTATTTTAAAAAAATGCACACACATATACTTTTGGATTATAAGTTAATCAGTGGCGTGTTCAGTCCACTAGATGGTGCAAAGCAAGCACCCAGTCAAGTGAAGTCATAGCTTGTCTTGGTGATTTGCAGTCAGCTTTGAAAGTTAGGAAGCAGTTAGCTCAAAGTTAGCTCAAATGTCGGGCCTTTTTGGATTTTATAACAAAGATGGAAGAAAGACCTTGACATGACACACAACCCGCAAGAAGTGCTGCAAGGAAAAAAGAAAAAACACTCGGAATATGGCAGGCCAGTACACGTCTCAGAGCAGCGTTAGCAATAGCTAAGCTAAAGAGACACCATCATGGAGCTTTTTCTACAAGCGTCAAATGAGTAAAGTTTATTTATGAAGCGCTTTTCACAGACATATAGTCACAGAGCACTGCACAATAAAATGGAATAAAAGGAAGTTGATAGATAAGAATAATTTTAAAAATACAAAAACAAGTTAAAACACAAGATAAAAGTAATTTAAAAATATCAGACTTACCATTAAAAAGCAGTTGAAACTCAACAGAAAGCCTCCTTAAACAAAAAAGTTTTCAGCTGCTTTTTAGAAGACTCCACAGAGTCAGATAAAGTAGCTGGAGTGGGAGTCTAGTATTCCAGACAGCACTGCACTGCCCACCGCCCTCCTTATGTGCAGAGATATATCGCCATGGAAAATGAAGCCCTGAAAATACTTTATTATATTAAATAAATGTCAACAGTTTTACTTTGGGATATGATTTGAGGTTGAATAAGGTGAAAAAAATTTGAGATATATGGGATTGTGATACTCAATTATTGCAATAATGTAATTATCGTTGAATCATGATAGGATCGACTCGTGACCCAAGAATCGCAATCCAAATCAAATCGTGAGGTCCCTGGCGATTCCCACCCCCTACTAAACAGCCAGTACTTGCCAGAAATTCCTGCAGCACCTTCAATGTTGCTGTTGGCCTCTTGGCAGCCTAAATGACCAGTTTTATTTTCATCTTTCATCAATTTTGGAGGAACGTCCAATTCTTGGTAATGTCACGTCGTGCCATATTTTCTCCACTTGATGATCAATCAATCAATCAACTTTATTTATAAAGCACTTTAAAAGCAACACTCGCTACACAAAGTGCTGTACAGCAAGAAAACAACACATGAAAACACAAAAGGCAGGAAGCAGGGCACTAACACAAAAACAATATAGAACCACAGTCAAAAGAAACAGTAAATAAAGGGTAAAATAAATAAATAAATAAAATCCATCTCATTCAATAAAATCAATGTCTCACACTGGGTTGCAGGCCAGGGAGTAAAAGTGTGTTTTAAGACAGATTTTGAAAATGGACAGAGAAGATGCTTGTCTGATGTCTAGGGGTAAATCATTCCATAACCTGGGTACCAATGATCGAAAAGGCTCTGCCCCCTCTGAGCTTTCACCTCACCTTTGGCACCCCCAGAAGCAGCTGTTCAGCTGACCTGAGGGGCTGGGTGAGAGCGTAGGGATGCAGAAGCTCAGAGAGGTAAGGTGGAGTAAGATCGCTCAAGGATTTAAAATCAAATAAAAGAATTTTAAAATGAACTCTAAAATGCACGGGCAGCCAGTGGAGTGAAGCTAAGATGGGTGTGATGTGATCTCTTCCACGTGCACCTGTTAAAAGACGAGCAGTGGCATTTTGAACCAGCTGCAGACATGAAAGAGATGACTGGCTGACACTGGTGTAAAGTGCGTTACAGTAATCCAGCTGAGATTAAATAAAAGCATCTGTTTCCAGGTGTGGTCTAGAGAGAATGGGTTTTACTTTTGCTAAACGCCTTCGATGAAAGAAGCTGGATTTTACCACAGAACAAATCTGAGTGTCTAATTTAAAATCACTGTCCCTGATAAAACCAAGGTTCTTAACTGTGGATTTCACGTAAGGTGTGAGAGGGCCCAAGTATACGGGAGGGGACTCACAGGGGCCACGAGGTTCAAACACCATCACTTCTGTCTTCTTATCATTAAAATTTAGAAAGTTTAGGGCCATCCAAGACTTGATGTCCTCAATGCATGATAGAAGTGGGTTTACTGATGAGGCAGCTTTTTGTTTTAGATGGACATATATCTGACAGTCATCAGCATACAGGTGGAAGGAGACACCATGCTTTTAAAAATTTAACCCAGCGGAAGTATGTACAAAGAAAAAAAACATGGGCCCTAGAATTAACCCCTGTGGGACCCCATATGGCAGAGGAGCAGAAGAGGATTCAAACCCAGAGATGCTAACTTTAAAACTCCTGTCTGCCAGATGGGACCTAAACCAGTTGAGAGCAGTGCCACAAATGCCCACTAGGTGCTGCAAACGGGAAATTAAAACATGATGGTCCACTGTATCAAAGGCAACAGTTAAATCAAGCAACACAAGAACAGCATATTCACCTGAATCACATGCTAAGAGGATATCATTAAAAACTCTTAACAAGGCTGTCTCTGTGCTATGAAGAGCTTTGAAACCAGATTGAAAAACCTCCAAAATACCATGTTCATCCAGAAAACATTCAGCTGCACATGGATCGTCACCTTATCGTGGTGGGGGGGTTTGCGTGCCCCAGTGATCCCAGGAGCTATGTTGTCCGGGGCAATTTGCCTCTGATAGGGGTCTCCCAAGACAAACTGGTCCTGGGTGAAGGGCCCAGACTAAGAACGATCCAACAGACTCTCATGATAAATTGTATATCAAGGATTCAGTGTACCCCGCCCGGTATGGGGTTACCGGGGCCCCCACCCTGGAGCCAGGCCTGGGGGAGGGGCTCGAAGGCTAGCGTCTGGTGGCCGGGTTTCCCACCCATGGGAACCCAGCTGGGCTCAGCCCAAAGGAGTTACTGGGTCCGCCCTCCAGTGGGCTCACCACCTGCAGGAGGGATCATGGGGGGTCTGGTGCTATTGGATTAGGTGGCGGTCAAAGGCGGAGACCTTGGCGGACGATCCCCAAGCGTTCTAAACTGGCTTTTGGTACGGTGGAATGTCACCTCTCTGGTGGGGAAGGAGCCTGATCTGGTGTACGAGGTTGAGAGATACCGGCTAGATATAGTCGGCCTCACCTCAACACACAGCTCCGGTTCCGGAACCAGTCTCCTGGAGAGGGACTGGGACTTGGCCTTTTCTGGAGTTGCCCGGGCCGAGAGGCGACGAGCAGGGGTGGGTATTCTTGTATCGCGCCCACCTTGCTGCCTCTATATTGGGAGTTTTCCCCGGTGGACGAAAGGGCTTCGCTTCCCTGCGCCTTCGGGTTGGGAAATGGGTCCCTGACCATCATTTGTGCCTATGCACCAAATGATGTTTCAGAGTACCCACCCTTTTTGGAGTCTGTGACTGGGGTGCTGGAGGGTGCTCCTCTTGGAGACTCCATTGTCCTACTGGGGGACTTCAATGCGCACATGGGCAACAACAGTGAAACCTGGAGGGGGGGGGGGGGGTGATTGGGAGGAACGGCCTGCCCGATCTGAACCCGAGTGGTGTTCAGTTATTGGACTTCTGTGCTAACCACAGTCTGTCCATAACGAACACCATGTTCAAGCATAAGGGTGTCCATATGTGCACCTGGCACCAGGACACCCTAGGTCGCAGGTCGATGATCGATTTTGTTATCGTATCATCAGACCTGCGACCGTATGTCTTGGACACCCGAGTAAAGAGAGGTGCAGAGCTGTCAACTGATCACCACCTGGTGGTGAGTTGGATCCGATGGCAGGGGAGGAAGCCATTCAGACCTGGTAGACCCAAACGTATAGTGAGGGTGTGCTGGGAGCATCTGGCTGAGGCCCCTGTCCGGGAGGTCTTCAACTCCCACCTCCGGAAGAACTTCAACCACATTCCGAGGGAGTCTGGAGACATGGAGTCTGAATGGGCCATGTTCTCCACCTCTGTTGTTGAAGCGGTGGCCCAGAGCTGCGGCCGCAAGGTGGTCGGTGCATCTCGTGGTGGCAACCCCCGAACCAAGTGGTGGACACCAGTGGTGAGGGGGGCCATTAAGCTGAAGAAGGAGTCCTATCAAGCTTGGTTGGCTTGTGGGATTCCCGAAGCAGCTGAGGTGTACCGGCAGGCCAAGCGGAGTGCAGCTGAGGTCTCCAAGGTGGTTAAAAATCTCTTTGGTGGCCGGGCCCCGGGGGTGAATGAGATTCGTCCTGAGTACCTCAAGGCCCTGGATGTTGTAGGGCTGTCATGGTTGACACACCTCTGCAACATTGCGTGGAGGTCGGGGGCAGTGCCTTTGGCATGGCAAACCGGGGTGGTGGTTCCTCTCTTCAAAAAAGGGGACCGGAGGGTGTGCTCCAACTTTAGAGGGATCACACTCGTCAGCCTCCCTGGGAAGGTCTTTGCCAAGGTACTGGAGAGGAGAGTCCAGCCGTTGGTTGAACCTCAGATTCAGGAGGAGCAATGTGGTTTTCATCTTGGCCGTGGCACATTGGACTAGCTCTTTACCCTCTCGAGAATCCTCGAGGGTTTGTGAGAGTTTGCCCAACAAGTTTACATGTGTTTTGTGGACGTGGAGAAGGCATTCATTCGTGTCCTTCGTGGTTTTTTGTGGGGGGTGCTTCGGGAATATGGAGTCATGGGCTTGTTGTTACGAGCTATTTGCTCTTTGTATGACCGTTGTGAGAGTTTGGTTCATATTGCCAACACTCGATCGGACTCATTCCCAGTGAGAGTTGGACTCCGCCAGGGCTGCCCTTTGTCACCGATCCTGTTCATAATTTTTATGGACAGGATTTCTAGGCGCAGCCAAGGAACGAAGGGTGTCATGCTTGGTGATCACAGGATCTCATCTCTGTTGTTTGCAGATGATGTTGTGCTGCTGGCTTCATCCAGCAATGACCTACAGTTCTTACTGGGACAGTTTGCCGCTGAGTGTGAAGTGGCTGGGATGAGAATCAGTACCTCCAAGTCCATGGTCCTCAGCCGGAGAAAGGTGAATTGTTCTCTCCGGGTTGGGGACAGGCTCCTGCCCCAAGTGGAGGAGTTTAAGTATCTTGGGGTCTTATTCACGAGTGAGGGGAGAATGGAGCGAGAGCTTGACAGATGAATTGGAGCAGCAGCTGCAGTGATGCGGACGTTGTACCGGGCTGTTGAGGTGAAGAGGAAGCTGAGCTCTAAGGCAAAGCTGTTGATTTACCAGTCAATCTACGTTCCTACTCTCACCTATGGTCACAAGCTTTGGGTAATGACCAAAAGAACAAGATCGCGGATACATGCAGCTGAAATTAGCTTTCTTCGTAGGATCGCTGGACTCACCCTGAGATAGGGTGAGGAGCTCAGTCATCCGTGAGAGGCTCAGAGTAGAACCGCTGCTCCTCCACAGTGAAAGGAGCCAGTTGAGGTGGTATGGGCATCTGATCAGGATGCCTCCTGGACACCTTCCACTTGAGGTGTTTCTGGCACGTCCCTCTGAGAGGAGTCCCTGGGACAGATCCAGGACTTGTTGGAGAGGCTATGTCTCCCAGCTGGTCTGGGAATTCCTTGGTATCCTCTCTGAAGAGCTGGAGCAGGTGTCTGGGGAGAGGGAAGTCTGGGTTTCTCTGCTTGAACTGCTGCCTCCGGGACCCGGACCTCCGGGAAAGCGGTAGAAGATGGATGGATGGATGGATGGATGGATGGACAACATCTTAAGTGCACTGAGGGGTGGACTGGGACAAAAATTCAGGATGGGAATTTGACTTCATCCTAAGCCACCCTGTTGTTGGAAACCAGAAACCACCACAGTTTTAGTAGGCCAACATTTTAAAATAATAGGTATCAAACTAGTTATAAATGTAATTATAGCCTTCAGCTGGGAGAAAAATTATAAATTTGGATTGTAATAGTCTACTGATCTATTGATTATCAAAACAACTGATTGACTGATCTCAATTTAAGTCTGGTGCTGCTTCTGATTTCTTCACCTTTTCAGAGTAAAAAGACAAGGTAAGAGGCTTTAGGTAAAATGTTACAATTTTGCATGAAAAAGGTCACAAATTTATCACCAAAAATGTTCAAAATTTAAAAAAAAAATGTACCTTTATGAAAAAATGTTTAAATAATGAGAAAAAATAAATTTAGGAGAGAATGGTAACAAGCAGATGAGAGTAAAATTGGTCCTGCAGACTACATATAGCCTACCGTTTTGAAAATTCTACAGATTTTTCTTAAAATATCTCAATAGTTCTGAAAACATTGCCTTATGAATGTAAGAGCAATTTAGCTCTGGTTAATGCAACCTATTTATTACATTTTAAAAGGTAAACCCCAAACTATAAGCAGCTACAGCAGTATAATATAACCATAGACACACTTTCACCACATTACTTCTGTCTTCATTTCATTTCTATGCTCTGGGGCATGAGGGGGTTTTGATCAATTTAACATATTAAATTAATTTAGTCTAGTATGTTATTTCACCGGGTCAGGAAGAGTCTAAATAAAACAAGGAGGAAGTGGGGTTATTTAAAACTGTTATCATTTCATTTTTTTTATATTGAATATATGCTGGCCTACCTGTCTGTCATTTCCCAAGACACTTCTGGAAGTCAATGGCCGCTGCATTGGCCCTCCCATCTCTCTCTCTCTTTCTCTCAGTTTACCCGCGTTAGAAATTTCCATTGCACAGACAACTCCTGGGCTGTTAACAGATTTTTTTTTCTTTTGGTTGGTTGAATAAATCATGCTGGAGCAGCCACAACGGAATGAAAATAGACCTCTGGACATGTCGGACGTCAGCAATACCACTTCAGGGAGAAGTAAACCTTTTCCCCGAAGTGCCGTTGTTGACATGCAGAAAAATATGTGGACAGATTATCCGCATCTTTGCACCGTTTTTTTTTTTTTTTTTTAAAAGATGGCAGCAGTCTGAAATGGCCTTAAACTAAATTACTTCCTCACAACCAGACACAGACGTTCCAAGCACAGAGCGCCGCTTACTGCACCATGTTTGTTTTCCCATTTCTATGGTAACACGTAACTTCCATTGGCAGCATAACAGACCCCAAATATTGCGATATTCATTTTTACACCAGTATCAAAATTTATACCAGTATTATTGTGAATGATACAGTATGACACACCCCTGGTCACCAAACCTGGTACACAGGTTCACTCTGAGACCATGACCTCCGACTACAAATTTGGGATAAAAAGGTCAAAGGTCAAGGTTGACACTCCCGATGCTCTCTTACTATAGAATGTGTAAAACTCTCTAGGGTCACCAAACTTGCTACACAGGTTCACCTCGGGATCCTGCCCTATAACTATGGGTTGTATACTTTGTTGTGTATTTGTGGATGTGGGGGTTATGATAATTTGGTTCTGCCACGGTAATTATATTGAAAAGTTGAAAATTACTTTCTGTCAGTAAGTACTGGGATCTTCAAAGACAACGGAGATGGGATATTGCACTCGCCTCAGAGTGCTCTTGTTTACATACAGTATATTGAAGATGTGCATATTACTAGGATTTTGATTTTGGATCATTTTTGTGAAAATTACATGCTTTACAACTTTGTCAGTTTTTCCTTGCAATTTTCACAAATCTTTTTTTTTTTTTTTTCCATTTTCAAAAAAATCACCCTGTAATTGGCTGTTGGGACTGAGGTCAGAGTCTCCATAGTTATAGTCTTTGCAGTGTTCCTACTGGTAACAAGAAAGTTACATAGTGCGACTTTAAAAGCTAATGTGTTGCACACCTTAGGTGTTAAATGGTGTTGCTAAAGGCCCTGTCACACCTTGATGATTTAGGCAGCATATGCTGACGTATGAAAATTTCTCTACACGCTGACATACGGCCAAAATTTTTAATTTTGGGCGTATGCATCGTGAGTTGGACGTATACATAACATATTAGTAACATATGTAATGTTTCGATAACTTATACATAACTTATACCAACGAATGCTTAGCATGTTGCCTGCATTCACAACTTATGCTCAGTGACAGTCTAACTCATGCATAACTTAAGCATAGCGCGGTCATGCCAAACTGCTGTCGCCTCCCAATCCATGAATCCTAGATGTGCGAGAGCATGAAGGCTCCTTCTTCTCGGTTCAACAGAGACCATTCTTTCCTCCAAAGGCCATCGCACAGCAGAGGGATGTGACCGACCCGGCAGATCTGTCAAATCTGTTGGGTTGGTCATGCCTGCGGAAAGGATAAAACAGCTGATGTGATATGTCACGAATGTCATATGACAGACGAAACATGTCAAGGTATGAAACTTCTCTTTTCTTTGTCGTAATAGAAGAACAAGACCAGTTTGAAGTGGGCATCTGCTCATCATAGAGTCTTTACGGTTTCCTCCTGTGAAACAACGCTGCCAATACGCCATTATACAGTAGCTGTAAGTTAGAAACGCGTTCAGTAAGTTACACATAGGTTCAAAGCGTGTTACTCATAGGTTAGAAATAAGTTTTGGGTATGCTAGACGTTATCTCAACGTATTTCGACTTATGAGTAACTTACGAGTCATGTGTATCAACGTGTGTCAACGATTGCATAACTTACCTACAACTTATGGGCCGCATATGCAGGACGTATGAGCCATACACTGGATACGGATACGGCGATTACCTCACCGTACTACAATGTATACCAGTGTGCTTCAGCTTGCTCTTAACGTATACAAAACTTACCCTTAACTTATTCGATGTACACCAGCGTATTCGCTAAATTTTTTAAACAGCATACGCTGCCTAAATCATCAAGGTGTGACAGAGGCTTTAACAATACCAGACCTTGGAGTCTACATCTGCTTGAAGGCCGATGATTGCTGCTTGTGACTATGTATTTTTATTATTATTATTATTATTATTATTATAGATTTGTATTACTTGTTTGAAAATGACCAAAGAATTTACTTGATTTTGTGTGCATTTTCCTGTCACTCTTGAGGCTTTTGACATGTCAGAATTAAGGTTTTAGTTTATTTTACATACCTGTTTATTTATTTGAAACACAGATGTGTAATGTTCTACAATATATTTGTCATATTCAACCTCTGACTGAAAATAAATCATACCTGTAACCTTATGTCTTCCCATCTCAATTGAGAGTAAAAAAAAGACCCTCTAAGCTTGACAGAAACAGTGATTTGATGTATATTGTGAAATGCATAATTATCTATCAATATGGAACACCCTATCATGATATGATTTTTGGCCATATCGCCCAGTAGGTTCTAAATAAATTGGTTTGAAGATGAACTGGTTCCCCAGAGATTTGAAATTCCAGGGCTGGGATTAAAACTAGCACGGTGCTTTCTAGGTGCATGTTATCTGCCTGTAATGTGTAAACCTTTTGATGCTTCACATGTTGACCTTTTTTGGTGCTAGTTGAAAGCTATTAGAACCAAATTTGAATGGATTGAACACAAGACTAGACTTTTTCTGTTATCATTTTGACAGACAGGGTTGTAAAAATTCTGTCATAATCTTTTAGTACCTGTCATTTTAATTGATTTTAATTAGATCACTTTCAGTGTAATCTGTCAAAATGGCAGACAGCTTTCAGATTTTTCTGTCACTGCTGAAAAAATCTGTCAATCAAGGATAATTTTCAGTTAATGGAACCTCTGGATTTTAGTCATGTTGATATCCAGTGTTAATATCTGATCATATATCCCTAATCAGTGTCCAACTCTTGTGTCTCTTTGTTTCTTCAGACATCTCACAGCAACCTGACTGTAAGGAGGAGGTGGTTCTGGCTGACCAACAGCTGTGGAACCAGGAGAGGAATTCAATGACAGACCAGAATGATTCAGAACCTCCAGAGGTTAAAGAGGAACAGGAGGAACTCTGCATCAGTCAGGAGGGAAAACTGTTGGTAGGGAAGATGGAGGCTGATACCTTCGTGGTGACCCTTATTTCTGAGGAAAACCAACAGAGTGAAACAGAACTAAACGGTGAGCAACTCCTCTCTCACAAATCTGCTGTAACTGAGATCCAAGATGACGAAGGAAGCTGGCATGTAGACTCAGGATCCAAACCAAAGAAGAGACGACTGAAAACAAGACGTCACAGTGACAGCAATGACGACTCTCTGGCCTCAAAGACTCTCTGTGAGAATGAAACAGATAAAAAGTTGGAACATGTTTAGGTTGAGTCTTGGAGAAACAGTCCTAAAAATAACATTGAAGTAATATTTACAGTAAGAAGGAAAATTTGACGTACTTGCACTGGTCTCACTAGGAAATCAGTTTGTGTTGAGAGATATTGTCAGAAACAAATGGATCGTGGTTAAAAACATTAAAAAGCCAAACAAAAGTTCTGAATGTTGATGTTATCTTAATTAAATGTATATAAAAAAGCTCTGAAAATGTTATTGAGTTAAAAATATTAGTTTAGATACAATACACAATAATGTCAGCATTTTCATTGTCTTGTATGAATTTAGCAGTCAGATATAAAAGGTCATGCAGGTTCTGTCTTTAGTACCTCTGACACACTGTGTGACTTTAGCTGTCTTATCAGTTTTTTACCAGCCACACTGTGGCTTCTTAACTTACAGTCATGTGAAAAAATTAGGACACCCTATGAAAGCCGGTGTGTTTTTTAAACATATTTGGACATATGGATATTTAATATCAATTTTAACAACACTGGGAGATTCAAGTAAGATAACTAAACAATTAAAACTGAACAAAAAAACACCAAAATTTTCTTTAAAATATAATTCTGACAACATGCAATTTCTGGTGAGGAATACATCAGGACACCCTTATATTTATTCCCACTTAAAATAGCTAAAGTCACCCGCACATGTATCACATCAGGTGCACATGATTAGAACATCAGTACTCAGCATTTTGAAGGAGGCTTGTCATATTTAAACCTCAGACATTTAGTTTAGTGTGCTCCTGACTGTTGAAGTGAGAGTGAACACCATGGTGACATCGAAAGAGCTGTCTGAGGCCTTCAGAAAGAAGATTATAGCAGCTTGTGAGTCTGGTAAGCGATTTAAAAAGATCTTAAAAGAATTTGAAATCAGCCATTCTACTGTCCAGAAAATAGTCTACAAGTGGAGGACATTCAAAACAACTGCCAACAAGCCCAGGTCTGGCTGTCCAAGCAAGTTCACCCCAAGAGCAGACCGCAAGTGGCTAAAAGAAGTCTTCAAAAACCCTAAAATGTCATCACGGGGCCTACAGCAGGCTCTTGCTACTGTTGATGTGAAAGTCCAAACCTCTACAATCAGAAAGAGACTGCACAAGTTTAACTTGCATGGGAGGTATGCAAGGAGTAAACCTTTGCTCTCTAAGAGGAACATGAAGGCCAGACTGAAGTTTGCCAGAGAGAATGCAGACAAAGACCAGGACTTCTGTGTTTGGCGTAGACCAAATACAGCATTCCAGTAAAAGAATCTCATACCAACTGTGAAGCATGGAGGTGGAAGTGTCATGGTTTGGGGATGCTTTGCTGCAGCAGGACCTGGCCAGCTCACCATCAGACCTTAATCCCACTGAGATGCTGTGGGGTGACTTGAAATGGGCTGTACATGCAAGAAACCCCTCAAACATCTCACAGCTGAAAGAATTCTGCGTTGAGGAGCGGGGCAAACTTTCCTCAGACTGATGTCAGAGACTGGTAGATGGCTACAAGAAGCATCTCACTGAAGTTATTTCAGCCAAAGGGGGTAACATTAGCTATTAGGTGGTAGGGTGTCCTAACTTTTTCCTCAGTTAGAATATGCATTTTTGTTATCTTTTGTTTAATGAGTAAAACAAGGTTAATTTTCATTATTTACCTGCAATTAAATCACCTTCTTTTCCAGAGATAAATAAAAACAAGATTAGACATCGATATTTGAACATTTCTTAATAAAGAACTGAATATTTAATGACTTAAACCCTTGAGTTCCTTAAGGAACATAGGTCGTCCACCAGAGACTGCCACCCTCTTCTGTCCTGTGCTTTCCTCTCCCGAATATTTAATAGGGTGTCCTAATTTTTTCACATGACCATATGTGGGACATATATAAATGTTGATGTGTGTAGACTGTACGTTACGTAGGCAACAGTCTTTGTGCAATCATAAAATATGATCTGTGTGCGTCTTCCATTTGCACTGCTCTAGATTTAAACATGCTACATACTACTCTGGTGCGATCGTGCTAACAGTTGGAGGACTCATTATACAAACTTTTGCTCCCACAGTTCAGCTAGACTTTCTTCTTGTTGGAATCCCACATGTTTTTGATGTTTTGTCTCCATCTGATGTGTTTGGGTTTGTTTTGTATTGCATTCCTTGCTATGGCTCCAGTGTCACATAGATCAGAGCAGAATTTCATGCTGCATTCATATTGGTCAGTAAGAAAACAGTTATAGCAGCAGTGACGTTGCTGACGCTGTCAGAATTTCATTGGGGAATATCTTTGTTCTCAAGACTGCTACAATGGTTGTCTTTGAACCTCTCATGGTGTGGGACCACCGTTTCTGTGCTACAGTGCACTCACACTGGACCAAAGCATGTCAAGACTTCTGGGAACTGTATCAACATGTCACAAAAGGCCATAGTATGTCCACTTTAACTCTTTCCCCATCAGGGCACTATGTTTAGGTTTCAGTCAGCACCAGTATTTTTCACCACATTTGCTTATTTTTCAAGATATCCATAGTATTTTGCTTAATGAATACACAAACAGTGAATACATAAAACAAAGAACAGACTTTATTTTTACCTTCAAAAATATTTTATTCTAGCTTCAGTCTCTTTTTTTTTAACCGACTCTTGAAAGTAGGTCATATTCACCAAAAAACATTGCAAACAAAGAGCTATGAAAGTTACATTTTTGTTAAAAATAGTGATTCACTGTGTGTTCTGTTTTTATTAAATGTCCATCATAGACGGGACGTATTGTAGTATGATGATATCCATCTGTCTTTCCATCAGTCTGTCTGTCCATCTATCCGTACCATTTGTCTGGCAAACTCCTACAGTTTTCAAGCTGGGACATGTTCATTTCAAAGTGTTTGTACATGTATTGAAGTAGATGTGGATATTGTAGGGGCTTAAATGAGTTTCTGATATTTTCTTGAAATCTGTTCAACTTTGAATTGTAGATTGTTTGCTTTGCTTAAACTCTTTGTAATTACATGGTTATTTTATTACAGATGCAGAGTATATTGAATCACAAATTTGTAATTGATTTTTTTTTTTTAAATCGCCGCCAGTCGAAGACCAAAGGGGATAATGTTATGGGGCATTCTGTCCCACTTCTGTGAAATCAACTCCTCCTATAGTTCTGCTGCGATTATTTTGAAACTTGGTTCCAGGGTTTGGTATACATTGATGATGCATATATTGCAATTTGACTCTGATTGGATCAATTTTGCAGGAATTATAGACCTTGAGGTAAGAGGTCAGTTTTTCCCTAAATCTTGTAAACGCAATAACTACTGAAAGAAATTATTTTGGCTTTACAAATCAATACCATAGTTGTATCAAAGACAAATCTTGGATGGCTTACACCCTGACATGACTATAGGTTTGGGCTCAAAAAGTCAAAGGTCAAGGTTAACATTCTCTTTGCACTATTACTATACAACAAGTAAAGTTAGGCTCACCAAACTGTGAACACAGGTTCACCCAGTGACCCTTAACTGTGACTGTGATTGCAAGATCAAAGGTCAAGGTCAAATTGCCATATAAGTTGTATCTCAACAACAAAGAAAGCTAGGGTCACTAAACTTGCTACACAGGTTCACCTTGGGACCCTGACCTACTTCTATGGGATTGGGGTCAAAAGGTTTACATTAACATTCCCTTTGCACTATTACTATAGAACAAATAAAGCTAGGGTCACCAAACCTGGTACATGAGTTCTCCCTGAGACCATGACCGCTGACTATAGGTTTGGGTCAAAAAGTCACAGATCAAGGTCAGCATTCCCATTGCCCTATTGTTATAGGGCTGGGTCATGCCGAAGACCATATAAAAAGTGGAACTTCCTTCCGTCCAGCTTGGTGCTCAGCAATAATGGAACGGAGGAGGGAAAAATTTGTGGCGGTGCCTTGCGTGGCAGCAACCCCTCTGATTCTAGATGGGATTAACATTGTAGATGAGAGAAACGTAATTTTGTTCTACTGTACATGATTGGCTGTATGGATTGAATAACAATAAAAGTTGGCTTTACCTTTATAGAATGAGTAAAGCTAGGGTTACCAAACTTGCTACACAGGATCAACTTGGGATCCTGACCTACCACTATGGGTTGTATACACCCATTTTTGTTGTATATTCTTGGATGTTAGGCTTATCATAATTTGGTTCTGCCCCAATAATTATATGGAAAAGTTGAAAACTGCTCTCCTTGGATGACATATCAGGAAATAGCCTCAAAGAAAATAGCCTCAGAGTGCTCTTGTTTGGTTGTTGGTGTGCTTGCTATGCACTATCGATAATGACTATGGAGGGGTGTATAATGAACCATGTGCGGGACTCTTGTTCCATCTTCCAGGTGGTATCATCAGCTGAGTAGAAATAAAAATACAAAAATGATATTCTTCCTCTTACATAATACTGATGAGGAATTTCAGTGTCATCACCACTGTTTCCCCTGTGTTAGTTACTGATACAGCTGAGAGTCCTGCTGTTTTCCACACAACAATGCTGATTTGACTTATCGGCTTCTTTTCCTTCAGACAGATCAGATTCAAAATATAAATGACCGGAGTCCATCAACAGCCCCAAGGATTCTACAACCATGTTGTTATTTTGTTGTTTGCTACATGGATCAATTACTTCCTGTTTCCAGTGGAGCTGCTTCTTCTTTTGATTTTGAATTCTGCCATGTTCCACTAGTTCACAAGATCAGTCACAGAGCCTTTCAATGTATCAGTGAAAATACCGATTGACGAAATATCTTGTCAATGGCAGAAAAATGGTTAAATAAATATTTGAAGCTGAAACTGATTCATCACTGCTGTAATTATCGCATGGAAGGATACAAACTATTTGTTACCAGGGGGTGATTTTTTTCCCAGGCAGTATATTTATTCTTTGTGGTTTTTCTATTACTAGCATTTTTCTTGTCACTTTCTCTCCCCAGAATCTCCACAGCTACATGATGGTAAGAAGGAGGTTCTCACTGTCCAGCAGGTCTGGAACCAGGAGAGGAACTTCAGTCTGTACTAGGAAAAACAAGATACTGCACGTGTTAAAGAGGAAGAACACCTTGGACTGAAACAAGAGACTGATGCCTTTATGGTGACCCCTACTGACGAGGACAATGACAGCAGTGAAACAGAACCAAACAGTGAGCTGTTCCTTTCTCACAACTCTTCTGCTCCTGCAAGCCAAGACCAGGGAGCAGGTAAGAATGTAAACCCAGGACCAACTAAAGGTGAAGAGCCAAAGCCAAAGAAGAGACTTCATAGAAACAGACGTGACAGTCACAATGTAGACAACTCCTCCATGTCAGAGAATCAGTGTGATACTGACACAGGTGAAAAGTCTGGAAAATGTTCTGATAATGACAAAGACTTTAAGAATGAGTCCCAAAAGAAAAAAAAAATAATCACACAGTGGATAAGCCACATGTCTGTAACATGTGTGGGAAAAGATTCAAACATAGGGGACATTTATCAGTTTATGAGAGAATTCACACTGGTGAGAAGCTGTTTTCTTGTGAAACGTGGGCAAGGTTTGAATCAACTTTGAAAACTCACATGAGAAGTCACACAGGTGAGGTGCCATATTCTTGTGAAACATGCGGGCAGAGTTTTAATCAGTATGGTTCTTTGAAAACTCACAGGCGAGTTCATACAGGTGAAAAGCCATATTGTTGTGGAACATGTGAACAGAGTTTTAATCAGTATGATTCCCTGAAAACTCACATGAGAATTCACACAGGTGAGAAGCCATATTGTTGTGAAACATGCGGGCAGAGTTTTAATCAGGATGATTCTTTGAAAACTCACAGGGAAATTCACACAGGTGAGAAGCCATATTGTTGTGGAACATGTGGGCAAAGTTTTAATTATTATGGTAATCTGAAAAGACACATGAGAAATCACACAGATATGAAGCCAAACAAGAGGTGAGGAAGAGAGTGCAGGCAGGGTGGAGATGAGTGTCGGGGTGATTTGTGACAGAAGCATAGCAGCAGAGTAGAAGGAAAGATTTACAAGACAGTAGTGAGATCTGCGATGATGTATGGCTTGGAGACGGTGGTGCTGACAAAAAGACAGGAGATGGAGCTGGAGGTGGCAGAGTTGAAGATGCTAAGATTTTTATTGGGAGTGACTAGGAAGGACAAGATTAGAAATGAGTATATCAGAGGGACAGCTCAGGTTGAGCGGTTTGGAGACAAAGTAAGAGAGGCAAGGCTGAGACGGTTTGGACATGTGCAGAGGAGGGATAGTGGATATATTCGACAAAGGATGTTGAAGATGGAGCTGCCAGGCAGGAGGAAAAGAGGAAGACCACAGAGAAGATTCATGGATGTAGTGAAAAAGGACATGGAGAGGGTTGGTGTTACAGAGGAAGATGCAAGGGATAGGGTGAGATGGAGGCAGATGAACTGCTGTGACGACCCCTAAAGGGAGCAGCTGAAAGAAGTGAAGCCATATTCTTGTGAAACATGTGGGCAGAGTTTTAATCAATATTATTCTTTGAAAACTCATGAGAATTCTACAGCTGAGAAGTCATTTTCTTGTGAAATGTGTGGTCAAACTTTTAAGGATCATTTGAATAGACACATAAGAATCCACACAGGTGAGGAGTCATCACTCACTCTTGTTAGAGTCCCTCCGTAAGAACTCACAGTTGAGGCACTGTAATACACCAACATCTGTAGATTTTTATTTTCAGGTTTAAGTCTGTGCGTTGTGGTTGAAATGTTCTGTAAATTGTTGAAGCTTTAATGTAAATATAAATCAGTTTGATAAGAACATCAATCATCAGATTACCTGCATATTCACTCTGCTTTGAGCCATCAGACCTCTAATCTTTAATGTGCTGGATGCCATAGTGTTGGAAGCATTTTCAAAGTGAGGGGACATTGTAGTGGAGGGTCAGTGAGTCCTCCACTAAAATAATAATAATAAAATTAAATGCAATAGATGAAATTTTAGTAGGTTGTTAAACTGTGTCATGTTTTATTTATTTCACTTCACATTCTTATTCACTATTGCAGCCTGGCTAAAACCGAAGCCTTTTGAGGACATGGGGAAATAAGGGGGAAGGGACGTTCAGTATGAAAGTTAAAATATCAACATAGATATAATATAAACAATAAATACACAGAGATGCACAGCTGAGAGAGAACAACAGTGATAAAACAATGCACCTTCCCAAAAAAGTCTATACAGCGCTAAAAGCAACTACAACACCATCTTTATTGTAAAAAATGTGTGGAACAAGTTAATTAAATATAACAAAGTGAAAACACTTGACAATAACTATTTGAGAACCACCTCTAATAATAACTTCTCACTGTTAAGTTAAACTTGGGGATCTCTTTCTTACATGCAGTTGTAATATCTTGTAAATGTCTTCAATGTGTTCAGAGTAAAGCAGAGTGTCATGAACTGCCCTGTCAAGGGCTGTTTAACAACACCACTTGTAGGAACTGAGTTTCGTATTTAATAATAACTCAAAGGCACACCGTGTACAACCAGAGGAAAACCCGGAAGTGCCACTGACAGCTGCAACCCCGGAGACAGAGAGAGAGCGAGAAAACACAAAAATAGAAATATAAAGCGAGACCTGAAATAAGGACAGATAAAGACTACAGGATAGATACAAGCAAATACCAAATATATGAATAACAAGACAGCGATGAACAGAACCGGAGAATGAGTAGAACTGAGAAATAATACAAGATATATGAAAACCAACCAAGGATAAAATGACAGGAAGCTGAGAACTCAAAAATACAACAAATATACAAATATGGAAAAAGATAATGAGACTGAGCACGGCGGAACCCCCCATGCTCAGATCACGACAGAGCCTCCCCCTCAAGGGGTGGGTACCAGACACCCAGGGTAACATCAAAAGAAAAGGAAAAAGACCCACCCACATAGAAGACCATCCCTAATAAAAAAACATGACCAAAAAAACAAACCACCCGGAAAAACCCCCACTCAAGGTGGGCGCAGGGTCACCCAGGCACGGAGGGACGAAACAAACCCAGAGAAAAAAGACAAACGTAAGAAAAAACCTCATGACTCACACCAGAATAAGAGATATAGATTACAAAAGATGTCCGGAAGACTAAATGTTCGGTTCGCGGTGGTCTTCCAGAAGTTCTTGCGCCACCCAAGCAACCAACCGAGTACGTGGGGTGGTCTCCTAGGCCTCCAGAGCCACCTAAAAGGCAGGAAGGGTATCATAGGTGGCCCTCACAGCATCCCTGAGCCACCAGGCCACAGAGCACGGACACACCCTCCTGGAGGCGGCAGTTGGGACCAGTACATATTGCGGACCCCGAGGAGCTAAGAGATGGGAGCCTGGCGAAGAGGATGGCCCAGCCATCGGGGAAACTGGATGGAGAACCCTTTTAGGACTTAGGGTGGGGGGGGGGCATAGTGGAGTTGGATGGGGGACTGAGGGACCATGGCGATTTTGGACAGGTCTGCAGCACCCTTGGTGGCCCCGGACTGGGACATAATAACACCCACGGTGGCTCCAGGCTGGAGCAAAGCAGCACCTGCAGTGGCTCAGGGCTGGAGCAAAGTTGCACCCGTGGAGGCTCCGGGCTGGAGCGTATCAGCACCCACAGTGGCTCCAGATGGGACCGTAACTGGACCTGGACTGGGCCATAGCTGCACCCATGATAGACCCGAACTGGGCCATAGCTGCATCCACGGACACAGACTGGGCCATAGCTGCACCCACGGTGGCCTCAGGCAGAGGATGAGGACCCGTAGTGGCCTCGGACGGAGGAAGAGGACCCACAGCGACCTCAGACGGAGGAAGACGACCCACGGTGCCCTCGAACAGAGGGTGAGGACCCACGGCGCCCTCAGATAGAGGATGAGGATCTACAGTGATCCCAGGTGAGGGAGGAGGGTGACCATCAATGGGCTCAGAGGATGACTCAAACAGGTGAGAAGAAACAAACACTGGGTTACTACCACTGGTAGCAGTGGAGTCTGGTAAGGAGAGCTCAGGGGCAGTTGGCAGCTGCGACCGGCTCTCCCCACCATAGCAGGACAAGAAATCTCTAGGATCTGATGATGTGAAGACAGAACAGAGCACTTACCTAGTTTCAGACTCCACTGCTGTCCAGGACCTCTGGTGAGGGCAGGCAGGAACGTCTTGAGTCTCCCCGTCGGGGCACCCTCCACTCAACATGGTCACCTTGGGAAAAGGACAGAAAAAAAAAAAAAACTGGAGAAGAATCACCAGCAGTGGTGGAGCCCGGCAAGGAGAACTCAGGAGCAGAGGAACATCTGCAGCTGATCCGCCCCAACATGAGCCAGACGAGATTTCTCTGACTCTGCGAAAGGAGAAACAGAAACAGAGCACTTGCCTGGACTCGAGCTCCACCCGCCATCCAGGACTCCGGCGAACCTGCTGCAACGATACCAGTAGCAGGCGTGATGGTGAGTGCAGCTCCAGGACCTCCAGGCAAGGCGGCTGACGCAGGTGCCTCTTCCGGCGTGACAGCTGGAGGTCGCCTCACCCGTGGCACCAAACCTTGGACGCTGAAACCGGGGGACATTCCATTGTTGGCACAGGCTCCAGGTCACAGGGGGCCACTCTCCCTCCCATCTGGATCGTGGCTGCGGGCTGGAACCAGGTCTCCAGGGCCGCAGGGGACCGGCGGACACTCAGGGGAGAATGGAAGAGACACGGGGGGTAGCAGGTGAGGGAATAATAGCAGCAGTAGATGGTGAGAAACTCGGTGAGCTACAAATACTGAGCCTCACCGCCGGGAATTAGGCAAGAGGATTCATTTTAGGTAAATGAATGAAAAATCACTTGCCAGAATTCCTGGGGCATGATGGTTGCAAGGCTGCTGCAGGTCCAGAGTCAACCCTCTCAGCGGCTGCAGTGATTGTGGGGCCCCCCTGAAAAATATGGAGGAGCCACCCTGCAGGCACGATGACAGTTGGCGACTCGGGGCTTCTAGCCAACGTGGCGAGGCGCTGGAGTCAGGGGACGCTTGATTGTCGGCACAGACCTCGATGTGGGAAAGCCCCAGCTCTGAGGAGCGGAGCCACGGATCGCCTCACTGATGGAGCAGGGTCCCTGCAACGCCAAAACCAGGGGATGCTCACTCACTGGCACTGGCTTTGGGACACAGCGGGATGCTCCTCTCCCTCACCAGACGTAGTGGTGGAGCTGAACCAAGGCCCCCAGGATCCACAGACTCATCCGTCGTCCGGCGGCTCCATTCCAGGACCAGCGGGCATTTCAGGGAGACAGGAGATGGTGAGGAACGGGGTGTACAGCAGCTGATGGTGAGGTTCCAGTGGACTGTGATGCTGGGCCCTCACCACTGGGAATTAGGCAGAAGAGAAAGTGAATGAATAGCACTTGCCTGGAATTCCGAGGGCGTGATGGTATTAGCTGCTGTCTCAGAGTCAGACGAAGTCCTTTTGGGAGCTCCGGGAGCCATCTGGTGGATGGGCAGGGGCATGGGCACCTGGCGAGGTGGACGAGCCCTCCCACCCTTGGGAATGCTTCTTCGTTGGACCAGGTTGCACCGAGGGGGGAATCCTTCACTCGCTCATTGAGTTGCCAATGGGTCTTGACCACCGTGGTAAGGAGAGCGGTGAGACCCTGATAGCTCTAGAGGCTGGGACATGCCTCGAGCAGCCGGGCCGCACCCTGTCCACAAAACCAAAAACGACCTTGGGAGTGTGGGTGCCTTGAGCTTTTGAGGCAAACATGCACGATAAGTTCTGTCACCAACACTCCTCACTCAGTCCAAATAATCGGAAGTCTATAGTGGACAACACCTCAAAAAAACCCAAACAAAACAAAAAATGCGGGAGGGAAAAACAAAAAGCAAACTCACAGACCGCTGGCGTCTTAACTGGCTGCGGTCTTCTGTTATGAACTGCCCTGTCAAGGGCTGATTAATGACACACACGCAGGAACTGTGAGTTGTGCATTTAATAATAACCTCAATAATAACTCAAAGGCACACACCGTATACAAGAACACAAAGTACTATTACGATTACAATAACTCCTGACACAAGTGTACAAAATAAGTACAACACCTTGCAAAAATTGATAAGCATAGAGCCCCACAATCCACAAAAACACAAAATAACAGAAATAGCCGGAATGAGAGTCACTTGCCCAAAATAGCCCAAAGGGGCCTAAGGAGCTAGGAAAAAAATGCCGGGAGACCAGGGAAGCTCGTCAGGACAATCAGCAACCACACAACCCGTAGTTAGACAGAGGGTACCTGCCAGAGAGAAAAGGTACTCACAAATAAAGCTGCAGACTAGGAACCACGTCTGATCAGCAAGAAGACCGCAGAAGCTGAATGATCAGTGCTATGGGATTAAATAGGGGCAGGAGGAGAAAGTGATTACACAATAGAGACCAGCTTGTGAGTCATGAGAGGAGAGGAGATGGGTCTGACCGTTTGCCAAAGGCACCGCCCACTACAAAGGAAAACCTGGAAGTGCCACTGACAGCTGAGTAGAACTGAGAAATAATATAAGATATATGAAAACCAACCACGGATAAAATGACAGGAAGCTGAGAACTCAAAATACAATACAATATACAAATATGGAAAAAGATAATGAGACTGAGCACGGGGAACTCCCCGTGCTCAGATCAGACCTAGAGAGGGCAACTAGTCCAAAACCACTATGGATTCTCCTATTTTTTCTTAATCCACTGCCACAGCTACCATATTGAATTAATGTGACTCAGTTGATCACCACCAGTGACCTCAAGGGGCCTGCATTTTAGTTTTATTAGTTTTTTTTTCCCTATTTAGTATTTATAACACAACATAAAATGAAGTTGTGTCAGCAATGGTGACAGTACAGTAACAGTTGAAATGTTTAAAGGTACAACATTCATAACCTTGTAATTTATTTTGGGAAAAATGCAATCACAAAATTGTAAGGCAAAAGTAGTAAGTGTATTTGAAAAGGTCACAAATTCATGGGGAAAAAACTTCACAAGAATATATTACCAAATTTATGAGAAAAACCTGAAATTGGTAAGAAAATGGCAAATTTATGAGAAAAAAACTCCCATGTTTTAAAAGACAGAAGTTGCATATTAGCATTTTTAAAAGTTCCAATGTACAAGAAATAAGTTTTAACATTTATGCACAATAAAACATTTTTCTCAAACCGCTGCAAAACTATAAGAAAAAGTTGTAAATTCATAATAAGTCCAGATTTTTTGGGATTAAAACAAAAAATACAATCAAAATGTCCAAATTAATCAGAAAAACCTCACACACTGCTGAGCGTTAACGCCATTCACTACTTGGTATGAATTGATAGTGGTCTTAAATATGATCATCTGAGTATTGCAACTATGATAATTTGACAAAATGTGGAGCACCAAAACCATAGCTTTACTACCCCTACTTGAAGAATTGGTGTTTCATTCCTGATTCGGGGCCAGTTACACCTCACTATAGAGGGTATGCACATAGTGTCACAGAACTCATTTACAAAACACTGAGTGGAAGCTTTTGGGTGTATGGTACAACTATTAAATGGACAACTTTTTTTTTTTTTTTCAATGCAACCTGCTGGTTTAAATCCCTGTCAAAGAACAAGACAGAATATTAAAGCACCATTATGTAACTTTCTTGTTCCCATGGGAACACTGAAAAGACTATTTTGACTATGACCTCAGTCCCAATAGCCAATTACAAGGTGCTTTGGTGTTGGTGGCTAAAGTCGTGCCCTGTGATTGATTGCCTGATGGGACTGAGGTCATAGTCGCCATAATTTTCAAAGAAACCTTTGAAATTTCTTTGAAATTAGGTTTCAAAGAAACCTAATTACAAAGAAACATAACCATTTAGTGCAAGTCCACATAGAGTTTTGCAGGGAGCAGGCCGCTGTAAGTGCATAAAATAAATTTTAAAAATAGTAGCAGAGGAAAATGGCACATACACACACACACATATACAGTAACTAACTGCATCAGATTTATATAGCGCTTTTCATAGACCACTCAGACGCTTTACAGTGGATACATAATTCATTCACTCCACAGATAATGGTAATCGGTAAGCTACTACTGTAGCCACAGCTGCCTGGGGCAGACTGATGGAAAGTGGCTGCAAGCTGCACCAACGGCCTCTCAACCACTACCGAACATTTATACAATTCATATCAGTGTCATGGACCACTCGGAGGCAAGGTGGGTAAAGTGTCTTGCCAGGGACACAACAGCAGGATGTCTGGGGAGAGTGGGATTTGAGCCACCAACCCTCCAGTTATTAGATGACCCACTCTACCTCCCTGAGCACTGGAGGTATAAACCATACTGTATATACACACATACATAGTTAACATACAGTATCTCACAAAAGTGAGTACACCTTCACATTTTTGTAAATATTTTATTATATCTTTTCATGGGACAACACTGAAGATATGACACTTTGATACAATGTAAAGCAGTCAGTGTACAGCTTGTATAAGTGTAAATTTGCTGTCCCATCAAAATAACTCAACACACAGCCATTGATGTCTAAACCGCTGACAACAAAAGTGAGTACACCCCTAAGTAAAAACATCCAAATTGTGCCCAATTGGCCATTTTTCCTCCCCAGTGTCATGTGACTCGTTAGTGTTACAAGGTCTCAGGTGTGAATAGGGAGCAGGTGTGTTAAATTTGGTGTTATCGCTCTCACACTCTCTCATACTGATCAATGGAAGTTCAACATGGCCCCTCATGGCAAAGAGCTTTCTGAGGATCTGAAAAAAAGAATTGTTGCTCTACATAAAGATGGCCTAGGCTGTAAGAAGATTGCCACCACCCTGAAACTAAACTGCAGCATGGTGGCCAAGACCATACAGCGGTTTAACAGAACAGGTTCCACTCAGAACAGGCCTCGCCATGGTCGACCAAAGAAGTTGAGTGCACGTGCTCAGCGTCATATTCAGAGGTTGTCTTTTGAAAATAGAAGTATGAGTGCTGCCAGCATTGCTGCAGAGGTTGAAGGGGTGGGGGGAGGGTGTCAGCCTGTTAGTGCTCAGATCCATACACCACACACTGCATCAAATGGTCTGTATGGTTGTCGTCCCAGAAGGAAACCCCCTTTTAAATATGATGCACAAGAAAGTCTGCAACAGTTTGCTGAACGACAAGCAGACTAAGGACATGGATTACTGGCACCATGTCCTGTGGTCTGATGAGACCAAGATAAACTTATCTTGGTTCAGATGGTGTCAATCATGTTGTGGCGACAACTAGGTGAGGAGTACAAAGACAAGTGTGTCTTGCCTACAGTCAAGTATGGTGGTGGGAGTGTATGGTTTGGGGCTGCATGAGTGCTGCCGGCACTGGGAAGACTAAAGTTCATTGAGGGAACCATGAATGCCATCATGTACTGTGTACATATGAAGCAGAGCATGATCCCCCTCCCTTTGAAAACTGGGCCCACAGGCCAGTATTCCAACATGATAATGACCCCAAACACACCTCCAAGCTGACCACTGCTTGCTAAAGAAACTGGGGGGTCCCTCAACAGAAGGTGGAGGAGCACAAAGTCTCTAACACCATGATGTTGTCATGGAGAAGTGGAAGGACGATTCAGTAGCAACCCTGTGAAGCTCTACGTGAACTCCATGCCTAAGAGAGTTAAGGCCTGCTGCGGAAAATAATGGAGGCCAACAAAATATCTGACACTTTGCACACAATTTGGACATTTTCACTAGGGGTGTACTCACTTTTGTTGCCAGCGGTTTAGACATTAATGGCTGTGTGTTGAGTTATTTTGAGGGGACAGCAAATTTACACTGTTATACAAGCTGTACACTGACTACTTTAAATTGTATCAAAGTGTCATATCTTCAGTGTTGTCCCATGAAAAGATATAAAATATTTACAAAAATGTGAGGGTTGTACTAACTTTTGTGAGATACTGAACATACACACGCACACATGCATATTAAATATGCAAGTACATAAAATGGATAAGAATGGCAACAAGTAACAAGATCATAGAAAACCACAGAAAAATAGTTTCAGTGATCTTATCAAGAGCAGAACTGTTGCAGGCAATGCTGGCCCACTCAGAGTATGGGGGAAGTGACATTCATCTTGTTAAAGATTGATATAAAATGGTAAATGGCATTCACTTATATAGCACTTTTTACTAATCTCTGGATGTACAAAGTGCTTTACAGATCCTGCTATCCACCTATTCACACACATACTCACACACTGATGGCAGCAGGGCTGCCACACGCCGGTGCTGGTCTGACCCATCAGGAGCAACTGGGGGTTCAATGTCTTGCTCAAGGACACTTCGACATGCAGACTGCAGACAGAGTGGGAATTGAACCACTGACTCTCTGATCAGTAGTGTACCACAGCTGCCCCCATATATCATCAAAATAATTTTGGAAACATTATTTTAAGGTGAAAATCTTACATAGTGTTGCTTAAACAACAAATGGTAATTTCTTGACAAATGACAGTTGACAAATGATGCATTTTTGTTTCATGTTCCCCTTTAGGTGGAACAAGAAGCAACATGAAATATACATGTATTGTTTATTTATATATCAATTAGTTGGCTTTTTTGTAGACGCAGTAAATAACCGTTGATTAAAACTATATGAATGAGGTATAATATGCAGTATAAGATGATGGAACTGTCGTCTCCATTACAGACTGCAGAATTGCCAGTTTCTAATTTCCAGAGAAAATTGGATCAACTAATCCCAGTGTGTTTGTGTAGGTATCAGCACCTGTACAGATTGCCCTCTGGTGGGGGTTTTTTTCTGCCGCTACACTGTTATCCTTTTTTTTCCATGGAAATTTTACTTTATTACTGCATGGTTAAGTTGTTACCTTTTCTTATACTTTAACAACTTTTCAGAAATTATTCTAAAATTTCGGGTGAACCAAAATTTTATTTGTAAATTATATGTCTTGCCCTTCTGATTGTTGCTCTGAGTGTTGCTATCCCTGTGCTGTTGCAATCCTGGAATTTCCCCGTTGTGGGACTAAGTAAAGGCTTATCTTATCTTATCTTATCTTATCTTATGTCAAAAATCTATAATATTTTACCTGAGTTTTTTATGCAGACGATAAATTGCTACTTGTCTCAAATGTGCTAGTGTTAATTTTTTAATGTACAATTTTGTGATTTTTTTTTTTTTTTGGTTTATCTTGTAATTTGTAACTCTTATTTGTAATTTTGTGGCTTTTTTGGTAGTGGTTTATCTTCCAAGTAATACATTTGCAGCTTATAACTTGTGATGTTTTTCTTCTACACACGTTCCTGTTCTCTGCATGTGTAGTAGTCAGATTGACTAAAGACAAGCCAAACCCAAAGGGCAGCAGTTCTGTCCTTAGAACAGCTCATGAATCATGGACCTTTATATTAGTAGCACCATGGAGACAGAATGCTGTGCCGTTATTATACTAATTTTTCATGGATAGATGGTGGAGATTCTCTTATGTGTATTGTGCTGACTACTATAAGATTTTTAAAGTGTTTTGAAGTTGGTTGAAGACTCAGCATAACAGAAACTACACTGGATGCCAGTGACACTTGTATCGCTGATGATAACATAAGTACAGTTGCTGTCGAGAAAAAGGAAACCAGATAAGAAGTCCCATTTCAAGTTCCAGCTGTTTATTCGAGATAAGACAAATAACTCCCTTCATGCTAACAAAAAAATACTCTGTGTTGCATGAATCATGAATTGTATAAAAAGCAGCTCAGGAGGACTGCCTTGCTGTCTCAAGTTTTTTTTTATGACAAAAAATTGTTAACTGTAGACTTCATTTTACTTTACTTTTTTATCAGCTGTTCCATATATTTTGTCATATTCATGTGCATTTTGGCAATAGATACAAATACCTAGTGCGCATAAGAGAAGGTGACGAGTGGAAGACGGCTTTCCGGACCCCCAAGCGGGCATTTTGAGTACCATGTAATGCCGTTTGGGTTAACCAACGCTCCGGCCCGTCTTCCAGCGTTTAATAAACGATGTTTTGCGGGACTTCCTGAACTCGTTTGTGTTTGTATATCTTGACGACATACTCATCTTCTCTCACACATAGAGAGCATCAGGTGCATGTCCGTAAGGTACTACAGGCCTCCTGGAGAATCAACTGTTCGTCAAGGCTGGAAATGTGAGTTCCCATACTGACCAAACCTCCTTCCTCGGGTTCATAATAGCCCGGAACCAGGTGCTTCTGACCCGGCCAAGGTCAAGGCAGTAGTGGATTGGCCTGCACCCTCCTCTAGGAAGCAGCTTCAAGGATTCTGGGTTTTGCTAACTTCTATAGGAGGTTTGTGCCCAATTTTGGTAACTATTGCTCGCCCTCTGACTGCGCTCACCTCCCCTAAGACCCTGTTTTTGCTGGAGTGACGAGGCAGCCGGAGCATTTGAGAAACTGAAAGAGGGAGTTCGCTTGGGCCGGGTCCTAACTCAGGTGGACCCGAAGCTGCAGTGCTTGGTGGAAGTGGACGCCTCTGACTCGGGGGGGTAGGAGCGGTACTCTCCCAATGCTCTCCCGAGGATGGTAAGATTCGCCCATGTGCTTACTTCTCTCTCGTCTATCCCCAGCAGAGAGAAATTACAGCATAGGAGGACAGGGAGCTGCTGGCAGTGAAGCTCGCCTTAGAGGAATGGAGACACTGGCTGGAGGGGGCTGCTCAACCGTTCGTGGTATGGATTGATCATCGTAACCTGGAATACCTCAGGACGGCGAAGCGCCTGAATGCACGCCAGGCTCGTTGGTCCCTCTTCTTCGGCCGGTTCAATTTTTCCATCACCTACCGGCCGGGAAGCAAGAACGGTAAGCCGGATGCCCTCTCGCAGCAGTTTGACGCACCATCTCCTGAGGGACCAGGAAACTCCTATCTTGCCGCCCTCCTGCGTCGTGGGCGCTTCTGTCCTGGGGTATCTGCAAGACGGTTCGCCGGGCTCAGAGGACTGAGCCGGACCCGGGGGGGGGGGGGGGGGGGGCGCCTGTTTGTTCCACGTGCCATTCGGGGCCAAGTGATTGAGTGGGGTCACGCCTCCAAGTTGGCTTGTCATCCTGGGGTGGGCCGGACTGTGGACCTTCTCCAGAGGACCTTCTGGTGGCCAGGGGCTACGGAAGGACGTTGTAGGTTACATCCGGGCTTGCGCTCAGTGCGCCACCGGGAAGACGACATCATCCCCCCCCGGCGGGCCTGTTACACCCGTTGCGGTTCCCTTTCCCGCCCCTGGTCCCCACGTTGCTATGGATTTGTGACTGGTTTGCCCACCTCGGATAATTTCACTACAGTTTTAACCATTGTGGACCGTTTTTCGAAGGCAGTCATTTTGTGCCTCTTCCGGGGTTTGCCTTCAGCCAGGAAACAGCGGACCTCCTCGTCCAACATGTGGTCCGTCTCCACGGCATCCCCGCCGACATAGTGTCGGACCGGGGACCACAGTTTGTCTCGCAGGTCTGGGAAGGCTTTCTGTGCGGCGCTGGGAGCCACAGCCAGTCTCTCCTCTGGTTATCATCCCCAGAGCAATCGGCCAGTGTGAGCGGGCTAACCAGGAGCTTGAGGCCGCATTGCGCTGTCATCTCCTCCTGCTCATCCTCCTGGAGCAAGTATCTTCCTTGGATTGAGTACGCCCATAAACACCATGGTCTCTACGGCCACGGGCGTCTCCCCCCTCAGGGCGTCATCTGGGTTTGATCCACCGCTGTTCCCGGAGGAGAGGGTGGTAGCGGTTCCCTCGGTCCAAGCCCACATCAAGCGCTGCCCGGCGAGTTTGGCTCATCACCCCGCCAAGCCCTGTTGAAGACTACAAGACGCAACATCCAGGTGGCCAACCGGCATAGGAGACCCGCCCCGGACTACAAGGTGGGTCAGAAGGTTTGGTTGTCAACCCGGAATATTGGTGTACCGGCTGAGAAGCGTAAGCTTACCAAGCGCTTCATTGGTCCCTACACCATCACCCGTATATTAATCCTGTGTCTGTGCGCCTGTTCTCTCCCCTCTTCGATGCGCATCTGCCCCACCTTTCATGTCTCCCAAGTCAACCGTACGTCTCTGACCCCCTGTGCCCGCCTCCCGCGGCCCCCGCCTCCCCGAGGATGATCGATGGCCATCCGGCCTGGGGGGTGACTGTCATCCTGGACGTTCGCAGGCGAGGTCGTGGTCTTCAGTAATTTGGTGGACTGTGAGGGCTTTGGACCGGAGGATCGTTCTTGGATTCGCCCAGCGTTGATCCTGGATAAACAGCTGATCTGCGATTTCCATCGGCGAATCCAGGTAGAATTGGGCAGGTGCCTGGAGCACTGCTAGAGGGGGGAGTACTGTCATGGCGGCCTCTGGGCCGTCAATGGCTTCATCAGTCCCAGCTGCGCACAGACCAGCAGGTGCCAATCAGCGGCTGTTAAAAGCCAGCGTCGCTGACAGCCCGTCACGGAGTCGTCTGTCCTCCTCATCGGAGCATGAACCTGAGCTTCGTTCTCAAGTTACGTCAAGAGCGCCTCGTCAAGAACTACCACGTAAGAGAACTGTGTGTTACTCAACTCCTTGCCTTTACCCCTGTGCACAGGTGGACCTCCCAGGCGGCAGACCAGCTTCCCCAGCCGACGGGGCGTTGCCACTTCAGCCACGTAGCTCCTTGCTACCACCTCTGCTTCGGGTACGTCTTACTCCTCAGCTGCAAGAGTTACTATTGTCTCAGCTGCAGGAACTATCATCACCACGATCAGTGGAATCTCTGTCATCGCCACCATCAGAGCTGTCATCGTCACAGTCAGTGGAATCACTGTAAACACCGCTATCAGAGCTGTCATCGTCTCGGTCAGTGGAATCACTGCCGACACCATCACAGGAACTGCCATCGCCACAGCAACAGGTGGATTCACTACCACAGCCACGAGCACCTTCACCTCCACGTTACAATGGTCGCTGGAAGAGCAGGACGCTACCTGTGGATCACCCAAGTAAGACCCTTTCACTACAATTACTCACGAGTGCTGAACAGCGGTAATTATATCTGCTTGTGTGTTACAGGGGTGGCCAGGTCTCCATCCGGACTGCTCAGCTCCAGCGACCAGGACACATTACTTGCACTCACTCACGCATTACACACTCTCACTCTTCAATAAAGAATTATTGTCACTATCTACCCATGTCAGTGTCTGTCTCCTGGGTCCTAAACATGTCAAAAGGACTGTTTTGAAATCACTGCCTGGGAGCAGCTCTGTGATCCACATGGTGAGGACATCGATGGCTTCACTCACACCGTCACGGACTACATTGGCTTCTGTGTGGACAACACCATACCCACCAAGACCATACGGTGTTGCTCGAACAACAAACCCTGGATCAACCCTGAGATAAAAACACTTCTGAGAGAGAAGAAGAGGATCTTCAGGTCGGGGAACAGGGAGATGCTGAAGTCCGTTCAGAGGGAGCTGAGGAGGAAGATCAGAGAAGGCAAGGACAGCTTCAGGAAGAAGATGGAGGACAAGCGCAACAGAGCGACATCGGCGGGGTCTGGAGAAACCTTAAAACCATCTCTGGGGCTCCAGAATACCTCCCCCCAGGCCACGGGGGGCAGGGAGTGGGCGAACAATCTGAACCTGTTTTTTAATAGGTTTGACCAGTCGCCCTCCCCCCCCCCGACTGAACAACAACCACTGCTGCCTCTAAAGTCATCGAGACCTGCTGTCCACACCCCACTCCACCAACACCCCCCACTCCCAGCACACAGCCCCCCAACATGATGACCCTCACTAAGACCCAGGTGAGGACGGAGCTGAGGAAGATCAAGGCGAGGAAGGCCGCGGGACCGGACAGCATCAGCGCGAAGCTCCTTAAGTCCTGTGCAGACCAGCTGTGTGGGATTGTGGAGCACATCTTCAACCTGAGCCTGAAGCTGGGGAGGGTACCACAGTTGTGGAAAACATCTTGTGTGGTACCTGTACCAAAAGACTTCCCACCCCAAAGATCTGAACAGCTACAGACCAGTGGCCCTGACGTCTCACATGATGAAGACCCTGGAGAGACTGCTCCTTGCTCACCTCCGCCCCCTGGTGGGACCAGCAATGGATCCACTCCAGTTCGCCTACCAGCATGGCATTGGGGTGGAGGATGCAGTGATCTTCCTCTTCACCGTTCTCTGTCCCACCTGGAGAAGCCCAGGAATGTGGTGAGGATCATGTTCTTTGACTTCTCCAGTGCTTTCAACACCATCCAACCGATGATCCTGAAGGACAAGCTGCTGTGCGCAGGGGTGGACCAGCACCTGTCATCATGGATCCTGGACTACCTCATTAACCAGCCACAGTTTGTGAGAACCCGAGATTGTGTGTCTGACACGATCATTGGTAGCACGGGGGCCCCCCAGGGAATGGTTTTGGCTCCCTTCCTGTTCACCCTTTATACTGCGGACTTCTCACACAACACAACACACTGCCATCTACAGAAGTTCTCTGACGACTCTGCGATCGTCGGCCTCATCTCCAACGGAGATGAAGCTGAGTACAGAGGACTTATCCAGGACTTCGTAGACTGGTGCCATCGGAACTGCCTCCAGATCAACGCGAGGAAAACTAAGGAGCTGGTGGTGGACTGCCACAGGCAAGGACAACCCCTCACAGCACCAGTAAACATACAGGGAACAGACATTGAGATGGTGACATCCTACAAGTACCTTGGTGTTCATCTGAACAATAAACTAGACTGGTCACACAATACCGACACACTCTACAAGAAGGGACAGCGCAGGCTGTTCCTACTGAGGAGGCTCAGGTCTTTTGGTGCACAAGGGGCACTGCTGAAGACATTCTACGACACAGTGGTGGCTTCAGCCATCACTTTTGGAGTGGTCTGCTGGGGCAACGGCATTACAGCAGCCGATAGGAAGAGACTAAACAAACTGACCAAGAAAGCTAGCTCTGTCCTGCGGCAGTGCCTTGACCCCACTGGAGGAGATAGGAGAGAGAAGGATGGTGGCCTAAACTGTCATCTCTGCTGGAGTCCGAGTCCCCACCTTATGCAGGACATACTGAACGCACTGAGGAGCTCAATTTAGCAATTGACTACATCATCCTAGGTGCGCAACCGAGAGGTTTCGCAGGTCCTTCCTACCTACGGCTGTCAGACTGTATAACCTAAGCAGGGCTGCTCGCAGAGATAGCAAAAAAACGTGACGACCTAGTAGTATTGAATGCAAAAGACGCAACAGACTTACACAAATGGTCCCCTCCAGTATACAACTAGGACAATATCAGTCGCTACGGAGGGTGACAGTATGTATGGGTATATATTCATACTATGTAGGATAACTAAGTAGACGGTTATGCTGTTTATTCCATCTTGCTACAATGCTCCGCACTTTGTATATATAATTTATATATTATGTGTACGTATGTATATCCACCTGCTCTTATTTATATTTTTCGTATCTTCTTAATTATTGCTCTGAGTGTTGCTATCCCTGTGCTGTTGCAATCCTGGAATTTCCCCACTGTGGGACTAATAAAAGCTTATCTTATCTTATCTTAATTACTAACAAGAACTTGTACTCCCTCAAAAACACAAAAAAGACACATCGGAAGCCTTCCTAAATACATTAAATCTTCTCCAACTTACTGAGTCACAAAATAAAAAACTATTGGCAGAAATACAAGCCTGAAGAATTAGAAAAAGCAATTATGAAACTTAAAGCTAACAAATCCCCAGGAGTAAATGGTTATACAGCAGAGTGGTACAAAACTTTTAAACAGCAACTATCTCCTCCCCTCCTGAAAACATTTAACTATGTCCTCCACACAGGGGATATTCCCCCCTCCTGGAGAGAAGGGGTCATTGCAGTCATACCTAAACCTGAAAAGGATAAATTAGACTGCTCCAACTACAGACCAATCAGTGTGTTAAATCAGGACTATATAAACTTTTTACCACTATCCTTGCCAAAAGGTTAGAAATGTATGAATGGCTCTCGCGAGCCATTAAGGAGGACGCTATAGACAACCGATGAGTTTGCGTTTCTTTATTAACAACAGACTTAAATATACAAATGACAAAGTAAAGAGCCACGAGGGGCAAAAACACACTCATAACTCTAATAGAACTCCACCTTGGGTGAAAGGCTAAGGAAGGCAGCGAGGACAGTACCCATGCTGAGCAGTAGCACTACTGGAGGGTGAGGAACAGAGTCACTGAGGGAACTGGAGTTGGGTGTAGGAACTCCAGTCATATACACGGGGAAGCATGATGTACGGTTTCTTCCTTTAGGTCGCAGCGAGGAGTCATTCTCAGCTGCTCCCTTAAATGGGGAACAGAAACCAATCAGAAGCGGGGAAGGTAATTAATGATGATAACAGACAGCTGTCCCAGAGCAGCTGGGCTTGACAGCCGGAAGTCTGCTGAGACGCTGTCAAAACTACGAGCCTCGGAGGAGGCCATAAGACCAGGCCCGGAATGGGGTGGAGCTGGAGAAAAACTGGACAACCTGAGCGCGGATAAAAATCAGCGCTCAGACCGTAACAGTACTCCCCCCCCCCCCCCGAGCAGTGCCTCCCGGCGCTGGCTTACCCCCTCCCTCAAACAGAAGGCCACCAGGCCTGGCCCAGGGAGGGTGGAGGGGGAAACGGGTCAGGAGGGTGAAAATCAAGGGAAAAAAAAAAACCCATAGGGAGAACCCCAGGTACAATAGAATGAATAACAGATATATGAAACATACTGCCCCGGCAGGCCACAAGGAAAACAAAAATACAGATATACTTGAAATCAACCAGTACCATATAACACTAGGGAAGAGAAAAAAAAAACCCCTCAGAACTACAGAGCAGGCAAACAGGCCCTACCAATCAGCAAAACATAGTGAACCTGGAGGTCTAACTCCAGAACACAGTTAAGTATACCACATAGGCAGTTTTAAACAAAACAACCATAACCCCCTCCTCTGCAATGACCATAAGGTTAATACGAACAACCACAGAAGGCAGGGCAAAACGACAAAAACCAAGATGCAGAGAAGAAGCGACATAGTCACGAAAGAAAAGAAAAAAAAGAACACAGAATGAACTTAGGGTGAGGACAAGGCAAACCTCATGTCCCGAAGGTCATAGAAAACAAATTAACTCTGTAAACTTGATGTTAAAATAGATTTTCTCATTCATGCAGACCCGGCCAAAACAGATTAATTACTCTGAGATAATAATCTGGAAGTCACTCCAAGAAATTGAGCCTGATATTACAAATTGACATACTGATACCCATTTTCCATCTTAACATAGAGCTTGTCCTGAAAACATGAAGAAAAAAAAGATCTATTCCTCAACCACATCATTATCTGCACTACAGATGTCATAAATCAGTCTGAGGAGGGTATGAATGCAGATAAGGTAAATTATTCAGAACGAGGCCAAGCAACATGAAGCCAAAATACTATTTAAGACCCAACTTAAATTAAAATGAATACTTTCCATCTTACATGCATAATATGACATTAGAAAGCAGCTCTTTCAGATGAAAATTTGACTGGATTTGATACCACAGCCAAAACTCACATAAAGGAGGACAATCCAAACCCAAACAACAAGGCAGTCCATTTTCCAGGGCGCCGGCAGGTGGAGAGGGGCAGAAGATGACAGTTCAGGTGGTTTATTTGCATCCTGACTCCACCTGACTGCAGGAAAAGGGAAAAAACAGTTCGGGTGACCTACCCGGATTCCTGACTTGAAAAAACTGAACCTCAGGTGCCCGGACCAGCTCATCGAACCCACACGGCAGATCGTCAGGCGGATGACCCAAACCCGGATTCCACCTGGCCGGGAGAGACATCCACAGTTTGGGCGGCCTACCCAAGTCCCAGACTCGGGAAAACAGTACCTCAGGTGGCCGACCCAGATTGCTGAACCAACCAGACGGTTCCGCAGGCGGTCCCGTGTCCTCAGACCACCGAGAGCAGAGGACTTCCTCACCGAGGGGAAGAGCAGGAGGAAGCCGACCCAGACGAGGGGAACCCCAATGGCACCCGGCAGGGAAAAAACAGAGGCAAGGGATGAAATCAGCCCGACGTCCGGGGAAAACGAACCCCCAGTTCCTTCATCGGCCTCTAACCGAACCAGCGCCACAGTCTCGATGGACCCCGATTGGACCGGCACTGCACCCACGATGGGCCCCGATTGGACCGGCACCACACCCACGATGGGCCCCGATTGGACCGGCGCAGCACCCACGATGGGCCCCGATTGGGCCGACATAGCACCCACGATGGGCCCCGATTGGGCCGGTGCAGCACCAGGGCGAACTCCATGCACAGACCCCGGAACCCCCGTAGTGACAACTAGAGCGGATTTTTCTCCGGTGACCCTGGGGAAAGGCTCAGAGGAACAAAAGGAACCGGGATCAGGATCACCAGTAGCGGCAGAGCCCGGCAAGACAGGCTCAAGTGCAGCGGATGGCTGCACCCGGCTCGTCCCTCCGAGAGACGGGCAATAATGCTCCAGAATATAGAAGAGAAAAACAAAATAGAGCACTTGCCTAATCTCGGGGTTCTACCGCCATCCAGGACTTCAATGCTCCAGGTTCAACATGCAGGAGGTTCATCTTCCGGCTCCCATTCAACTGCAACAGGCTCCGCAGCAGGCATGATGGTTCTCACAGTCTGAAGATTCCCAGGTGCCGAAGTCCACGTCGAGAGCCCGCACGGCGTGGTGGCAGGGGATCTGAATCCTGCTGGGCCGAACCGTTCCTCCGCAGAGATCTGGGGATGCTTGATCGTCGGCACAGGTTCTAACCTGCAGTCCGACCTCCTCCTCTGCCCATGACGTGGCTGCAGGGCTGGAACCAGGCTCTCCAGGGCCGCAGGCTCCCTCCTCGTCCGACGGTGTAGTCCTAGCACCGGGGCACGCTTGGAGGAAAGAGACACAGAGGGTGCAGGTTCATACTTCATGACTGCAGCAGGCGAGAGAGCTCAGGGGACTGTGAACCCTGAACTCCACCTCCAGGAATCAAACAAGGCAACCCACCCAATACAGGAGAAGAATGAATAAACACTTGCCTGATTCCCGGAGGATCGGTGGAACCCGCCACAGTGGACTTGAGACTTCCCTTTCCCCACTGGATGGAAGTGGAGGACCCCCCCGGAAAGACGAGGAGGAGCCTCTCGCACCGGATCAGGGCCGGGGGCAACCGGAGATGGACTCATGCAACCCACAGCAGCTGGGGTGAACGTCAAAGAGGAGGAAGAAGCAGCCGAGGCGAACCGGGAACAAAGAGCTGACGGAACAGCGGGGAGAGATGACCCGGAAGCGGGAACGGCTGATTCGCCTCTTCGGCGAGACACGGAGACTTCAGCTGGCTGGGAGACAGAGTTTGTGTGGCTACCCGGAGCTGGATCCGGACGGGGTTCTCGCTGAGGTGCAGGAGTAGCTTGGGAGCGACGTTTTCTGGCCGAGGGCGAGGCAAAAGTGAGGTTAGGGAACCGCTGCTCCTGCGCGGAGACAAAAGCGAGCAGGTCAGCGTATTCCGGATAATCACTCAGCTCAGGGTTCCTCTCTACCAGCCTGACCGCCGCCGTCAAGTGATTCATGATTTCGGTGGGATGAACGGCGGAGCGGACTGCGGCCACTCGGTCCCGGATGGAGATTGCTATCACCTGTATTCTCTCCGGGGGAATCCCGACTGACGTCACTCCTCCTTGGGGATGACCCCTGGGCAGTTTGAACTCCCGGACAGGATTGGAGGCAGGAATGGGATCCCGAAGCGAGGAGGGATGGTGCCTTGTCTTCGGCTTCCTGCCGGAGTTTCCCTCCAGCCCATGGAGTCTCTCCCGGAGCGCAGAGATGTCTGCCCTCCTCGCCTTGACTTCAGGGTGGTTGGAGTAGCGAGGAAGGTGGTTAATCAAGTCCTCAGCGAGGTCCAGGTGCCGGCGTACATCGCGGGGAGTGTCATAGAGGCCTGTGGTGAAAAGTGTTCCATCCACGTAATCCAGGGCCTCCGCCAGCTCGTAGCCCAGGAGCCGAACGCGGCTCCTGAAGGACGACATAATCCCAGCTCACCAGTACCCAGACAGGGGAAAACAACAACTCCAAAAACTGGCAAAACTCACGGTCACCGGCGTCTCAGTTTGGCTGCGACCTACTGTTATGAATGGCTCTCGCGAGCCATTAAGGAGACGCTATAGACAACCGATGAGTTTGCGTTTCTTTATTAACAAAAGACTTAAATATACAAATGACAAAGTAAAGAGCCACGAGGGACAAAAACATGCTCATAACTCTAAATAGAACTCCACCTTGGGTGAAAGGCTAAGGAAGGCAGTGAGGACAGAACCCACACTGAGCAGTAGCACTTACTGGAGGGTGAGGGTGAGTCACTGAGGGAACTGGAGTTGGGTGTAGGAACTCCAGTCACGTACACGGGGAAGCACGATGTATGGGTTTCTTCCTTTAGGTTGCAGCGAGGAGTCATTCTCAGCTGCTCCCTTAAATGGGGAACAGAAACCAATCAGAAGTGGGGAAGGTAATTAATGATGATAACAGACAGCTGTCCCAGAGCAGCTGGGCTTGACAGCCGGAAGTCTGCTGAGACGCTATCAAAACTACGAGCCTCGGAGGAGGCCATAAGACCAGGCTCGGAATGGGGTGAAGCTGGAGAAAAACTGGACAACCTGAGCGTGGAAAAAAATCAGCGCTCAGACCGTAACAAGAAAATATACTGAGAGACTTAATTCATTTAGACCAAACGGGTTTTATAAGACAAAGACAGACACAAGATAACATTAGACACACTTTACACATAATTCATCATATAAAAAATATAATTTAAATGCAGCCATACTGGGATTAGATGCTGAAAAAGCATTTGATTCGGTTGACTGGTCTTTCCTATATAGAATCTTGTCCAGTTTCAATTTTCATAACAACTTCATTAGAAATATCCAGGCATTATATAAAAAACTAACAGCTAAAATAAGGATTAACGGTAAATTATCATCATCTTTTGAACTGGAGAGAGGATGTCGTCAGGGCTGCCCTTTGTCTCCACTGCTCTTTGCAATCTTCATAGAACCTCTGAGCCAATGGATAAGACAGAATCAAAAAACTCCAGGTATTACACTTGGTCAGAAGGAACATAAAATAGCACTCTTCGCTGATGACATTTTAATATACCTGGGGCAGCCGGACACCTCTTTTCCAGAACTAATCTCAGTTTTTTCAGAGTATGGAGAGTTATCGGGGTACGAATTAAACATGCATAAAACCCAAATTTTAACATTCAACTATAACCCAAATCAATATTTACTAAGCAAATTCAAAACTAACTGGGATATGGAATCTATGAAATATCTGGGGGTCAATATCCCGAAACAACTCAACAAAATTATAACACTAAACTATGATCCACTGATGGCAAAAATAAAATCTGATCTAGCAAGATGGAATATGATACCATTCTGGTACTGCACAAAGAATTGAAGCAGTCAAAATAAATATACTTCCACGTCTTCTATACTTTTTCCAAACAATACCAGTAGAACCTTCCAAAAAAAACATGGCAAGAACTGGACAGAAGGATCTCAAGATTCATATGGCAGGGCAAGAGACCAAGAATCAGGTATAGAACCCTACATCTAAACAAAGACAAAGGTGGGCTTGTGCTGCCAAATATCAGGGACTATTTTAAAGCCGCGCAAATTAAAACTTTAATAGAGATATGTAACCCAGTCTACACTGCACAATGGAAGGAGATGGAATGCCAAATAACAAGTGACATCCCCCTCCAGGCGATAATAGGGAATAATACCTTACCTAAACATTTGAATAACACTAACCCGTGGATAGAGACCCCACTAAAAATTTGGTTTAACCTCTTGCACTCCGGTGTACCGCGGGCGGGCACGTCTCTGCGTCCCAGTGCGCCCTCGTGCATCCCAGGGCGCCCTCGTGCGTCCCAGGGTGCCCTCGTGCGTCCCAGAACGCACTGTGCATCTGAGTGCACACGGAAAAAAAAAAGCTGCATTGTTCAGCTTTCTTTTCACACAGCTGTGAACAGAAAGCCAAAGGAGTGTATGACTGGTTTAGATTTGAGTGACCTCTAATAAGAGCCTTGAATTGGGTTTCTGAAACCTTGAAGAACCAATGACTGAAAACCTAGCAAGAAGGACCTGCCTACCAACGGCTGCGAATACGAGCCAGTTGAAGCAGAGAAGTTTGACAGTTGACGTGCGTCTCCCTGCATAAAATCTCTTTTACCTAAGCCGCTGGGTGACTGACAGTGAGACCTGTGCGGAACGGTAGCATCAGCCAGTCTTTTTTGGATTATTTGTTTGGAAAAATGGCTCGCCAAAACCGCAAGCGTGGAAGTGGAGATGTTTTGACCGGGTCGGGTGACCAGAAGCACGGGTCCGTTACAACTGGACCAGCTTCATGTTCGTCTGACAATGAGGAACTTATTGCTGCTGTGGACAGGTAAGCGTTATAAGCTAAATTATTCTTTATCGATGAAAATAGTAATAAAAATCACTTTTGACCGATCGGTAATTCCAACGGCGTGTCATGGCCACAAGTTTTGGTAGCGGGGCGAGGGGGGGGGGGGTTATCCTCTGCATTGCAGATAGATATTTTAGCATAATTTTTATTGCACTGTAGGCTATTTTTTTTTTGTTAAAAAGGCCACACATTTTTTTACGTGGCATGTTTTTGTGTGTGTGTGTGGGGGGGGAGTTGTTTGTTATCCATCCATCCATCTTCTACCGCTTTTCCGGAGTTCAAGCAGAGAAGCCCAGACTTCCCTCTCCCAGCCACCTGCTCCAGCTCTCCAGAGAGGACACCAAGGCGTTCCCAGACCAGCTGGGAGACATAGTCTCTCCACCAAGTCCTGGGTCTGCCCCGGGGTCTCCTCCCAGTGGGTTGTTTGTTACCCTCTAGAAATGTAATAATGTTTTAGTATAATTTTTATTGCACTTTAGGCTATTTTTTCTTGTAAAAAAGGCCACACATTTTTTATGTGGCATGTTTTTGTGTGTGTGTATGTGGGGGGGGGGGGGTTGTTTGTTATCCATCCATCCATCCATCCATCTTCTACCGCTTTTCCGGAGTTCAAGCAGAGAAGCCCAGACTTCCCTCCCCCCAGCCACCTGCTCCAGCTCTCCAGAGAGGACACCAAGGCGTTACCAGACCAGCTGGGAGACATAGTCTCTCCACCGAGTCCTGGGTCTGCCCCGGGGTCTCCTCCCAGTGGGTTGTTTGTTACCCTCTAGAAATGTAATAATGTTTTAGTATAATTTTTATTGCAGTTTAGGCTATTTTTTCTTGTAAAAAAAAAAAAAAAAAAAAAAAGCAGGAACTGTGCTGTGTATGTGAACTCTGGGAAAATAGGAGAATAGTGAAAAATAAAAATTGAACTTTGTAAATGACTTTATTTTCACATAATAGACAAACTTCAGATGAAGACTCTGGTGAGGAGTGGGTGCCAGACAAGCACTCTGCCAGCAAGTGCAGAAGAAGGGAGCTGCAGGCGAGCTCGTCAGAAGAGGAAACTCCTACCCCAAAAACAGGGACACCACTGGGGAGAGGAAGAGGAAGGAGAGGAAGAGGGAGAGGAAGAGGAGGTAGCAGGAGAGGAAGAGGAGGCGAGAGTGGTGATGGCAGCCCTCAGCCTGGGACATCGGCCGGCCCTTCATCAGCTGAGGAGAGGTGGCATGGTTCTGACACCCCTGACATCATTCCACCACAGCCCATTTTTCATCCCAAAAATCCACCTGGACCTCAGCTAATTACAACAGCTTCATACACCCCCGTTCAGTTGTTTGAGTTATTTTTCACTCCATCTGTGCTCGACCACATTGTTGAGAACACCAACCTACATGGCTCTGCACACTACAACACACCCACCAGCCCCTGGATTGACCTCACACGCTCCAACCTGCTCTCATTTTTTGGCCTGATTATTTACATGGGTATAGTCAAGTGCAAATCCTTCAGTGATTACTGGCGAGGGGGACACCTGTACAGCCTTCCTTTCCCCAAGAGTGTAATGACCAGGACAAAGTTTCTCCTGATCAGCTGGGCCCTTCACCTCAGCAGCCCAGCAGCAGAAGAGGCCAATGAGCAGAAGAGAGAACACGGATATGCATGACCGCCTCAGCAAAATCTTGACACATTTTCTAGGAATCAGTATGATGGTGAGTAGGATTAGAAAATTATATTTGATTGAGAGGGTATTGCTGTCAACTTGTAAAATATCCAGTCGCCAATTGCTTGCTCACAGAGGATCACCTGATTGCTGGGGTCTTTCTGCAACTGTGGGGTTCCCCCTACAATTGATAGTGCTATGAGATGACTGTTGTTGTGAAATGGCGCTATATAAATAAAGTTGAATTGAATTGAATTTGTTGTTTGTAAATAGTATGTTTTGTATATTGACATTTTTGTTCAGTAAAGCGTGTTTACAATTGAAACTTCATTTTCTCTGCGTCATTATTACTGACAGTGTTTCTGGATAGCTAACAAGATAGCCCTGAGTGTCACCTTTCATTAGAGCCCAAGATGAAGCTTCTATGTTGAAGCATTCAAAAGTTCTAGACGTTTTTCCAAACTGTGCCAAACTGTGCCGCACAGTTTGGCACAGTTTGGGCTATCTAAGTGTCACCTTTCATTAGAGCCCAAGATGAAGCTTCTATGTTGAAGCATTCAAAAGTTCTAGACGTTTTTCCAAGTTCAAAAACGCCTGGGAACAACCTGAGAAAAAAGCTGTGTAATATATTCATCTTTTGTGGTATTGTTACCAAATTTGGACCTCAGCTTGATAACACTTGGTTCTACATTTCTGTTGCATTTTCCAGCCGGATCAGACAGCTGTGTGTTATTTGCAAGCATCTGTATCCAAAAAAACACCCAGGCGAAATTTATTTTCTTCAAGTTCAGTATGTTTAGATGACTGTTACTCAGTGGCAGGAGCACTTAGAGAGATTATGACTGTTTTGCCAAAAAATTCAAAGTGTTTTCTTTTAAATGAGACCAACCCCATGAAGATGCTGCAAAGGGTTGAAGAACAGCTTTTGATTTACTTTGGGCACGTTATTTTTTGGCATTTTTAGGGAAATTGACCGGAGTGCAAGGGGTTAAGATAGTCAGAGAGAATCAAACTAAAGAACCCTATCGATTATTGCAATGGATTTCCTATGATTAGAATTTTACTCCTAATAAAACAGCCACTAGATTTAAAAAGTGGAAAGAGAACGGACTGATAAAATATTACAATTTTTTTAAAGGGCAAACTTTAAAAAGTTTTGAAGCAGACTACATCATCCTAGGTGCGCAACCGAGAGGTTTCACAGGTCCTTCCTACCTACGGCAGTCAGACTGTATAACCTAAGCAGGGCTGCTCGCAGAGATAGCAAAAAAACGTGACGACCTAATAGTATTGAATGCAAAAGATGCAATAGACTTACACAATGGTCCCCTCCAGTATATACAACTAGGGCAGTATCGGTCACTACGGAGGGTGAAAATATGTATGAGTACATATTCATACTATGTAGGATAACTAAGTAGACGGTTATGCTGTTTATTCCATCTTGCTACAGTGCTCTGCACTTTGTATATATATATATTTATATATTGATGTGTATGTATGTATATCCACTGCTCTTATTTATATACTGAACTACAAAAGAAACATCGCACATGTATGTGTTTGAAACTGTTTTATTTACAATGAAACATATTCTTTATTCAAGAGTGACAATTGAGAAACTGTTTTGCTTTGTTTTGATTAACAAGTACTCCTTGAACAAGTTTGAGGTCACATGGTGCCACATGATGAAGTCATGTCCTTGACCTTCAGGGTTAAAGTCAGTAGCGTGTGTGTCCACCATTAGCGTTGATAACCGCCATGCAACGCAATGTTCATGGAGTGTATCAAACGGTTGATGAAGGCCATCGGGACAGCATTCCACACTCTTTGAAAGGCTGCGGCGAGTTCTGCAGCAGTTGTGGGCCTTGGTCGAATGTCATTCAGCCTTCTCTGAATTTCATCCCAGAGGTGCTCTATTGGGTTTAGATCCGGGCTTAGAGCAGGCCATGGCAGTGTGCGGATGTTGTGTTGTTGGAGGAAGTCTCTCGTTAATCTGGCAGTGTGAGCACGTGCATTGTCCTGTTGAAACACGTGGTTGGGATGACGAGCAAAATGTTGCACAACGTGGGGTTTTAACACCTGATCGATGTAGTGAACAGCAGTCACTCCGTTGCCTCGACCTGGACCAATATTCTGGAAGACTTGGGGTCCAAGTGTGTGGTTCAGTCCAATGCCACCCCAAACCATGATGCTTGGTCCTCCCCATGCGTCCCTCTCCATGTGACATGCATCAGTGTAACGTTCGCCCATTCTTCTCCAAACTCTAGCTCTGCCATCAGCCACAGATATGCAATAACGACTCTCGTCAGAGAAGATGACAGTCCTCCACTACTGATAGCGCCAGTTCTGACGTTGTTGGGCCCACAGGAGACGTTCCCGACGATGTCGAACGGTGAGGATAGGGCCCCGAGCAGGACGCCGACAGGACAAGTTGAAACTTCTCAGCCGACGACGAACAGTTGCTGCAGAAATTGGTCTGTTGTGTGTGCCAATAGTCTGTCAAGCCGATTCTGTTGCTCTGCGGAAGCGATCCTGCAAGTGGTCCCGGTGAAGATAGCGATCTTGACGTGCTGTTGTCACCCTGGGACGACCACTGCGCTGACGATCGTTGGTGCCGTTGGTTGCATTGTATCGCTCCCGCAGTCTCTCTACTGTCCGAACGCTGCAGTTGAAGTCGTTGGCAATGACTCTAGGACGTTGACCAGCATGAAGACGTCCGATGGCTTGTTAACTCTGATTTCGAGTCAGACGTGGCATGGTGACAGCGCTCAGGAAACGAATGACAGGATGAAGGTTTTGGGTCCCTTTTATACCCACTGGATAGAAGATGTGCATGTGCATCATGCTTTTCAAAAAGCTGCGTTCGAGAGCACTACCATGTTCACGGAAAGGATATGAGTTTTAATCCTACACAGAAATCACATTTTGTTATGATGATGTGTTATGGACGGTCAATGCCATATCTGTGATGTTAAAAAAGCATAAAATGTGAATTTACGTATCAAATTCCAATATCATGTGTAAAAGATATAAATTTGAAAAGTGCGACGTTTCTTTTGTAGTTCAGTATATCTTCCATATCTTCTTAATTATTGCTCTGAGCGTTGCTATCCCTGTGCTGTTGCAATCCTGGAATTTCCCCATTGTGGGACTAATAAAGGCTTATCTTATCTTATCTTATCTTAAGATTTGAAAAAACAAGGTCTAATAAATCAAGACCTTTACAGATTCTTTCAGCTTAGACATCACATAAACAAAATACTTAAAAAGGAGGATTTGGAAAGGGCCCAGTCAGGTGTTCTGAAGGTCTTTTTAATGGCGTATAAAGGGATCCCAGGGATCAGATACATTTCTAAAATATACCATGGTCTTCAAGATTTAAAAGGAGACAACACATCATATATAAAAGAGAAATTGGAAAAAGAGGGGAATTTCACTTTACAACTGGAAATATAGGAAAAACTAAACAAACAACAGTGGAAAAGTACCTCATCCCTGCTGTGGAGAGAATTTGGATGGAAAAATTTGGTAAGATTTTTCAGAACACCTGCACAAAACAAATTTACTTGTAAAGGGTTGAATTGCTGGCGCTTGTGTGGTGAAAAGACTGCAAATCATTTTCATGTGTTTTGGTCATGCCCGGTTATCCACCAATATTGGACTAATGTACAGACAATATTGGGGAAAATATTCAAAGTAACAGTTCCCTTTTCTTTTGTAACTTTGTATTTGGGTTTACTACCTGAATCACTGGAAAGACGAGGAGAAAAATACTTATTCAGTGTTTTAATACTGGCAAGTAAAAAAGCACCAACAAAAAAATGGTTGTCGAGAGACTGTCCTGCACCTGAAGATTGGATTAACGTGATTCAGGACATTTATTTGATGGAAAAGTTGACATTTGCACTGAGACAGGACATGGATGGGTTCTTGAACTTTTGGCAACCCTGGAACACATATGTGTCTTCTGTCAGAGCTAATCTTTGACAAATACCATTTCAATAATGGCACCTCTCTTTGCTCCAGTGCTACTCAGATGTTCTTTTATTTTTCTTCTCTTCTCTTTTTCTTTTTCTTTTTTTTTCTTTTTATTTTCTTTCACTTAAAAAAGGGTGTTGTAATAATTTTTTTTCAATCTTGTCAAAAAACAAAAAAAAGGGAATATGTGATGAAAATGTAAACAATGCAATGCTGTAATGACATGTATACCCTTTACAAAAACTTAAATAAAAAAAAAATTACTTAAAAAGCCTCGATGGTGCAGTGCTTCTGAGTTATTTGTATCATCACGTGTTAATACGCTGCATGCAGTAATAAGGAATCTTATGTATAAATTTATCTGTCGGCTTGATGTATCTGGAAATGAAATCATCCAGGTTATGTCTAGCATTAAGCTCAGTTCTAGTCGCTGTCAGTCACAGTTTAGAAGGCATTGGTACAGTTGTCTTTTGAAGTCGTTTTAAAGTCTGTACTGTATTTGTACTTCTTTTATTAATTGTTTTTAATTGTTTCTAACTTTTTAATTGTCTTGTTTTTATTAACTGTTTTAATTGTCTTGTTTTTGTATTTTGATTGACCATGAGTCTGGAATATTGATTGATTGATTGATGGCTGCCAGTGGTACTCCTCAGCCTCTTTCTTTGTTGTTGATATAGTTTATATGGCATTTTGACCTTGACATTGCGAGCCCACAACAGATCCCAAAACAGTTAACAGGTCAGGATCACAGCATGAACCTGTGTACAGTTTGGTGACTGTAGTTTTACTCAGATTATAGTAATGGGGCATAGGGAATGCTAACCTTGACCTTTGACCCCAAACCCATAGTCAGAGGTCAAGGCTTCAGGAGTGAACCTGTGGACTAAGACTGGTGACCCTAGCTTTCTTTGCTGTTGTCATAGTTCAGGGTCACAGGGTGAACATGTGTACATAGTGTAGCAACCCTAGCTTTACTCGTTATATAGTAGGGCTGGGCAACATGGGTCAAAAAACATATCTCGATATAGATATTCAGTATCTCGATATTTGATATCTCAATACAAAAACTGAATGTTATGTAAACTACAAATGATGTTGAATAAACTAGTGCATGCCTGAAAAAAGCAAGTATTCTTGTGTGAAAAAATGTAGCCCAATTAGGCTTTACAGGCCCAAATGTAGAGCGTGTTTGAAAGTGGAATACAAAGAGGTGTAAGCTATATGTAGACAATCACACATGTTAGACTGACAAATATAAAAGGGACTGAACACTAAGATTTATTTGATTGTGTGAATATTAATTACATAATTATTGAAAATGAATGGGACATCCAATATTAGCAACAGTTTAAGAACCCTTGTTTGTTTGTCAGACTTATCTGTCTGATCTTTTATGACTTATATTGACAAAGAGTCAGGACTCTGTCAATCCTAGCATTCCCTTAGAGCTTACTAGTCAGGACTTTATGAACTTTTTCAATAATAAAATTTCATCCATCAGAGATAAAATCAATCAGATTCTTCCCACAGTTAACTTAAATACTGTAACTACTACAACTCCTTCAATTGATGTCTGTCTTGATGAGTTTACTCCAATCGACCTTTGTGAGTTAGACAAAATAGTTTCCTCATCCAAACCTTCAACTTGTCTTTTAGACCCTATTCCTACCAGGTTATTTAAAGAAGTCTTCCCACTTAGTGGTAGCTTTATTCTTCATATAATCAATTCTTCATTAACTTTAGGCCATGTACCGCAGGCTTTTAAAACGGCTGTAATTAAACCCTTACTCAAAAAGCCAACGCTAGATCCAGGAGCTTTAGCTAACTATAGACCAATCTCTAATCTCCCTTTCATTTCAAAAATCTTAGAAAGAGTTGTTGCTACGCAATTATTTGACCACCTGCAGGGAAATGGTTTACTTGAAGAGTTTCAATCTGGGTTTAGAATCCATCATAGTACTGAAACAGCCTTAGTGAAGGTCACTAATGACTTCCTCATTGCATCTGATAATGGACTGGTTTCTGTACTTGTCCTTTTAGACCTTAGTGCAGCTTCTGATACTATCAATCATAATATTCTACTTGATAGATTAGAACACTATGTTGGACTTAATGGAACTTCGTTGCAGTGGTTTAGATCTTATTTATCTGATAGGTTCCAGTTTGTTCATGTAAATAATGAGTTTTCTTTCAACTCAAAGCTTAGTCATGGAGTTCCACAGGGATCTGTGCTAGGCCCTACTCTTTTTAGTTTATATATGCTTCCGTTAGGCAACATTATTAGAAAGCACTGTATACATTTTTATTGTTATGCAGATGACACACAATTATACCTGTCAATGAAGCCAGATGATAGTAATCAATTAGCCAAGTTAGAAGCCTGTCTTAAGGAAATCAAAGCTTGGATGACTTGTAATTTCCTGCTATTAAATTCAGATAAGACTGAAGTCATTCTTGTTGGTCCAAAAAACCTTAGAAATACCTTTCCAAATCAAACTTTCAGTTTGGATGCGGTTACTCTTTCTCTTAATAGCTCTGTGAGGAACCTTGGAATTATTTTTGATCAAGATCTGTCCTTCAATTCACATATTAAATTTGTTTCTAAGACTGCCTTCTATCATTTGTGTAATATTGCCAAGATTAGGAGCATCTTGTCTCAGAGTGATGCTGAGAAACTGATCCACGCTTTTGTTAGCTCAAGATTAGATTATTGTAATTCTTTATTATCAGGCTGTCCTAAAACATCTTTAAAAAGTCTTCAGCTGATCCAAAATGCTGCAGCAAGAGTTTTAACAGGTACTAGAAAGAGAGATCATATCTCTCCGGTTCTGGCCTCCCTTCATTGGCTTCCCATAGAGTTTAGAATTAAGTTTAAAATCCTTCTTACTTACAAAGCTCTAAACAATCAGGCTCCTTTTTATTTAAAAGATCTGATACTACTGTATTATCCTAACAGAGCACTACGCTCCCAAAATGCAGGATTACTTGTAATACCTAGAATCTCCAAAAGTACAATGGGAGGCAGAGCCTTCAGTTATCAAGCTCCTCTCCTGTGGAACCAGCTGCCAATCTGGATTCGGGAGTCAGACTCGATCTCTGTTTTTAAGAATAGGGCTAAAACCTACCTTTTTGATATAGCCTACAATTAGGGAGGGATCATGTGTTTCTGAACCCTCCCTTAGTTATGCTGCTAATAGGTTTAGTCAGCCAGGGGACCTCCAATAATGCACTGGGCCTCACTCCTTTCTTCACTCTCAATGAAATATTTTTTTTTTGCTGGTCATTAACATCTGTTTGTTCTCTCCCATAGATTGAGTTCCCATCGTGCTGTTTGCTCTCTACATGTCTGTTCTTTTCATCTTCTCTGTCCCCTCACCCCCCAGCCAGTCGCAGCAGATGACTGCCCCTCCCTGAGCCTGGTTCTACTGGAGGTTTCTTCCTGTTAAAAGGGAGTTTTTCCTCTCCACCGTCGCCAAGTGCTTGCTCACAGGGGATCGCCTGATTGCTGGGGTCTTTCTACAACTGTGGGGGTTCCCCCTACAGTTGATAGTGCTATGAGATGACTGTTGTTGTGAAATGGCGCTATATAAATAAAGTTGAATTGAATTGAATTATATTCATAATAGTGTATCTTGCACTTTGGGGAATGGGAGTTGTTCAGTCATCATTATAATTGTTTTAGTTTATATGTGTAATTTATAGTGCATCATCAATAAACTCATGCAGTACTACAACAGGACACATTCACAAATATTTGAGACCCATTGTAGTGCATCCTTTTATATTTTAGCAATATTATAAGTACAAAACACCCAGCATTATTTTACTCAGCAGAATGACCCGTTTGGTTGCAACTGTTACATCAGTGTTGCCCATTTGTCAATAAATAAAAAAAATCATTTGTTATTTGGGCATTTTTTGTCACCGTCGTCATTCAGTCAAAGGGTGCCTGTGTGTCTGCATATGATATGCAATTGATCTGGCCATTCCGCTCCACAATCATGGTGGTATTATTATTAACTTATAATTTTTAGATAGCCGTGCACCGGGAAGAATGCCATGCTGAACCTGCGGTGCCGCAAAGGACAATGGTGGCACACGGGTGAAGCATGGGTGAACCAGCCACAGAGACTCCGTCCCGTTAATCAGGCAGGATGAGCTTGGCTCCCTGCAAGGACTGCGATAAGCCAGTCTGGTCGCCCCCTACCCCCTCGGAACCCATGCACCTTGTGTTCTCCACATGTTGATGGCCGAAACACAAAACCTCCTATCTGAAAAATGCACTTTTTTGAGAAAACTAAAAAAAACCTTTTGCTTTCTTGCAGAATGCTATGCTATTTTTTTTTCTCCCATCAGAATAATTTTCTGTCACAGTAAAGGGCAGGACTGTCTTGCAGACAGATATAAGCAGCCTTCCTTGTTCTTGTCATCCAAAGTGAAATCTGCAAATTGGAAAATCCTGCAGATAGGAGGTTTTGCATTTCAGCCATCAATATGCCAAATTATCCTTTAGAATTACGCAATCATGGCAACATTATAGTATAATTTTTTAAGCATTAAATTGTCAGTATTCTCTTTTTCTGGTCAAATTTGTTGCTTGTCACTTCCTTGTTTTGTCTGCGGAGTGCTCTGGTGACTGCCAGGTCGTGATACCGCGTATTATCCAATCAGTACAGAGTCAATCTGAAGCCCCACCCACACTTCTAGAAACCAGGGCATGAAGAAATGGAGCGATGGCTAAACTTTTTTCTGATAAAAATTACATATTTTCACTGAGCAACTTCATACTCGGGCATGCACACCCTTGTAACCTCAGCAAAGCACTTATAAAATCTGAGGTCAGTCTGACAAACGGTTTGGGAGATTTCTGAGGAACACACAGTCACAGACACACAAACAGACAAGATATTTCTTGCATTTATAGATAGATTATTTTGGTAAACATCACCAGTAGGGCTGTCACGATAACCACACTAATGTAGTACTGTGCAATGGACAAGCCTACTGCGGAGGATAACGACCAACCGCAACAACTGCAGTGTAAATAACCCCCTGAAAGGTTTATTATTTTAGGTTAATTACCTAATCAATAATTCTGAGACATGTCTTTTTTGTTCTTTGCATAAATGCTTTCCTATTAGTAATTAATTTTACAAAGTACAGAGGCCTTATGCCATCCCATGCACTGAAGTAAAAAAAGCAGGCTTATTTTGATAATGGTGGTTTTGTTTTTGCTTCCTGTCCGTGCCTGTGGAATTGTCAGTAAGGCTACAGCGCTTAGCAGACAGTTGAGCTACGAACACTAACATTAATCAGTTTATGGACCCGTAATGAGGCACAAGCTCTTACGGTGGTCATAGTTTATGTGTTTTACTTAATGTGTACTGTGCTAAAATAAGAAAATAAAACTGTAAACTTCACCAGCAGTCAAGACCATTGCCATCATATATTACGGGGATCCATACACGCAGTGTTCACTTTTTTTGTGTGTGTGGCTAAATCTCATTATTCACTTATGTGCCCTTGTTTTTTTTTCCACAATATTTTTATTGAACCTTTTTTACAAACATAACACAAACAATCAAACACTAACACTAAAGTAATAAAAAAAAAATGTACTAAAACACACCAACAACCACTAACAGGAACAGATCTTCAACAATGCTCCTCTGTTTAGTCTAGGCAATCCATTACATAAGTATACATATTATACATTCACCAGTTTGGAATTTATAAGGTCCACACACATCATTCACCTTCTTCTTCAAAAGTTATGTTTAAATTCTTTACATAATCAATAAAAGGTCTCCATATATTCTCAAACACAGTTTCCTTTGATTTCAGTATGTATGTTATTCTTTCTAGTGGAAGGTTTGTTAACATCTGTCTTAACCACTGAGTCACATCTGGTCTATGAGTCTTTTTCCACAATAGTGCAATACATTTTTTGGCGTTAAGCAAACTGAGGTCTATGAATGCTCTTTCACTTTTATTAAAGTTGTGCTTTTCTGGATGCAGACCCAACAAAAACAATTTAGGATTCAATATGATTTGTTTTGAAATTATTTTTTCAATTGTTCCCCTCACCTCTTCCCAAAACATTCTAATTTTCCTACATTCCCATAAACAATGAAATAAGGTTCCTTTACTTTCCATACATTTTGTGCATGTATCTGGTATGTTTTTGTTATATCTATTTAATTCCACCGGTGTAACATACATCCGCATTAACCATTTAAAATCTATCAATTTTAGACGTACATTTATTGATTTGGTTTGAGCTTCTGTACAAGCCAATTCCCATTGTTCCTCTGAGATTTCAGTTTGCAGGTCTTCTTTCCAATAATTCAGTCTTTTCTGTGAGTTTTCACTTGAAGATAATGTCAATGAGTTATAAAACTCTGAAATAATACCCTTTCTCTTACTATCTTTTGTCAAGACTTTTTCCAAGGATGAATAAATAGGTCGAGTGAGAGCATTGTTTTGATTTGATCGAATAGAGTTCCTAATCTGAAGATATTTAAAAAAAAATGTGTTCTATTAAGATTAAATTTGATCCTCAGCTCTTCAAAAGACATTATGTTATCTGAACATGACAAATATAAATCTTGAATTTTTTAGATCCCTTTTAAATTCCATACTTTAAATACAGCATCCGCTCTCCCTGGTTTAAAATATTGATTACCCCATATTGGACTAAATTGTGACAGTAAGTGTGGTTCTTTTAAATATTTTTTAGTTTCACACCATATTTTGATCATATGTTTTACAAATGGATTTTTAACTTGTTTATGTAATTTTTTTGCCGAGTCTGAGTATATGAATATGGGAAGAGGTAAAGGTAAATTGTATGATTCCATTTCAGTCCAGTGAGGGAGATCATTTGATGAAAAATAATATGTCATAGACCTCAGTTGTGCTGACCAGTAATACAACATAAAGTTTGGACATTTCAGACCTCCACGATCAAATGGTAAATATAGTAAGGACAGACGTAATCTAGCCTTCCTATTGTTCCATATAAACTCCACTAACTTTTTTTTAATTCTTGAGAATAGATCTGAAGGTGGTGGTAAAGGAATGTATTGAAATAAATAAAGTATTTTGGGTAAGATATTACTTTTAAGTATATTAATTCTCCCAATCATCGACATTGGTAGTGACATCCATCTCTGAATTAACTCATTAATGTCTGTCATTAAGGCTTCGTAGTTGGCACTGGCGACTGATTCCAGCTTGGGCACAATTTGAATTCCTAAATATTTAAACTGATTTACAACATTGAATTGATTTACCTCAGAAGCTGGGTGCTTTCTCTGGAACTCATTTAGCATTAATATTGAAGATTTAGTTTTATTTATTTTATATCCTGATATTTCCCCAAAATTCTTTATTAAATTCAACAAGGTCGGAATTGATTTTTTAAGATTCAACATAAACAAAATTATGTCATCGGCATACAGGGAGATTTTATGCTCTGTTGGTCCAACCTTAATTCCATATATTTGCGGATGTAAACGTACTGCCATCGCTAAAGGTTCACTTGCCATAGTAAACAGCAAAGGCGAAAGTGGACAGCCCTGTCGACATCCTCTATTGATTTTTATTGATTTTGAGATATTGCTGTTTGTTAGGATTTCTGCTGTAGCATTATTATATATTATCTGAACCCATTTTATGAAATTATTTCCAAATCCAAACCTTTGTAAGACTTCAAAAAGAAAGGGCCATTCGACCCTATCAAAGGCCTTTTCAGCGTCCAATGATAGGAGAGCTGTATCCGGTGCTTCTTTATTAGAGTAAATAATATTGAATAATCTTCTTACATTATGGAAGCCTTGTCTTCCCTTTATAAAGCCATTCTGATCTCGGTTAATAATATTTGGTAATATTTCTTGTATTCGTCTGGCTAAAATTTTACAGATTATCTTAAGGTCAGCATTTAATAGGCTTATTGGTCTCATATTTTCACATTTATTAGAGGGTTTACCTGGTTTTGGCAACAGTATAATTAAAGCATTATTCATGTATGATGGTAAATTACTATTTTGAAATGCTTCTAAAACCATTTCCAAAAAAGGTTTTATTAATTTATTCTTAAATTTTTTATAGAGGTCAACTGGAAGACCATCTGGTCCTGCACTTTTTCCTGATTTCATATTATCAATGGCTAGCCCAACTTCTTCTTGACTAATTTTAGACTCCAGTATCTCCCTGTTTTCATTTGGAATACACGGTATAGATAGTCCGTCCAAAAACCCATTTAGTTTTGTTAAGTCAGTTTCATTTTTTGTATCATATAATTTTTCATAGTAATCTCTAAAGGCTCTATTAATTTCTAAAGGATCTACAACTATCTGTCCGTTACTTATAATACTGGTAATTGGTGTTTTAGATTCTAATTGTTTAATCTGCCATGCCAATAATTTTCCTGATTTTTCCCCTTGTTCATAAAAAGATTGCTTCAATCTTAGAAGACTCGAGGCAGCTCTATTCGCTGATTTTTTGTCATATTCAGCTCTCAGAATTATTAATTCGTTCTCTAACTTTGGGTCACTTCCTGCATACACTTTTTCTTGAAGAATTTTTAATTTGTGTTCCAATTGGGCTCTCTCCTCTCGAGTCTTCTTAGATTTTGAACCTGTATAACTAATAATATGTCCCCTAATAAAAGCTTTGAAAGCCTCCCACTTTATACATGCTGATGTTTGTGTAGTATTGATATCAAAGAACTCATCTATCTGTTTTTCTATGTACTTAACAAATTCTTCATCCTGAAGCCATTTATGCTGAAATTGCCACCTACCTGGCTCCTTTGTCAATTTCTTATCTACATATATGAGACAACAGGGTGCATGATCAGAGATCACAATATTATCATAAAAGCAGTTTTGAATCTTGGACCTTAATTCTGTGGAGATCAAAAAATAGTCAATACGTGAGAATGACTTGTAGGTATTAGAATAACAAGAGTAGGCTTTAACTTGTGGTTTCATTTCTCTCCATATATCCAGCAATCTCAATTCTTTCATAGAATGCTTAATGATCATCCTGCATCCATTGTGTGTACAGTCCAGTCCTGTTGATCTGTCTATACCGGGATTCAATGTACAATTAAAATCCCCTGCTATTATATGTTGCCCTGTAAGTGATGATAAGATAAGAAATAAATTAGCAAAGAACTTTTGATCATCTATGTTGGGACCGTATAAGTTCACCAGATTTATGTTTTCTAATAGCAAAGATCCTTGAATAATTAGATATCTTCCAAATTTGTCTCCAATTACATTTTTCACTTGAAATGGGACTGATTTATGTATGAGAGTCATAACTCCCCTGGCTCGGGATGAAAATGATGAGGTGAACACACTTCCTTGCCATCTTCTCCTAATTCTTTTTACATCCTCCTCTATTAGATGGGTTTCTTGTAAAAACACAATTTTTGAACCTATGTCTTTTATTTTATTCATAACTTGTTTAAGTTTTTTTTAAATTTTGTAGACCTCTGCAATTCCATGAAGTTAAATTAAGATTAACGCTTTGGTCTATGATCAATAGGGGGTTTAGGATTACCTCACAATATAAACATGCTCATACAGAGAAGCAAAAACATGAGTGGTTGAACATTCATCCTACAAACTACACACAAACAAATTCCCCCTTCCCACCTTCGTGGTAAACCCCCCAAAATCAAAAAAAAAAAATTCTGTCTCCCGCTATAGCCATCGACCGCTCCACACCCACGAGGATCAGCCAAAGCCACTCCTTCTTCATCCTCCCAATCACCCTAACTCTACTGCTTTTAATAACGTAACATTAACTCGCTTCTGTAATTTTCCAATTTAACTCCAAAATTTTATAGCAATTTTGTACATCTTAGTTTTTTTTTTTTTTTTTTTTTTTTAATATGTAATACAATCTATATTTTGTAAACTTGCTATATGCTTCAAATCAGTTAAATGCCTATGTTAATGCTTAAATATTCTACCCTATATTCTGTTCATGCTTAGCTCCCACCAGTCTCTTCCTGGATCTTCTTGATGAGCTCCTGCGCCTCCTCAGGGGTCTTGAAGATGTGTGTTCTGCCCTCATATGTGACCAGAAGTCTTGCAGGGTAAATCACTCCATGACGAATCCCAAGGTTGCGCAGTTCTTTACGGATGGGGTCAAACTGCTTCCTTAATTGTTGGATTCCTGAGGCCAAATCTGGGTAGAACCGCACCTGTTGATCTTGGTATTTAATTTCTCCTTTGGCCCGCACCGCGTTGGAGATTGTCATCCTGTCTCTGTAGCTGAGGAACTTCATAATTAGCGTCCTCGGTGCTGCCTTGTTATCTCTCGGTGGGCCAATTCGGTGGGCGCTTTCCAAGACGACTGATGAATTTAGCTCCGCGTTGTTCAGCGCCTCCGGGATCCACCCCTCCAAAAAGGAGCATGAATCACGACCTTCGGCTCCCTCCGGTAGACCCACCAGCCTCAGGTTGTTCCGTCTCGACCAGGACTCCAAGTCCAGGACATTATCTTCCAGACATTTATTTTTTTTTTCCAAAGTGCGCACCTTTAATTGAAGTCCGCCGACATCATCCTCCGCACTAGAAACACGAAGCTCCACCTGCGTCACTCGCTCCACGCAGTCACCCAATTCCTTTCTCATTGCATCCAACGCTGCCATAATCCCATCAAGTTTAACGGAAAAGTCTGCTCTCATTGAACTAATGGCAGCCAGCACTGCACCTGTGCCGCCATCATCAGCAGTTACCGCACCACCCCTAGTTTCATCCGCCATATCCGCAGCTTTTCCTGCTGCGCCACAGACGTGAAAGTCCGTTAATTTGGACTGCTTCGGCGGTTCAATTTTTCCCCCACCTGATTTCCCAGCCTTAGGCTTCACCGGCATATCCTCGCCCAAACGCTGGGAAAAATTCTGTTCCAAATGAGAGAGTTATTTGCCGAATTTTTATCTCTAGGAGCAGAGCAGAGTGATACGTGTCCTTCTAGGTGGCCGCCATAACCGGAAGTCCTATGTGCCCTTGTTGATTATTAAATAGATTGTCAAATGTTAAGTGTATTTTTATTGCCAACAGCATGTTTGCACCCAGTAGTGTGGAAGTTTCTACAGCACCGGATGGCACCGCCACCAGCACCGTGTGCGGCACTCTCTCCAGACGGACTCCAGCAGGCAGATAGTGGCGGAAGCGTTTGGACGAATTTCTAAATACAGCCGTGACAGTGAGCACTGAAAGGGCACAAAGTGTGTTATTTCCTTCTGAGCAGAGTGTTTATGATCCTGACAATTGAGCTCTGAGAGCAAAACTACTGCATAGTGCACTGCTTGTTTGAACATGATTTTTCGGACAGCAGCAAAAATCCAAAAATCAAGGAGACAAGAGCCACGCAGGGTCCTGTACGGAGGCTGTCCTGTTTAAATAAGCTAAATGTTGAGAGTGGCGCTGCAGCGAGTTTCTCACAGCTTCCATCATTTGCCACATAAGTTATGAACCCTGTTTAAATTACGAGACGACGGGGTCCTAAAAACATTTGCAATAATACGGTGTTGAGCTATCCACCATCACCACAGAAGAAATTCCTCCACTGTGACAGCCCTAGTCACCAGCAAATAACTGAAAGAGTTGTATACATACAGTGGGGAAAATAAGCATTGAACATGTCAACCTTTCTCATGAAACATATTTCTGATGGAGCCACTGACCTGAGATTTTCACCAGATATCAGTAACGATCCAAGTAATCCATTTTTTAAAAATTTTTTATTTAACCTTTATTTATACAGGGTAGTTTCACTGAGAGGCAACCTCTCTTTTTCAAGGACGCCCTGTTCACACTCACAGTTACACATTCACACCAGGAAGCTGCCCAGTACAACTACAGACTGACCTGTGGCCATTAAGCAGCTCCACTGAAGCATTTGGGCTCAAGGGCACCACAGTGGGGTTAAGGAGGGTGGGGCAAACACTGCTGTGTTATCCGTCCCACCCAGATCTAATCCTGCCAGTCCTGGGATCAAAACCGGGACCCTCTGCTCACCAGTACACATGCCTAACCATTAGGCCACCACTGCCACATACAAAGAAACCAAGGCAACTGTGTTCACAAAACAAGTTATATTTAATAAAGTGGAATGACACAGGGCATAAGCATTGTTTCTGCTATACAGTGTATTTGTTTGAGCCATCTTACTAGGATGTCCTTTGAGCCATCTTGTTGTTTTAGCTGTTATTTATTCTTTTTTATTGTTGGCACATCAAAACAAATTTCACTGTCCATGTTTTCTTGTATACTTGACAATAAATATATATACATGCATATTGAACACATGGTGAAATTCATTTAATATTTAGTTGAAAAGCCTTTGTTGGTAATGACAGCTTCCAGACACCTCCTGTATGGAGAAACTAGGCACAGGCATTGCTCAGGAGTGATTTTAGCCCATTCTTGTACACACACGGTCTTCAAATCTTGAAGGTTCCATGCGTGTCTTCTATGAACTCTGATCTTCAGTTCATTCCATAGATTTTCAGTTGGATTCAGGTCAGGTGACTGACTGGGCCATTCTAGCAGCTTTATTTTTCTTCTCTGGAGCCAGTTGAGAGTTTCCTTGGCTCTGTGTTTGGGATCATTGTATTGCTGAAATGTCCACCCTCATTTCATCTTAAGCATCTTGGCACATGGCAACAGGTTCTTGTCAAGGATGTCTCTGTACATTTGTCCATTCATCTTTCCTTCAATTATATAAGGTCTGCCTGTACCATGTTCTGAAAAACACCTCCACACCCTGATGATCCCACCTCCAAACTTGGTGGATAGTGTTTTGGGGCTGATGTGCGGTGCCATTCCTCCTCCAAACATGCTGTGTTTTGGCATCCAAAAAGTTCAATTTTGGTCTCATCTGACCAGACTATATTCTCCCAGTATTTTACTGGCTTGCCCAAATGTTGTGCAGCAAACTTTAAACAAGCTTCAACATGCTTTTTCTTCAGTAATGGAGTCTTGCAATGTAAGTGGACATACAGCCCATGTTGGTTGAGTGCAATACTTATTGTTTTCTTTGAAACAGCAGTACCTGTTAACTCCAGGTCTTTCTGGAGCTCTCCACGAGTGGTCTTTGGTTCTTGCATAACTCTTCTGATAATTCTTTTGACTCCTGTCAGAAATCTTGCGAGGGGCTCCTGGTCGTAGTTGGTTTATGGTAAAATGATGTTCCTTCCACCTCTGAATGATGGCTCCAACAGTGCTCACTGGAACATTCAGCAGTTAAGAAATGCAGCTGTAACCAAGGCCATTGTTATCTTTTGCAACAATAAGGTTGCAAAGGTCTAGAGAGAGAGAGCTCTTTGCTTCTACCCATCATGAGTTCTTTGTGGTGTGACAATGTGATATTCACAGACCTTTTAAAAGGCTATCAGTCAGGACTTAACCAGCTGAAATTAATGTGCACTGATGGGGGATGGGATGGCTTCCTAAATTCTAATGGATTTCAGCTGGTTTCTTGGCTTTCTATACCTTTTTGCACCTCTTTCTTCATGTCTTCAATACTTACTACCTGTGTCATTCCGCTTTTCCCTGTGTCCTTCAGAGCACAATCAGAAAGAAAAAGATTAAAGAGAAAAAACAGTCAACTCCAAGACCATGATGAACCAAACAACACACCAGTCTTTACTTGTGACGGCTACAGTGGACAGTGCAGATCAAGGATTGATCTTTTCCAGCCACAGCAGACAGTGATCCACCACAGCCTCAACAGGTGCAACTCCATAGTCGTAGACTGAAGGATGTTAATACATTCCACTTTATTAAATATAACTTGTTTTGTGAACACAATCCACCTTATTCCTAGCCCCCATGATGCCTTGGCGTGAATTATGGGTGCAACTTCCAGTACTAGTTTAGAAAGTGGGGTTGTTGCTGAAAAGGGACACTTTTCCTTGTTAAATAACAATGACTTTAGCATCAAAAATGCGGGACCATGGCCTTTTACCACTTCCCATGACTACCGAAGGATGAGAAGATGACCTTAAAAAGTGGCCTGGCAAACAGTGGCTCGGTTAGTTAGCTCCGCTGCTAAGATGCCAATGGTGTAAACAAATAAAAGCTCTGAGATATATCCATGTCACCACCGCATTAAAGTCAGATGCATTTTGTTAAAAGATGTTGGACATAATTGAATTTACCTCAGAGCAGACGTAGAATCTAGTTAGAGTTTGTGATAATTTAAAAATTAATGCATGCTGAAGCTGCTAATATCAAGTTCATATCGTTCCAAGGCAGCGCAACGAATACAAAAAGACTCCCCAAAAACTATTTGATATCTTTCTTAAATTGTTAAGCCTTAGGAAACAAACTGTAGCTATTTTTTATTTATTATTTTACTTCATGCAGCCTTGCATCTGGTGACATATATGATGTATAAATGTCAGATCTGTGACAGCCATACAAGTGAAAACATACCTAGTGCTCTTGTGTTTGTCCTACCGATCACACCAACAGTCCTTAGTTTTCAGTGCATGATCTATGCATTGACGGTGAGAAGCCTCCATTTATACAGTCTATGACAAAACTACGAACACCAGCATCAAGTACCAGAACTACACCGAAATATTCAAAAAATACAAAAACTACAAGGCTGAAATTAGCTGCCACTTGAGTGCAAAACATGTACACTACCGTTCAAAAGTTTGGGGTCACTTAGAAATTTCCTTATTTTTGAAAGAAAAGCACTGTTTTTTTCAATGAAGATAACTTTAAACTAATCAGAAATACACTCTAATATCTAATATACATTGTTAATGTGGTAAATTACTATTCTAGCTGCAAATGTCTGGTTTTTGGTGCAATATCTACATAGGTGTATAGAGGCCCATTTCCAGCAACTATCACTCCAGTGTTCTAATGGTACAATGTGTTTGCTCATTGCGTCAGAAGGCTAATGGATGATTAGAAAACCCTTGTGCAATCATGTTAGCACAGCTGAAAACAGTTTAGCTGGTTAGAGAAGCTATAAAACTGACCTTCCTTGGAGCAGGTTGAGTATCTGGAAAAAATCATTATTTCAAATACAAATCATTATTTCTAACCTTGTCAATGTCTTGACTATATTTTCTATTCATTTTACAACTCATGGTGGTAAATAAGTGTGACTTTTCATGGAAAACACAAAATAATTGTCTGGGTGACCCCAAACTTTTGAACGGTAGTGTATGTGGACTATACATTAAAATGAATTTGAAATACTTTTAAAAACGCTATTTTAAATGCCCCACTACTCCACTCTTGCTGACTGATTTAACACTACTTCAGGCAAACCCCAAAGTTGCCCCATAATGGTTTCTACAGCAGCACCCTCAGGAATCCGGTGAATTGGCTTAATTTCTTAGTATGTATGGATTACTTGGGTTTTTACTGATAACTGGTGAAAATCTCAGGTCAATAGCTCCATCAGAAATATGTTTAATGAGAAAAATCTTGATGTCTTCAATACTTATGTTCCCCGCTGTATGTAACTTAAATTTATACAATAGGTCTCTTTCTCCCTCTCTATTAGAGACTTTTGACAAAATGTTAAAAATTCATGAAAATTCTCGGCTTTTTCATTAATGAATTTCACTTTTTTAAAATCTGTGATATTTGTGTCATAATTTCAGATCTTTTCTTCTGACTTTGCTAGTTTTCATCAACATTTCCCCCCTCATATTTCCCTCAATTTTTCTTCTTTCAGACTACAGATTTTTCATTCTTGTAAATTTGTCACTTTTCTCTTGTAATTTTGACTTCTCTAAAATTTACAACTTTTTTCCTCAAAAGTACATCTTTTAAATAAAGTTAAGGCATTTTCTTATACATATTCAGGAACTGTTATTGCACATTTGTGGCTTCCTCATAAATTTGCAACTTCATCTTATTCATGTTTTTTTCTTATATTTTGGAACTGTTTTCTTATGAATTTAGTAATTTAATAAATGTTCATTTTTTTTCTGTTTGTAGCTTCCATTGTATAATTGTGATTGTTTAACTCTTGTAATTTTGCAGCTTTTTCCTCAAAATTTTACAACTTGGGAAGTTTTTGAGATTTTATTCTCTACAAATGCATAAATATTCTGTCATGATTTTAAAAGATTTTTTTTTTCTTTTATCGTTTCTAATTTTTGTCAAAGCCACAGGGAGCCACTAGTGATGGGTAAAACAGTCCCTCCAGGATTTTGCGATGTTGTGTCCAGTCCCCCCGTGACCCGAAAAGGATTAAGCGGAAGAAGATGGATGGATGGATGGATGGTGATGGCACCAATTCATGCAAAATCAGTGATTAGCTGCATCTTTTGCACGACCTTGCAACTTTGTCCAATCACTGCAACTTTCCCGCAATTTTGGCCAATCCTCGTCAACTTCTGCCAATTTCGCCAATCAAATTTGTCCATGAGTAGTGCTCAAATGCTCAGTCTAACCAATCAAATGCCTCGCTGCACCATGCTCACTTCTGTGTTTACAGTGAGTATTAATGGAACACATAAGCAAAAAACAGAGTGTGATTTATTAAAAAAAACAAAAAACAAAAAACACGAGTTTTCCCACACCATCCCTTCCTCCTTCTCTCCCGGCCCACCGGTGGAAGTCTTCCCATGTCTCTGTCCTGACCATTTGTACGAAGTTGGGATGTAAGTTTTCAATTAATTCATTAATCATTGGTTGATTCATCGACTAAGGAACGATTAATTGATAAGTGTGGAGAAAGGAACAACCAGACCAAGCTTTCCGAGCAGATGAACTTTATTCACTCTCTCACATCTTCCAGAATCAGAAACATTAACCTCATGTAGTAGGGACTCTCTTTTATATCCCAACGCTCACACATCCCTGCTACCTGAGGGCCTGCATTCACAAGTCACTCCCCCATGACAATTCCTTTTGTCCCCCAGCCCTTTGATCTCCATGCTCTTCAGTCAGAGGAAAACTACTGTACCTCCATGCCTTTCAGTCTGAGAGGAAACTACAGCATGGGTCCCCCACACCGCCCCCCCCCCCCCAGAGCCTCAGACTGAGTGTTAACCCTCACGTCCTCTCGGCTTCAGCCTCCGCCCATAGCTGCTGTAATGGGGGGTCTTTGGCTCCGCGGCACTGCTGTGCCGGTGGAGGTTTCCTGGGGGTGTGTCTGTCTGTGGGGGGACAATGGAGGGGGGGGGGGGACATTCAGCATGCTCGTGTGACTGCTCTGATGAATTGTTTACCTGGGGAGTTCTCGGGGGGGGGGGGGGGTCTTCCTCGCCGAGGAGCTCGGGCCAACACCACCTGCTCGTCTGCCACAACAAATGTGGGCTTAAGCCTGTCTATACAGATTCTCTCCTGGCGACCCCCCAAGTCTAACACAAAATGTTTGTCTCCGGTTTCCAGCACTCTGAACGGGCCATCGTAGGGTGGGTGCAATGGGGTCTGGTGGGCATCGTGCCTGACAAACACGAACGCCGCGTCCTTCAAGGTTTTTGGCACAAAAGTGTGGGGAAAACAGTGGTGGGCCAGGCCAGGTAGTGTCCCTGCATCTGCGCTATGCCGTGAATGCGGGGACGGATGGGTGTGGGGTTATCTGGTAAAAATTCCCCGGGTAGCCGCAGCAGCTGAGAAAAAAACAGCTCTGCTGGGGAAGCCGCCAAATCCTCTTTCGGTGCGGAACGCAACCCTAATAGAACCCACGGCAACCAGTCCACCCAATTTGCATCCGTAAGCAAAGCCCTAAGCGTTGCTTTCAGTGACCTATGGAAACGCTCGCATAACCCATTGGCCTGTGGGTTGCATGCGGTCGTGCGATGAATTGAGATGCCCAGGCTCCGGGCCATCGTGGACCAGAGGTCGGAAACAAACTGCGGGCCTCGATCGGACATGATGTCCGAAGGGGTGCCAAAATGTGCCACCCATGTTGTCAAAAAGGCGCGCACCATGTCTGCGGACGCAGTGGAAGCTAGCGGGACTGCTTCTGGCGATCGTGTGGTGCGGTGCGTGAACACCTGCGATGGCAGGAGGGGGCCCACGAGGTCCACGTGAACATGAACGTTTCTGGTGTCCTTTGACAGCTCTTTGGTCTTGACCATAGTGGAGTTTGGAATCTGACTGTTTGAGGTTGTGGACAGGTGTCTTTTATACTGATAATGAGTTCAAACAGGTGCCATTAATACAGGTAACGAGTGGAGGACAGAGGAGCCTCTTAAAGAAGAAGTTACAGGTCTGTGAGAGCCAGAAATCTTGCTTGTTTGTAGGTGACCAAATACTTATTTTCCACCATAATTTGCAAATAAATTCTTTAAAAATCAGACAATGTGATTTTCTGGATTTTTTTTTCTCATTTTGTCTCTCATAGTTGAGGTATACCTATGATATATGCGTCTCCCCGTATACCTACGGGGAGACGCAGTTACTGGTTAAAAGTCCAGAGCAAATTGGCGTAAGCTCGGGCGCCTAGGGCTGTCTCCCGATGGTGGGGGGGATCATCGTGTCCCACTGGCCAGCTACCGCCCGCCTTTAGCTGGGCAGCCCCCAGTCAGTAAGGTGCTGGCCCGTCACGGTCCGCTTACTTCAAAGGGTGCTTGAAGTGTAGGCCAAAAGCTGAATCACGGACTGTAATCACTGCACCAGCTAATATCAAGAAACCAAAGCCGCCAGCGCTGAGTCTGGCAACCTGGAACGTCAGAACAATGTGTCCTGGCCTCTCTGACGACCTCCAGCAAATCAACAATGCCAGGAAAACTGCTATCATCGACCGCGAGCTGAAGAGGCTTAATATTGACATTGCAGCACTGCAAGAGACGCGACTCCCGGGCAACGGCAGCTTGAAGGAGAAGAACTATACGTTTTTCTGGCAGGGACAGGAGCCTGACGAGCCTCGCCTGTATGGTGTTGGATTCGCTGTTCGAAACTCCCTTCTGTCCTCCATTGAACCGCCGTCTTCGGGCACTCCACGAGTCCTCTCTCTCCGTCTCATAACCTCCTCTGGACCAGCTAATATCCTTAGCGCCTATGCTCCGACGCTCTGCTCTTCAATTGAGATGAAAGATGCATTCTACGAGGCACTCGAAACCAGGATCCAGCAGATCCCTGCCAAGGAGCACCTGTTTCTGCTTGGTGACTTTAACGCACGGATAGGGGCAGATCATGACTCCTGGCCCCGCTGCATTGGCCGCTTCGGCATCGGCAAGCTCAACGAGAACGGTCAACGCCTCCTTGAACTCTGCTCCTTTCATGACCTCTGTCTGACCAACACATTCTTCTCCACCAAGCCTTGTCACCGTGTGTCCTGGAGACATCCAAGGTCTCGCCACTGGCATCAGCTGGACTTTGTCATCACCAGGAGATCCCTGCTGAACCGAGTGCTGGTCACGCGCAGTTTCCACAGCGCTGACTGTGACACCGACCATTCCCTGGTCGCCACTAAGGTACGTCTCTGCCTCAGACGTGTCAACCGCTCCAAGCAGAAACCCCGACCCCGCATCAACACAGCTATGATTACAGTACCTAAACTACGGGAACGCTATGCTAAAGTCGTAAATGAAGCCCTGGTGGACTGCCCCACTGACTGTGCTTCTGCAAGGTGGAACCATATCCGTGAGGCTGTGTTTGAGACCGCCATAGGTACCTTTGGGAAAAAGGTGGGGAAGAGTGCAGATTGGTTTGAAGCTGGAGCCGCTGAGATGGAACCTGCAATCGCTGCCAAGCGTGCAGCCCTAATTGCCCACAAGAAGGAGCCCTCTGTGCAGACGCTTGCTACACTGCGCGCTGCGAGGAACAATGCACAAAAGATTGCAAGGCGATGTGCCAACGACTACTGGCTTAACCTCTGCCAGGACATTCAGCTTTCTGCAGATCACGGAAACATGCGCAAAATGTACGAAGGCATGAAGAAGGCTTTCGGTCCCAGTGTCATCAAGACCGCCCCACTTAAATCAGCTGCAGGAGATGTCATCAAGGATCGCGGTAAACAAATGGAGAGATGGGCTGAGCACTACCAAGAGCTCTACTCGAGAGTAACCACCGTCTCGAACACGGCCCTTGAGAACACCCCTCTACTGTCAGTCATGGATGAGCTTGACGCTCCACCCACCATCGAGGAGCTCAGCAAGGCGATAGACTCTATCTCAAACGGCAAGGCTCCGGGCAGTGACAACATCCCCCCTGAAATCGTCAAAACCGCAAAGGAGAGCTCGCTCTTGAAACACCTCCATGAGCTCCTGTTGCAGTGCTGGGAGGAAGGGGCTGTGCCCCAAGATATGCGTGATGTCAAAATCATCACTCTTTACAAGAACAAGGGGGAGCGGAGCGATTGTAACAACTATCGCGGTATCTCACTCCTAAGCATAGTTGGCAAAGCCTTTGCCCGTGTCGTCCTCAACAGACTACAACTACTTGCCGAACGTGTGTATCCAGAGGCGCAGTGTGGATTCAGAGCAACCAGGTCAACCATAGATATGGTCTTCTCTATGAGGCAGCTGCAAGAAAAGTGTCGGGAGCAGAGACAACCCCTCTTTTTGGCCTTTATTGATCTGACCAAGGCTTTTGACTTGGTCAGCAGGGATGGACTGTTTGCCCTCCTCCAACGAATTGGATGCCCCCCCAAGCTTTTGAGCATGATCAAGTCATTCCACCAGGACATGAACGGCATTGTCCAGTTTGATAGATTATCCTCAGACCCTTTCCCGATCAAGAACGGTGTGAAGCAGGGTTGTGTTCTGGCTCCTACCCTATTTGGCATCTTTTTCTCCCTGCTTCTGTGCTACGCCTTCCGGGGCTCTGAAGACGGTGTCTTTCTCCACACCAGGAGCGACGGAGGCCTCTTCAACATGGCACGCCTCAGATCAAAGACCAAGGTGCGAAGTGTTCTAATCAGGGAGCTGCTCTTTGCTGATGATGCTGGTCTTGTTGCCCACACCGTGGAAGCGCTCCAGCGTCTCATCAACTGCTTTGCTCGTGCCTGCTCTGAGTTTGGCCTCACCATCAGCCTTAAAAAGACCGAGGTCATGGGCCAGGATGTCAGCAGTGCTCCCAATATCAATATCGGCGACCACACACTTGCGGTGGTGGACAAGTTCACCTACCTCGGGTCGATCATCTCCAGCAATCTCTCCCTAGACGCCGAACTGAACGCCCGTATCGGCAAGGCATCGACGGTGATGGCCCGTCTGGCGAAGCGAGTCTGGGACAACTCTATGCTAACCATCAACACCAAGATAAGAGTCTACATGGCCTGTGTACTGAGTACTCTCCTATACGGCAGTGAAGCTTGGACCCTCTACTCCTGCCAGGAACGCCGACTGAACGCCTTCCACCAGCGCTGCCTTCGCAGACTACTGCACATCACTTGGCAGGACCGTGTCTCCAACATCGACGTCCTGGCCAGAGCAGATGTGCCCAGTATGTTTGCCATCCTGACAAAGAGACGCTTGCGATGGCTTGGCCACGTCAACCGAATGGAGGATGGCCGCATCCCCAAAGACTTACTGTATGGGGAGCTGGCTACTGGAACTAGATCAAAGGGACGCCCAACTCTCAGATTCAAGGATGTTTGCAAGTGTGACCTCAAGGCTGGAGGCTTTAACCCCTCCGACCTGGAGTCAGCCGCCTCCGTCCGCTCCAACTGGCGGACCATCACCCAGGATGTCATCCGAACAGCAGAGGAAAGAAGAGACACTCGCTGGGGGGAGAAGAGACTCCGCAGACAGAGGAGACTGTCGAGACCCCCACTACACTGTGAAGAATTCATCTGCAACGGCTGCGGCAGGACCTGCAGATCCCGTATCGGCCTCTACAGCCACGCCCGATGGTGCAGCTCCCTGAATGATGACCCAAGGCACAAAACCCCCCCATGATCTTTCGAGATCGATGGAGCCAATGATGATGAAAATTGGAGACCTCTCTCATCTTTTAAGTGGGAGAACTTGCACAATTGGTGGCTGACTAAATACTTTTTTGCCCTACTGTATGGGTGTACAAAATACTGTAAGTATGCTTCAATGTGCTTGTATATGGGTCTGTTTATTTATAGCCAATTTTATTTTCCCTTTTTTTGTATATTTTAGTTATTTCTTTATACAGAGACACTGTTCTGTTCTGATTGTAAAAGCAAAAAAAAAAAAAGAAAAAAAGGAAAAAAAGAGAGCTTTGCTGCATACAACCATGTATCATTCCTCTAATCTCTCAATAAAAAATAAAAAGAGATCACATATCAGAAAAAACAGAGCAAAAACAGAGAAAAACAAACAGGAGGAATTAAATTGAGGGTTCTGTGAATAATTTATTGGCTGATATATGGATAAACATGCATGATGAGAGAATATATTACTGTTTTCATAAATACTGCTCTGGTTTTTAAAATGGTGTTGACTAGCCTACAGGAGCATGATAGAGTCCAATTTTAATTTGATGTTTTTCTCAATGCTTACATGTTGAATATTTAAATAAAATAACAGGTGCTTAGGCCCCAATTTTAAAGCCTTTAATTATTTTGTGTAAAGCTTTACAAAATATTTGCAAGTGAACAATACAATTTTTCCCCCTACTTTTTCATCTAAAAAAAAATCTAATGTTTTGTTTACTTTGGCTACAGGCTTGTTGATATCAGACACTGCTATGTCTCAGATCCAGCCACTTACAAACTGGTTGTAAGCTTCTAGGCCTTTGATCTTAGTTGTTTCAGAGTGTAAGCACTGGTACTGTATAGTAATAAATTAATGCTTGGATAGGTGACGCTAGCTCACTTCTCTGTGTCTTTTGACCAGTTTTGCTTTGAAATGACTTCGGGGGCCTGCTTCTCAATTAAAACTAATTTCTCGTCGTACTGCTGTCTGCTATCATTATCAAGAGTTTCATAATACATTTCAGATATTTTCACATTTTTTTGCTCCATTTTGCTCCTGTAATTATCCCCCCAACATGGCCGCCAATCCTATGTGACCCCCACTGGAAGCCATGTGATTGAAAACTATGACGAGAAAGCCTAAGTTACACCCCTCTACTTCTGCATATGGGACTTTATGTCGAAGAAGCTGGTTCACTTCTTATTGGGGTAGATCACCATGTTAACTTATGCTGTGAAGCTAACCTGGTCCTGAGCTCAGTGGAGCAACCCCAAAAGGCTCAGTCGGTCACAAGCAAGGATGGGGTGAGGTTCACCACATTGAACAGTTGCGTGGGCAAATAATCCAACAGTTTAAGAACGTTTCTCAACGTATGATTGCAAGGAATTTAGGGATTTCATCATCTACAGTCCAAAATATAAATTTCTGCACATACAGTAATAAGCACCAAGGCTGAAAACCAACACTGAATGCCTCTGACCTTTGATCCCTCCAGGGGCAGTGCATTAAAAACCAACATCATTCTGTAAAGGATATTACCAGGTGGGCTCAGGAACACTTCAGAAAACCATTGTCAGTAAACACAATTTGTCACTACATTTACAAGGGCAAGTTAAAGACACACTCTGGGGGATATAAATCACATATAAAAACAAATCCACATTGACTAAAATGGTGCCTTACGCCCTTTTTTTCTACAAAAAACCTTTACCGGTTGAAGGACTTGCCCAGTTGTATGCATGGTGGCCCAGGATAATGAATGAAACTGCATCAGTCCTTAAAAGCAGTTTAATGGTTAAACCTATCTTAATTTGGGTCAAGTTTTCAAAGCAGTTTGTTAAAAAATGGTAACTAGTTTGGAGGATAACGTCAGTTAGGCCAGAGTGTCGTGAATGGCTCAACACTACCCATGTGCCAGCACCACAAATAGTTATGTCACCAGAAACGTTCCATCTCAACTTGCCTTTTTGCAGGGGGTGAGGCTTAAGTGAAACTTTACAGCAAAAAAAAAAAAAACCCAGATATGAGACATCTGAGCAATTTCACTCTTGATATGAGTCATAAAAAGCACGTTAAAGACATGTTAAAAAAAAACTATTTTGTTGGAGTGTCACTTTAAAACTCTACCATGCAAAGTGAAAGCCATATATCAACAAGACACAGAAATGCTGCTGGTTGTTCTGGACCCGAGCTCATCTGAGAACGACTGAAGCAAAGTCAAAAAGTGTGCTGTGCTCTGACGAGTCCACATTTCAAATTGCTTTTGGAAATCAAGGACATCGTGTCCTCCAAGCTAAAGAGGAAAAGGACCATTCACAATGTTAGCAACTCAAAGTTCAAAAGCCAGCATCTGTGATGGTATGGTGGTGTGTTAGTGCCCATGGCATGGGTAACTTGCACATCTGTGAAGGCACCATTAATGCTGAACGGTACATACAGATTTTGGAGCAACATATGCTGCCATTCAAGCAACGTCTTTTTCAGGGATGTCCCTGCTTATTTCAGCAAGATAATGCCAAGCCACATTCTGCAAGTTACAACAGCGTGGCTTTGTAGTATGGGTACTTGACTGATCTGCCTGCAGTCCTGACCTGTCTCCCACTGAAAATGTGTGGCACATTATGAAGTGCAAAATATGACAACAGAGACCCTGGACTGTTGAGCAACTGAAGCTGTACATCAAGTAAGAGTGGGAAAGAATTTCACCCACAAAGCTTCAACAATTAATTTTCAATTCAATTCAATTCAGTTCAGCTTTATTTATATAGCGCCATATCACAACAAAAGTCATCTCATAGCACTACCAAATGCAGGGAAAACCCCACAATTGCAAGAAGACCCAGCAATCCCGCGCAAGGCCCCCGGCCCAGACGGCGTGTCTCCCTCCACCCTGAGACTCTGTGCGAAACAGCTGGCTCCTGTATTCACAGACATTTTTAACACCTCCCTTAAGTTATGCCACGTGCCATCCTGCCTCAAATCCTCCACCATCATCCCTGTCCCCAAGAAGCCACGGATCACTGGACTTAATGACTACAGACCTGTAGCGCTCACCTCTGTAGTCATGAAGTCCTTTGAGCGCCTGGTCCTGTCCCACCTCAAGTCCATCACCACCCCTCTCCTGGACCCGCTGCAGTTTGCCTACCGAGCCAACAGGTCTGTAGACGATGCAGTCAACCTGGCCCTCCACTCCATCCTGCAGCACCTGGACTCCCCGGGAACCTACGCCAGGATCCTGTTTGTGGACTTCAGCTCCGCATTCAACACCATCCGCCCCGCTCTGCTCCGGGACAAGCTGTCCCTGCTCAACGTGCCTGACTCCCTCTGCAGGTGGATCATCGACTTCCTGACGGACCGGAGGCAGCATGTGCGGCTGGGAAAGACTGTCTCAGACTATACTAGCATCAGCACCGGATCACCCCAGGGCTGTGTACTTTCCCCCCTACTCTTCTCCCTTTACACCAACTCCTGCACCTCCAGCCACCAGTCTGTCAAGTTGATCAAGTTTGCGGACGACACCACCCTCATCGGGCTCATCTCCAACGGCGACGAGTCCGCCTACAGGAGAGAGGTGGCCCAGCTGGCGTCCTGGTGCAGCAATAACAACCTGCAGCTGAACGCTCTGAAGACAGTGGAGATGATTGTAGACTTCAGGAAAGTCACTACTCCTCTGCCCCCCCCTCACCCTCTCAGGCTCTCCCATCACCACTGCTGATTCCTTCCGCTTCCTAGGCACTACCATCACCAGGGACCTCAAATGGGAGCTGACCATCAGCTCACTCATCAAAAAAGCCCAGCAGAGGATGTTCTTCCTGCGGCAGCTGAGGAAGCTCAAGCTACCCACCAAGATGTTAGTGCAGTTCTACACAGCCATCATCGAGTCCATCCTCACCACCTCCATAACCGTGTGGTACGCAGGAGCCACTGCCAGGGACAGACTAAGGCTGCAGCGCGTCGTGCGCACTGCTGAGAAGGTGATCGGCTGCAAGCTCCCATCTCTCCAGGATCTGTACATCTCCAGGACCCGGAGGCGTGCTGGCCGGATCATAGCCGATCCCTCACACCCTGGTCACGTACTGTTTGCCCCCCTCCCCTCTGGTAGAAGACTTCGGTCCATCCAGACTAAAACCTCCCGTCACATGAACAGCTTCTTCCCCTCTGCCATTAGACTGCTGAACACTAAGTGACTCTCGTGCACCATGTACAGCAGCTCAACCAGACTCATGTCAATCATCACTGTTTTCTTCCTGCATTACCGACTGCACTATATAGTTCTCCACAGTATCTGCTGCTGGCTTATATATATTTTAACTGTTGACCAGTATCACTTAATCTTATCCTACACTTTATTACATGTATAGTTTATTTCTCTTATCTTATCATGTTTAATGTTGCAGCATTGTACCGAGACAAATTCCTAGTTTGTGTACTACATGAACAATGGCAATAAACCTGATTCTGATTCTGATTCTGATTCTGAATCAGACGATCCCCTGTGAGCAAGCACTTAGCTATGGTGGAGAGGAAAAACTCCCATTTAACAGGAAGAAACCTCTAGCAGAACCAGGCTCAGGGAGGGGCAGTCATCTGCTGCGACTGGCTGGGGGTGAGGGGATAGAGAGGAATTAGGGCCCTGAGTTCCTAAATGCCTAAAGGAGGAAGATGGAGGGCTTCCTCATAGACAACAACCTCCAACAGATGTGGAAAGGCATCCAGACCCTCACCAACTACAGGGGCCAGTGCCTCCCAACATCGGACAGCAGCTTCACTCTGGCAGGAGCTCACCAGCTTCTTTGCCTGGTTTGAGCACACCTCTTCTCCAACTCATCCCTCCTTCATCCCCCCTCTTCCCCGCTCTCTCCCCCTTTTCCCTCTCTCCTTCCCACTCTCCCCTCTCTCTCTACAGGTGCACGAGGTGAGGAGGAAACTGAGGGCGCATTCAGATAGCCACTGTTTGGTCTGGACCAAAGGAACTCTGCACCACTTCTGCCGATAGTTCAGTTTGTTTGGTGTAGTCTGAACGTGCGTTCGAACTCTGGTGTGCACCAAACAAGCGAAGTTTGTTTTGCCTGAAAACTGGGGGTCTCAATTCATTTGCAAACAAAGTCTGCTGCGCTTCACTTGCAGTGTAAATGCAAATGGACTATCCAGCAGACCAAAGGGCGGAAGTGCCCCTCGGCGTTTGTGTAACCATAGACGCATGTAGTCTGAAAAGAGGAAGTGGCATTTACCGTAACGCATTTTGGGTAGAAAATAAAGACAACCACGTGGATCCAAGAAATCCTTTTACCGGAGAAAATCGAGGAGAAAAGTTAAAAAATGTTGTTTGTGACGGACAAACAACCCGGCTGAAGGGAACAGATTTTGGTTTTCGGTCCTAGCCAATCAATGAGCCGGATTTTTCTTCTTCGCCAAAATTTTTTTTTCCTGGTCAGTGGTGGTTTCAACTACAGCGCCCCAAACAAGCAGTTGTTGTAACTGTGTGACGTTGTCCAGGCAGTCTGGTCCACTGCAGTGTGAATGCAAACCAAGCCAAATGAAGGTGTGAAAATTCTTGGCATTCCCTGCCCAATCAAACTGTGACCCCTGACTATCCTGGTCTGAATGCAGCCTCAAAGCAGCGAACCCCCACAGAGCCACTGGCCCTGACGGCATCCCAGGAGTGGTGGTCAAAGCACGTGCTGACCAGCTGACAGAGATCCTCACCAAGCTGTTCAACCTCTCCCTGATGCACAACACCATCCCCTCCTGCCTCAAGGCCTCCACCATCATCCCATCTAAAAAAGTCCACAATTGACAGCCTGAATGGCTACAGACCCATAGCACTCACATCTGTACAGTAGTCATGAAGTGTTTTGAGTGACTGTCTTCCCCCCTCCTTAAAACCCCACCAGTTTGCCTACAGGGAGAACCGGTCCACAGAAGACGCCATCGCCATCACACCCCACAGAGTGCTGAGCCACCTGGAGAACCCAAGGAGCTATGTGAGGATGCTCTTTGTGGACTATAGCTCAGCTTTCAACACCATCATCCCAGACATCCTGATCAATAAACTGCACCTCATCCAGACCCCCCCCCCACCTGCTCCTGGATAAAAAACTTTCTCACCAACTGCCCACAGTCAGACTTGGCCCCCACCACTCCTCTACACTGTCTCTCAGCACTGACTCCCCCGAGGGCTGCGTGCTAACCCCACTACTGTACTCCCTGTACATCTTTGATTGTATTCCAACCCACCCAACCACCATCACCATGAAGTACGCAGACGATACCACCTTGGTTGGGCTCATCACCGATGACAATGAGAAGGCATCCAGGGCAGAGGTAGAGGCATGTCCAAAAAACCCCCAAAGAACTCATACTGGGCTTCAGAAAGAACAGACAGGACCACACCCCCCTCCTCATAAATGGTGACTGCGTGGAAACCGTCCCCACCTTCAGGTTCCTGGGCACCCACATCTCTTCTGACCTCTCCTGGTCTGTCAACACCAAGGCCCTGGTGAAGAAAGCCCAGCAGCAGTTGCACTTCCTCCGTGTCCTGAGGAAGAACAACCTGGACCAGAAGCTGCTGCTGGCCATCTACCACTGCTCAGTGGAGAGCATGCTCACCTACTGCCTGGGTGTGTGGTACGCTGGCTCCACGGCTGAGAACAGGAAGACTGTGCAGAGGGTCATCAACACCACCCCCCAAAAATCATTGGCAGCCCTCTGCCCTCCCTGGAGGACATCTCCAGATCTTCCTGTCTCAGAAAGATCAAGGCCATCACAGGAGACCCCTCATATCCCGCCCGTCACTTGTTTGACCTGGTTCCCTCTGGATGATGGTTCAGATCAATCAGGTTCCACACCTTCACACTGACAGCTTCTTCCCCTGGGCCGTCCGGACTGCAAACAGTCAGAGGCCCCACCCCCTCCCTCCAAACGCTTACATGCACAGAACTGAGGATCCTTTTTAATTGCCACAATAACACATCTGTCTTTTGCAATCTGCACTTTCATGTATATTGACCCAGCTGTGAAACCACTACCATACCTATATATATTTTTCCATAGTCCTTGGGCCATTTTATTCAATTGTGTATTCTGCATGCCACACTTTGATGTACATCATTTCATCAGTGAAGCCACTACCATACCTGTGTATATTTCCATAATCCTGGGCTGTTTTTATTTCAGTTGTGTGTTTTAATTGTGTGCTCTGTAACTGTGTTTTATCTAACCTGTCTCTCATACTTTATTGCACAGTAGCCTGGTGGTTCAACTGTACAATGGCAATAAAGCCCATTCTATTTTATTCTATACACTTATTGACTATTGTTAAAAGGAGAGGTGATGCAACCCTCTGTCCCAGCTTTTTTGGAACAAGTGGATATTTGCAAAAAAAAAACAACAAAAAACCTGAACATTAAATGTCTTTGTGGTGTATTAAATTGAATATAAGTTGAAAAGGATTTTAAATCCTTGTATTTTGTTCTTATTTATGTTTTACACAATGTCTCATCTTCATTGTGTACAGTTTTGTGTATTTTGTTTGTGTGTGTGAAAACAAACATTGAGTGAACACCAATAAAAGGGGGAGGACTAAATAAGTTTATCCTACTCCCTTTCGAGCATATAAATTGAGAGGTTCAAGGTTATCAAAGGCATTTCAATGTCTTTATTCCTTCCTTCATCAGTTCACAATGAACTTTTGTCGTTTATCATTCTATTTTATTTTGAACATGTAAAAAATGAAATAAAGTCTACAACACGTAATAATGTGCTAAAATACACAAATGCAGGAAATTGCATCCAATATATTTACATTTTATCAGCACAGTTTTACCCTCGGCCGGGGGACCGCGGGGATCATGAGATCGTGGGTTCGATCCCAGCCCCCGACCAACAGTGAGCTGTGTGGAGTTTGCATGTTCTCCCCGTGTTGCGCGGGTTTACTCCGGGATTTCTCCGGTTTCCTCCCGCACACCAAAAACATGTAGGTTTAGGGCGCTCGCGCACGCAGCGACCAGCAGCCTGTGGCTTGTCACCAGACTGCAAACCAAGTCTACCTACGGGTACAAATAAGTAACAAAAAAAAAAAAAAAAAAAAAAAAAAATTTTTTTGTTAGGGAGGAACCCTTCAGACCCCTCACCACAAAGCACCCACATATTGGAAATGCTTATGATGTACATGCATCAAGCACATTAACCTGTTGAACTCTGGTCAATTTCCCTAAAAACGCCTAAAAATAACATGCCCAAAGTAAATCAAAAGCTGTTCTTCAACCCTTTGCAGCATCTTCATGGGGTTAGTCTCATTTAAAAGAAAACACTCTGATTTTTTTTGGCAAAACAGTCATAATCTCTCTAAGTGCTCCTGCCACTGAGTGACAATCATCTAAACATACTGAATTTGAAGAAAATAAAGTTCGCCTGGGTGTTTTTGTAGATATAAATGCTTGCAAATAACATACAGCTGTGTGAAACGTGCTGGAAAACAACAGAAATGTAGAACCAAGTGTTTTCAAGCTCAGGTCAAAATTTTGTAACACTACCACAAAAAATGAATATATTACACAGCTTTTTTTCCTCAGGTTGTAACAAGGCGTTCTTGAACTGTGTCAAACTGTGCCAAACGGCACAGTTTGGAGAGCTATATTCCAGAGTTCATTATTTCAGCAGTTTGCACAGTAAAACCAAGGGGTAACAACCAGACATACACAGCACAGTTCCTTTTTTTTTACAGGAAAAAATAGCCTACAGTGAAATAAAAATTATACTAAAAAATTATTAAATTTTTCTGCAGTATACACAGTAACAAATAGCACCCCCCCCCCATGGCGCACACAAAAACGTCACCATGCGGGACCCTTGTAATTACCGATTGGTCAAAAGTTATTTTTTTACTATTTTTATCAATAAAGAATAATTTAGATTATAAGACTTACCTGTCCACAACCGCACTGCTGCTGGTATTGTCCACTGGCGTCTGGATCATCAGCTATTCCATTATTGAAACCTCTGTTTGTTTACTGATTCATTGTCGACGTCACCCGACCCGGTCAAGCCATCAACGTTTTCATGCACGCCCTATTGGTTTATTTTGTGAACCATTTTTCAAAACAAGTAAAATAATGGCTAATCTTACCCTGACCCTTCTGCACAGTATCACAAAGGACTACGCGTCACACAGCGGCGGAGTCAAAAGACATTTTACGCACAAGAACGCACGGTATTTTACCGGAAATATAAACACTGAACTAGGCATGTAGGATGTCATTGAAGTCAGAAATTGATTGGCTGAACGACACGTCCATCATCAGATTACTCGGCTTCAATTGGCTTGTTGTATTCGCGGTCGTTGATGGGCAGATACTTCTTGCTAGGTTTACAATCATTGGTTATTCAAGGTTTAAAAACCCGAATCAAGGCTCTTGTTGGTTGAATGAGACGTCAATCTCATTCTAAACCAATCAAACACTCCTTTGGCTTTCTGTTTAGGGCTGTGTCTGTACTGGAAGACCGGAAATACAGCTTCTTTTTTTTTCAGTGCGCACTGAGACGCACTGAGACGCACAGACGTGACCGCCCGCGGAAGTCACAGAGTTCAACAGGTTAAACATTGGAGGTCTGAGGGCCACAAGCAGAAAGAATATGGAGACAATCTGATAACAGATGTTCTTACCAAACTGATTTATATTTACATTACTACAACAATTTAAAGAACATTTCATTCACACAAGAGGCTTAAACGTGAAAATATAAAAACTACAGACATTACTCGACTACACTGATACAATTGAGTTCTCATGTGGCAACAAATTAGAACACTGAATGAAAATCTCACATATTTTACAAGACTATGGCCTCTCACCTGTGTGAATTCTCATGTGAGTTTTCAGTGCACCATGTTGATTAAATGTTTGTCCACATGTTCCGCAAGAAAATGGCCTCTCACCTGTGTGAATTCTCATGTGAGTTTTCAAACCACCACGTTGATTAAATGTTTGCCCACATGTTTGACAAGAAAATGGCTTTTCTCCTGTGTGAATTCTCATGTGAGTTTTCAAAGTACCACGTTCATTAAATTTTTGCCCACATGTTTGACAAGAAAATGGCTTTTCTCCTGTGTGAATTCTCATGTGAGTTTTCAAATAACCACGTTGATTAAATCTTTGTCCACATGTTTCACAAGAAAATGGCTTCTCACCTGTGTGAATTCTCATGTGAGTTTTCAAAGCACCACGGTGGTTGAAACTTTGTCCACATGTTTCACAAGAAAACGGCTTCTCACCTGTGTGAATTCTTATGTGGGTTTTCAAAGCACCATGATGATTAAAACTTTGCCCACATGTTTGACAAGAAAATGGCTTCTCACCTGTGTGAATTCTCATGTGAGTTTTCAAAGTACCACACTGATTAAATCTTTGCCCACATGTTTCACAAGAAAATGGTTTCTCACCAGTGTGAATTCTCCTATGAACTGATAAACTACTTTTCCATCTGAATATTTTATCACACATGTTGCAAATATGTGTCTTATCCACTGTGTTATGGTTCTTCTTTTGGGACTCATTCTTACAGTGTTTGTCATTATCAGAACATTTTACAGACTTTTGACTTGTGTCAGTATCACACTGATTCTTTGAGTTGGGGGAGTTTTCGACATTGTAATGGTCAGTTTTGTTTATGTGAAGTCTCTTCTTTGGCTCTTCATGTTTACTTGATCCTGGGTTTACATTCTTACCTGCTCCCTGGTCTTGGCTCTCAGTGTCAGGAAAGATATAAGAGAGGAGCTGCTCACTGTTTGGTTCAGTTTCACTGTTGTTACTGTCCTCATCAGTAAAAGAAACCATGAAGGTATCAGTGTGTTGTTTCAGGAAGTGTTCTTCCTCTTCCTCTTTAACCCGTGAAGCATCTTGTTCCTTCTGGTCCATCTGGTTTCTCCTGAGAACCTCCTTGTAGTCCTGTAGTTGTGGACCATCTAGAAGGACAAAGAAGCACAAGAACAATGAAAAAAAAAGTATTTAGAGGTATGGAAATTTCTCGATTCTTAGATACATTGTGATGTAGGCCTTTGCATCGATGCAGAACATTACTGATCAAGATCTCACCTCACCAACACACGGACAGCAGACAGTTCCTTTTTTTTTTGCCTCTCCCTGTCTGCAGCATGATCTCACCCTTCTCCACCCTCTTTCCTTCTTTCCCTCCGAACAAATAATGGCCCCTCCCACACCTGCTCTGACTGGTGTGCAGCTGGAAGAATTTGCTTTATAGAGCAGTCGCCAACCACTTTTTAAGGTAAAGATAAAGCCAACTTTATTGTCATTTAGTCTATACAGCCAATCATGTACAGTAGAACGAAATTACGTTTCTCCTATCTACAATGTCAACAATGTTCACATCTAGAATCAGAGGGGTCGCTGTCATGCAAGGCGCCACCACAAATTTCCCTTCCATTCCATTATTGCTGAGCTCCAAGCTGGACGGCAGGAAGTTCCACTTTTATATGGTCTTCGGCATGACCCGGCTGGGATTTGAACCCCTGCCTCCCGGGTGTGGGGTGGATGCTCTACCAACTGAGCCACCACTCCAGTAATTGTTTTTTTGCATTTTTTCCGGTTTTTGCTTCACAGACCAGTAACAGGTTAAGAAAAACTGTGTTTGTGTGTGTACGCTTGCACTTTTATTTGGCGGGACTAGGGCTGTGTGATATGACGATATATATCGGTGGCGCGATAAAATAGGTCTACTGTTTCATATAAAACTGTATTGTTTACATGGGGATTTAAGAGACATATCCGTTTCTACTTGTCACCGCCCTGCCTCTCCCCTGCAGTGTGCCAGGTACGCCACAGCAGCTAACTGCAAGCTAATGTTTTGCCGCTGCTTCTGTGGAGCCGCTGCTTGTGTGCAAGCCAGGGATGTTGAACTTTTTCCCACAGTGCTGTGTCAGAGAGGATAGTCCTCTAAGCCCGTTTTAATTAGAGGTAAGTCACATTAACACCATCTCTCTCTCTAATTATAAGACGACAAATGCTAAATGACGATGCTAACTTGTCGCTAATAGGAAACAGTGTATCACACCATCGTTCTGATTTAAATTACTGCCGAGTTTCTTGATTTTCTCTGAAAAAAACATTACTAAAGCTGCAAAAGGGCATGACAGAGGCTGCATACACTCTAAATAAATGATAAATTAAAAATGTGTCAGAGGAAGAAACTGGCTCTTAATGTAATTTGATTCTAATCATTTTTAATTAGTCCAGTAGCAATAAAGAACAAAGCTGAAATCATCTCAAATGCACATTAAAAAAATTTTTTATAGCAACATTGCAAAATTAAGAGAGAAAAAAGTGCATAAAATTAATGACATGAATTTGTACAACTGATTTTTTTCAGAATGCAATTTAAAATGTAGAAAAAGAGATTGTCCTTTTTATTGGTTATCATATATAAACTATAGGATTTACAGAAATGTATACTGTGATATACAGTGGTGTGAAAAAGTGTTTACCCCTTTCCTGAGTTCTCACTTTTTTTGTATGCTTGTCACACTTAAATGTTTCAGATCATCAAACAAATTTAAATATTAGACAAAGATAACACAAGCAAACACAGAATGCAGTTTTTAAATGAAGGTGTTTATTATTAAGGAGGAAAAAATCCAAACCTACATCGCCTGTGTGAAAAAGTGATTGCCCCCTAAACCTAATAACTGGCTGGGCCACCCTTAGCAGCAACCTTTGCAATCAAGTGTTTGCGATAACTGGCAGTGAGTCTTTTACAGTACTGTGGATGAATTTTGGCCCACTCATCTTTGCAGAATTGTTGTAATTCAGCCACATTGGAGGGTTTTCGAGCATGAACTGCCTTTTTAAGGTTATGCCATAGCATCTCAATCGGATTCAGGTCCGGACTTTGACTAGGCCACTCCAAAGTCTTCATTTTGTTTTTCTTAAGCCATTCAGAGGTGGACTTGCTGGTGTATTTTGGATCATTGTCCTGCTGGAAAACCCAAGTGCGCTTCAGCTTGAGGTCATGAACAGATGGCCGGACATTCTCCTTCAGGATGTCTTGGGAGACAGCTGAATTCATGGTTCCATTTACCACAGCAAGTCTTCCAGGTCCTGAAGCAGTAAAACAGCCCCAGATCATCACACTACCACCACCATATTTTACTGTTGGTATGATGTTCCTATTCTGAAATGCTGTGTTACTTTTACACCAGATGTAATGGGACACACACCTTCCAAAAAGTTCAGCTTTTATCTCGTCAGTCCACAGAGTATTTCCCCAAAAGTCTTGGGGATCATCAAGATGTTTTCTGGCAAAACTGAGACAAGCCTTTATGTTCTTTTTGCTCAGCAGTGGTTTTCGTCTTGGAACTCTGCCATGCAGGCCATTTTTGCCCGTTCTCTTTCTTATGGTAGAGTCATGAACACTGACCTTGACTGATGCAAGTGAGGCCTGCAGTTCCTTGGATGTTGTTGTGGGGTCTTTTGTGACCTCTTGGATGAGTCGTTGCTGTGCTCTTGGGGTAATTTTGGTCGGCCAGCCACTCCTGGGAAGGTTCACCACTGTTCCATGTTTTCGCCATTTGTGAATAATGGCTCTCACTGTAGTTTGCTGGAGTCCCAAAGCTTTAGAAATGGTTTTATAACCTTTTCCAGACTGATAGATCTCATTTACTTTGTTTCTCATTTGTTCCTGAATTTCTTTGGACCGCAACATGATGTCTAGCTTTTGGGGATCTTTTGGTCTACTTCACTTTCTAGGCAGGTCATATTTACTGTAAGTGATTTCTTGATTGACAGCAGGTGTGGCAGTAATCAGGCTTGGGTGTGGCAAGAGAAATTGAACTCATCTTTTCAAAAATGTGATAAACCACAGTTAATTAATATTTTAATGGGGGGGCAATCACTTTTTCACACAGGGCCATGTAGGTTTGGAATTTTTTTACCCTTAATAATAAACACCTTCATTTATAAACTGCAATTTGTATTTACTTGTGTTATCTTTGTCTAATAATTAAATTTGTTTGATGTGAAACATTTAAGTGTGACAAACGTACAAAAAAATGAGAAATCAGGAAGGGGGCAAACACTTTTTCACACCACTGTATATCGTTACCATCAAATAAGATTACTTATATCGTGATATGAAATTTTGGTCATATTGCGTGGCCCTCGGTGGGACCATGTGTTTTTGTGTTGTGTACAGTGTCTAGAGTCACACAAAGTGGGATACTTTTTTCTTTGTAGGGGTTGTCCCAGAAAAGAGGAGTAGAGCATCACAGGTAAAAGTCAATGTGGGGCAGGATGTACGAATGAGCACAGAGCGGTGCTGAAAGGAGACCTGAGCCAGGACAAGCTGGAGTCGCTCCACAACAGCCAGAGATGGTCACGCTGCATGTCCACCTAGGCATCTGGTAATGGAAAGTTCCCGTGCCTCTTCTGATTTCAGGGATCAGTTGGTAGCATGAATGGGATGTAACCAGGCAAGAGTCATGGAGCTCTGCCGGTACAGCCATCTATCAGTCTGCAGTAATTTTCATTTTCCACGCATTCTGCCATTGAGTTAAAACCGTTTTCGGCTCCTTCTATCAGACCATGAATTCTTATGTTGTCTCTTCTTTGTCTTCCTTCTTGGTTGGCTAGCTTAGCCTCTATAGATGCTTGTCTTTTGCGTAGGTCCAGCACAGAATCTTCGAGCACTTTTTTTTTTTCCACAATATCTTTATTGAACCTTTTTTTTTTTTTTTTTTAACAAACATGATACAAACAATCAAACACTAACGCTAAAGTACTACAAAAAAAAAAAAAAAATGCACTAAAAACACCAACAACCACCAACAAAATCAAGTCTTCAACAATGCTCCTCTGTTTAGTCTAGACAATCCAATACATAAGTATACATATTATGTTCACCAGTTTGGAATTTACAAGGTCCACACACATCATTCACCTTCTTCTTCAAGAGTTATGTTTAAATTTTTTACATAATCAATAAAAGGTCTCCATATATTCTCAAACACAATTTCCTTTGATTTCAGTATATATGTTATTCTTTCTAATGGAAGGTTTGTTAACATCTGTCTTAACCACTGAGTCACATCTGGTCTATGAGTCTTTTTCCATAATAGTGCAATACATTTTTTGGCATTAAGCAAACTGAGGTCTATGAATGTTCTTTCACTTTTATTAAAATTATGCTTTTCTGGGTACAGACCCAACAAAAACAGTTTAGGATTCAGTATGATTTGTTTTGAGATTATTTTTTCAATTGTTACCCTCACCTCTTCCCAAAACATTCTTATTAATCTACATTCACATAAACAATGAAATAGGGTTCCTTTACTTTCCATGCATTTTGTGCATGTATCTGGTATATTTTTGTTATAAGATAAGATAAGATAAGCCTTTATTAGTCCCACAACGGGGAAATTCCAGGATTGCAACAGCACAGGGATAGCAACACTCAGAGCAACAATCAGAAGGCAAGAAAAAAAACAAGCAAGCAAGAGCAGCTAATAAACATATGTACGTATTACTATAAAATATATATATATACACACACACACAGACACACAGTGCAGAGCATTGTAGCTGGATGGAATAAATATATGAATATATGAACACACAGTGCAGAGCATTGTAGCTAGATGGAATAAATATGTAAATATATAAACACCCACAGTACGGAGCATTGCAGCTAGGTGGAATAAATATGCAAGTATATAAACACACACAGTGCGGAGCAATGTAGCTAGATGGAATAATATGTAGATATATAAATATATAAACACCCACAGTACGGAGCATTGTAGCTAGATGGAATAAATATGCAAATATATAAACACACACAGTGCAGAGCATTGTTGCTAGATGGAATGAAACAGCATAACCGTCTACTTAGTTATCCTACATGGTATGATTATGTGCCCATGTAACATACATCCGCATTAACCATTTGAAATGTATCAATTTAAGGCGTGCATTTATTGATTTGGTTTGAGCTTCTGTACAAGCCAATTCCCATTGTTCCTCCGAAATTTCAATTTGCAGATCTTCTTTCCAGTAGTTTAATCTTTTCAGTGAATTTTCACTTGAAGATAGTGTCAATGAGTTATAAAACTCTGAAATAATACCTTTTCTTTTACTATCTTTCATCATCATTTTTTCCAAGGATGAATAAATAGGTCGAGTGAGAGCTTTATTTTGATTTGATCGAATAAAGTTTCTAAGTTGAAGATATTTTAAAAAATGTGTTCTATTGAGATTAAATTTGATCCTCAGCTCTTCAAAAGACATTATGTTGTCTGCACATGGCAAATATAAATCCTGAATCTTTTGTATCCCTTTTAAATTCCATACTTTAAATACAGCATCCGCTCTCCCTGGTTTAAAATATTGATTACCCCATATTGGACTAAATTGTGACAATAACTGTGGTTCTTTTAAATAGTTTTTAGCTTCACACCATATTTTGATCATATGCTTTACAAATGGATTTTTAACTTGTTTTTGTAATTTTTTTGCCGAATCTGAGTATATGAATATGGGAAGAGGTAAAGGTAAATTGTATGATTCCATTTCAGTCCAGTGAGGGAGATCATTTGATGAAAAATAATATGTCATAGACCTCAGTTGTGCCGACCAATAATACAACATAAAATTTGGACATTTCAGACCTCCACGATCAAATGGTAAATATAATAAAGACAGACGTAATCTAGCCCTCCTGTTGTTCCATATAAATTCCACTAACTTTTTTTTTTATTCTTGAGAATAGATCTAAAGGTGGTGATAAGGGAATGTATTGAAATAAATAAAGTATTTTAGGTAAAATATTACTTTTAAGTATATTGATTCTCCCGATCATCGACATTGGTAGTGACATCCATCTCTGAGTTAACTCATTGATATCTGACATTAAGGCTTCATAATTGACGCTGGCGACTGATTCTAGCTTAGGCATAATTTGGATTCCTAAATATTTAAACTGATTTACAACATTGAATTGATTTGCCTCAGGGGCTGGGTAATTTCTCTGGGTCTCATTTAGCATTAATATTGAAGATTTAGTTTTATTTATTTTATATCCTGATATTTCCCCAAAATTCTTTATTAAATTCAACAAGGTTGGAATTGATTTTTTTAGATTCGACATAAACAAAATTATATCATCGGCGTACAGGGAGATTTTATGTTCTGTTGGTCCAACTTTAATTCCATATATTTGTGAATGTAAACGTATCGCTATCGCTAAAGGTTCAATTGCCATAGTAAACAGTAAAGGTGAAAGTGGACAGCCTTGTCGACATCCTCTATTGATTTTTATTGGTTTTGAAATATTGTTATTTGTTAGGATTTCTGCTGTAGCATTATTGTATATTATTTGAACCCATTTTATGAAATTATTTCCAAGTCCAAACCTTTGTAGGACTTCAAAAAGAAAGGGCCATTCAACTCTATCAAAGGCCTTTTCGGCGTCCAATGATAGGAGAGCTGTATCCGGTGCTTCTTTATTAAAATAAATAATATTAAATAGTCTTCTTACATTATGGAAGCCTTGTCTACCCTTTATAAAGCCATTCTGATCTCGATTAATAATATTTGGTAAAATTTCTTGTATTCGTCTTGCTAAAATTTTACAGATTATCTTAAGGTCGGCGTTTAATAGGCTTATTGGTCTCATATTTTCACATTTATTAGAGGGCTTACCTGGTTTTGGCAGCAGTATAATTAAGGCATTATTTATGTATGATGGTAAATTATTATTTTGAAATGCTTCTAAAACCATTTCCAAAAAAGGTTTTATTAATTTATTCTTAAATTTTTTATAAAGGTCAACTGGAAGACCATCTGGTTCTGCACTTTTTCCTGATTTCATATTATCAATGGCTAGCCCAACTTCTTCTTGACTAATTTTAAACTCCAATATCTCCCTGTTTTCATTTGGTATACACGGTATAGATAGTTCGTTCAAAAACCCATTTAGTTTTGTTAAATCAGGTTCATTTTTGGTATCATATAATTTTTCATAGTAATCTCTAAAGGCTCTATTAATTTCTAAAGGATCTATAACTACCTGTCCATTACTTATAATACTGGTAATTGGTGTTTTAATTTCCAATTGTTTAATCTGCCATGCTAATAATTTTCCTGATTTTTCACCTTGTTCATAAAAAGATTGTTTCAATCTTAGAAGACTCGAGGCAGCTCTATTCGCTGATTTTTTGTCGTATTCAGCTCTCAAAATCAGTAATTCATTCTCCAACCTTGGGTCACTTCCTGCATACACTTTTTCCTGAAGACTTTTTATTTTATGTTCCAATTTAGCTCTCTCCTCTCGAGTCTTCTTAGATTTTGATCCTGTATAACTAATAATATGTCCCCTAATAAAAGCTTTGAAAGCCTCCCACTTTACACATGCTGATGTTTGTGTAGTATTGATGTCAAAGAACTCGTCTATCTGTTTTTCTATATACTTGACAAATTCCTCATCCTGAAGCCATTTATGCTGAAATTGCCATCTACCTGATTCCTTTGTCAATTTTTTATCTACATATATTAGACAACAGGGTGCATGATCAGAAATCACGATGTTATCATAAAAGCAGTTTTGAATCTTGGACCTTAATTCTGTGGAAATCAAAAAATAATCAATACGTGAGAATGTCTTGTAGGAACTGGAGTAACAAGAATAGGCTTTAACTTGTGGTTTCATTTCTCTCCATATATCTAACAATCTCAATTCTTTCATAAAATGATTAATAGTCATCCTACATCCAATGTGCGTACAATCCAGTCCTGTTGATCTATCCACACCTGGATTCAATGTACAATTAAAATCCCCTGCTATTATATGTTGCCCTGTAAGTGATGATAAGATGAGAAATAAATTAGCAAAGAACTTCTGATCATCTATATTGGGACCATATAAGTTCACAAGATTTATATTTTCTAATAGCAAAGAACCTTGAATGATTACATATCTTCCAAATTTGTCTCCAATTACATTTTTCACTTGAAAAGGAACTGATTTATGTATGAGAGTCATAACTCCCCTGGCTCGGGATGAAAATGAAGAGGTGAATACACTTCCCTGCCATCTACTCCTAATTCTTTTAACATCCTCCTCTATCAGATGAGTTTCTTGTAAAAACACAATTCTTGAACCCATGTCCTTTATTTTATTCATAACTTGTTTAAGTTTTTTTAAATTTTGTAGACCTCTGCAATTCCATGAAGTTAAATTAAGATTAACACTTTGGTCCATGATCAATAGAGAGTTTGGGATTACCTTGCAGTGTAAACATGCTCATACAGAGAAGCAAAAACATGAGTGGTTGAACATTCATCCTACAAACTACACACAAACAAATTTCCCCTTCCCACACTTGTGGCAAACCCCCCAAAATCAAAAGAAAGATTCTGTCTCCCGATATAGCCATCGACCGTTCCACACCCACGGGGAACAGCCTAAGCCACTCCTTCTTCATCCTCCCAATCACCCTAACTCTACTGCTTTTAATGACGTAACATTAACTCTCCTCTGTAGTTTTCCAACTTAACTCCAAAATTTTTAACAACTTTGTACATCATAGTTTTTTTTTTTGTTTGTTTGTTTTGTTTTTGTTTTGTTTTTTTAATATATAATACAATCTATATTTTGTAAACTTACTATTTACTTCAAGTCAGTCAGATGCCTGTGCAAATGCTTAATTATTCTACCTTATATTTTGTTCATGCTTAGCTCCCACCAGTCTCTTCTTCTTCTTTGATCTTCTTGATGAACTCCTGCGCCTCCTCTGGGGTCTTGAAGATGTGGGTTCTGCCCTCATACGTGGTCAGCAGTCTCGCAGGATAGATTACACCATGACGAATCCCAAGGTTGCGCAGCTCCTTACGTACGGGATCAAACTGCTTCCTCAATTGCTGGATTCCTGTGGCCAAATCTGGGTAGAACCGCACCTGCTGGTCCTGGTGTTTAATCTCTCCTTTTTTAGCTCGTGCAGCGTTGAAGATCTTCATCCTGTCTCTGTTGCTAAGAAACTTCATAATTAAGGTCCTCGGCGGTCCCTTATCTCTCCGTGGGCCAATACGATGTGCTTTTTCCAGAACCACTGCTGATTGCAACTCCTCGCTGCCCAGCACCTCCGGAATCCACTTTTCCAGAAAGGAACATACGTCCCGACCTTCTGATTCCTCTGGAAGACCCACCAGCCTCAAATTATTCTGTCTCGACCGAGATTCCAAATCCAAAATATTATCTTCCAGAGATTTATTTTTTTTTTCCAAAGTGCGCACCTTTAATTGAAGACGGGTGACGTCATCTTCAGCACTAGCGAGACGGAGCTCCATCTGCGCCGTTCGTTCTACACAGTCACCCAATTCCTTTCTTATTCCTTCCAACGCTGTCATAATCCCATCAAATCTAGAGGAAAAGTCCGCTTTCATTGAACTCATGGCAGCCATCAGCGCATCTGCGCCATTCCCCGCAGATATCGCAGCGTTGCCAGCCTCCTCCGCCATATATGGAGTTTTGTTTACTGCGTCACAGACCTGAAAGTCCGTTAATTTGGACTGTTTCGGCGGCTCGCTTTTTCCTTTTCCTGGTTTTCCAGCCTTAGGCTTCGCCGACATATCTTCGCCCAAATGCTGGGATACGTTCTGTCCCAAATGAGAGAGTTATTTGCCGATTTTTTTTTTTTCCAGGAGCAGAGCAGAGCGAGACACGTCCGTCCTACGTGGCAGCCATAACCGGAAGTCCTTCGAGCACTTTTAATCGTTCCTCTGTTTCCAAGATTCGGTTCTCGGCCTGGTCCACTCTGCTGTTTGTCCTTTTCAATTCTTCTCTGAATTCCCGAAATTCGGCCGTAACTTCTCGGCGAAATCGTCGTAGCTCTTCAAATAGTGATTTCAGGCTAACCTTTTTGTTAGCTATCACCAGTTCCTCGTCTTCTGAACGGAGATCTTCCAGTTCAGATTCTCCGGCCGATACGTGTCCTGGCCTGGAGAATTTCAGTTTCTTCTGTTTTCCTTTAGACATGATGAATTTGTCTTTTGATTTTCACTCCTCCAAAAATCCGTTAAGTTTGATTTTCAAGGTGTTATCTTGGATTGGGTCTGAGAGCTTCAGTGTTAAGCTGCAGTTGCCATGGCGTCCAGACCGCAAGTCAGTAATTTTCATTTTCAAACTAATTTATTCTCCAGGTAATGGTGGAATATCAACTCTGATTTCTATGTGAATGCATCATATATGAAATAAATAGAAATGTGTAGTCTTAAGCAGCGACCACTGCTAAAACTAAAAGTTAGTTCCATAAACTATCAGATCTATTAATGTACGTGAGAGAGAGATGATGTGTGCTACTTGCTGTATAAATCTGAATTGCATATACAGTATATACAATTGTTTCTGTTATATATATTTTAAAAAGCAGCTGAAAACAGTTTTTGTTTAATCAGGCTTTCTATTGTTTCAAATCAACTGCTTTTTAATGGACTCATATTTTCAAATTATTTCAATCTTTTCAGTTGGTTTCTGTATTTTTGCAAACTTTGTTTTTATTTCTATTTTTATTGCATTTCTATCTAGTTTTTTTTAATTCTATGTTATTATACAGTCCTTTATGACCATCTGCCTATGAAAGGCATTTGCATTGAATGAGCTGCAGTTCACTCCACCCTCCCTCTTACAGGTTTAAACTTTACTTACGTTTTTGCTGCTGTATCCCTTGAATCAAATGAAAAAAATCAATTTTTAAAAATGAAAATGCGGCATTGAGATGCATCATGAATCCTTTTGCATTTGAATTGTTAATGCCTGAATCGTAATGGAATTGGATCATGAGACCACTGAAGATTCACATCTCTACTCAGAGTAAATATATTGTAGTTTTACATTTTGAGCAGGGCTGCACTGTGTGAACACGTCAATCACATATTTAAGTGAAATTCTAACAGTACTGTATGTAAATGTAAAAAAGTATTTAAATGCAGTAGTGTGATGGACTTTTTAGTTTAGACCAGGGATGAAATAGTTACCGGCGCAAACTGGTAACTGCTCTTTGAAACTCTATAGAATAAAGTCAGACATTAATAATCCTTCTTAACCAAATCAGACTCATGTTCACCATCTTTGTTAGAATGTGAGTAATTAGTCATTCAAAATGAATAAATAAATAAATAACCTTCAGATGTAACTGGTAGCAGATGGCTGTATATCTAATTTTATTGTGTGCAGGTTTTTTTGTTTTTTTTTTTGTTACTTATTTGCACCCGTAGGTAGACTTGGTTTGCAGTTTGGTGACAAGCCACCGGCTGCTGGTCGCTGCGTGCGCGAGTGCCCTAAACCTACATGTTTTTGGTGTGCGGGAGGAAACCGGAGAAATCCCGGCGTAAACCCACGCAACACGGGGAGAACATGCAAACTCCACACAGCTCACTGTTGGTCGGGGGCTGGGATCGAACCCACGATCTCATGATCCCCGCGGTCCCCCGGCCGAGGGTAAAACTGTGCTGCCACAGTGCTAAACCACTGCGCCACCGTGCAGGTTGGACTTTAAGTTACAGTAGAAGTCAGTAAAGTTGGGATTCTAGAGGTGTGTATTGATCGCCCAATAGCGTACTCCAAAGTGGACTGCACAAGGTATTCCGCCATATTCAGTGGGATTCCAAAACGAAGGGAGGAAAGGGGGTTCAGTTCAAAGGGAACTGAGAACTGAGTAGGGAAGACGTGAACAACCATACATCACTTCACCAGAAGTTCACAAGAAAATTACCCATAAGTCATTGCACCTCAAACATGAGTAAAACAAACTGTTGTTGCTAATATTATTAACAAGCTAAACAAACGATGGTTACTGTTTATTACCCCCCGTAGTATCAGTACGTGTTCATGGTTACTGTGGCAATGCACAGAGGAGGGCGTCATGGTTCGAGTGCTGATCCCGTCCGCGCTCGAGCCATGCACTATCTTCGCCCATTTGACAGCTGTGTGTGCCTTTTGGCTCCCCGAGCCTTTATTGTGACAGCGCTTGGAGGGGCTTCCGGCTGTCAGGTTTGACAGCTGAGCCGCATTTCGTGTCATCAGCGGCTCTCCATTTAAGAGAGAAGCTGGGAACGGAAAAACGCGGCAGTCTCATCAAAAACTCCCCATTGTCTGATGCATCGAGCATCCCTCGGCTCAGACGTTGTCTATTCATCTTCTACATTCATAAGTTTACTCTGTTGTGAACCTGTTTTCGTCGTACTGTGTTTTAGCCCCCCGTGGCTTGTTATTTTGTGTTCTTTTCTGTTCCATTAATAAACTGTGCAAACTCACCGGCGATCTTATGGGAGGGAGTGGGCGAACAACCTGAATCTGTTTTTCAATAGATTTGACCAACCGCCCTCCCCCCTGTCTGCACAACAACCACTGCTGCCTCTAAGAAATCAAGTCCTGCTGCCCACTCCCCACTCCACCGACACCCCCCCCCCCCACTCCCAACACACAGCCCCCCATCCTGACCCTGACCAAGACCCAGGTGAGGACGGAGCTGAGGAAGATCAAGGCGAGGAAGGCGTCGGGACCGGACGGCATCAGCGCAAAGCTCCTCAAGTCCTGTGCAGACCAGCTGTGTGGGATTGTGACGTATATCTTCAACATGAGCCTGAAACTGGGGAGGGTACCACAGCTGTGGAAAACATCTTGTGTGGTACCTGTACCAAAAACTTCCCACCCCAAAGACCTGAACAGCTACAGACCGGTGGCCTTGACGTCCCACTTGATGAAGACCCTGGAGAGACTGCTCCTTGCTCATCTCCGCCCCCTGGTGGAACCAGCGATGGATCCACTCCAGTTCGCCTACCAGCATGGCATTGGGGTGGAGGATGCGGTGATCTTCCTCCTTCACCGTTCTCTGTCCCACCTGGAGAAGCCCGGGAATATGGTGAGGATCATGTTCTTTGACTTCTCCAGTGCTTTCAACACCATCCAACCGATGATCCTGAAGGACAAGCTGCTGCGCGCAGGGGTGGACCAGCACCTGTCATCATGGATCCTGGACTACCTCACGAACCGGCCTCAGTTTGTGAGAACCCGGGACTGTGTTTCCGACACGATCATCAGTAGCACGGGGGCCCCCCAGGGAACGGTGCTGGCTCCCTTCCTGTTCACTCTTTATACTGCGGACTTCTCACACAACACAACACATTGCCATCTACAGAAGTTCTCTGATGACTCTGCGATCGTTGGTCTCATCTCCAACGGAGATGAAGCTGAGTACAGAGGGCTTATCCAGGACTTTGTGGACTGGTGCCATCGGAACTGCCTCCAGATCAACGCGAGGAAAACTAAGGAGCTGGTGGTGGACTGCCGCAGGCATGGGCAGCCCCTCACAGCACCAGTAAATATACAGGGAACAGACATCAAGATGGTGACATCCTATAAGTACCTGGGTATTCATCTGAACAATAAACTAGACTGGTCACACAATACTGACGCACTCTACAAGAAGGGACAGCGCAGGCTGTTCCTGCTGAGGAGACTCAGGTCTTTTGGTGTACAAGGGGCGCTGCTGAAGTCATTCTATGACACGGTGGTGGCATCAGCCATCACTTTTGGAGTGGTCTGCTGGGGCAGTGGCATTACTGCAGCCGATAGGAAGAGACTGAACAAACTGATTAAGAAAGCTAGCTCTGTCCTGGGGCAGCGCCTTGATCCGATGGAGGAGATAGGAGAGAGAAGGACGGTGGCTAAACTGTCATCTCTGCTGGAGTCCGAGTTCCACCCTATGCAGGACATACTGGATGCACTGAGGAGCTCATTTAGCAGCAGACTACATCATCCCAGGTGCACAACCGAGAGGTTTCGTAGGTCCTTCCTACCAACGGCTGTCAGACTGTACAACCTAAGCAGGGCTGCTCGCAGAGATAGCAAAAAGACGTAACAAACTAATAGTTTTTTTTTTAATGCAAAAGATGCAATAGACTTACACAATGGTCCTCTCCGGCATACAACTAGGAACATACCGGTCGCTATGGAGGGTGAGAATATGTATGGGCACATAATCATACCATGTAGGATAACTAAATAGACGGTTATGCTGTTTCATCCCACCTAGCAACAATGCTCTGCACTGTGTGTGTTTATATATTTACATATTTATTCCATCTAGCTACAATGCTCAGCACTGGGTGTGTTTATATTTATATATCCATATATTTATTCCATCTAGCTACAATGCTCCGCACTGTGTTTTTATATATCTACATATTATTCCATCTAGCTACATTGCTCCGCACTGTGTGTGTTTATATACT